>CM076570.1:435131634-435453144 GCA_034641835.2 Pinus albicaulis | reverse complement strand
AACTCAAAGGGATATGGGGGTGAGGCTTACCTTTGGATCTAGATTAGGTGCAACAACAAGCATAGCGGGCGAGTAGATTACTTTCAATGTTCTCCTCCTTGTTCGCTCCATCGTATTATGAAAATACTTCTTTCTGGAAGAACTAATAGGCCCTGAATACTCTTCGGTAGTGGGCGGAGTTGCCAAATTGTTCACAGGAATTGTTCACCGAGGTTGGTCATGCCCTCGATGTAACTTGTCTATTTCCAATGTGGTGCAGGTTCAATTGTACAAAAATAACCACTGTGTGAAACACCCACAACTTCTCTAATTGAGAGGGTGTTGGGAGTGAAGCTACCAATTCCATGCCATCAACGGAGTATTAAATCCCATTAACACTCAGCAAAGATATAGATCCTCAACAACGGAAATTTAAAATGGATATAGAGGGAAGAAATAAAAAATATGGAGATGGAATAAACAAAGAGGATTTTGTTATAATTTATATTTATATATTTAATTTTTAAAAACTAAATTAAAGTGAGATATATTTTGCATGACCACCAAATTTTCACTCTATTTTTTCTATTTATGATAAAGTTATTGCTTATGTTAATATGTGTTGTGGTTAACAATTTTAATAGAAACTTTTACATTGGTTTAGTAGTGATTGTATAAAAGTGTTATAATTTTAGCATTATAAATGGATTGAGGGACACCCCTTTAAGGGGGTCGTTGAATCCATCTAACTAAATTTTAACATTGAAGACGAGGGTCTCTAAATTTTAACAATTCAAATGGACTCAGAGACCTATTTGTCTCTAAATTTAACACTACATATGGATTCAAAGAAAGGGGTCTTTGAATCCATATTTAGTGTTAAAATTTAGAAACAAAAGTGTTTTCATAATTTTAACATTTTAGATGGATTCAGAGACCCGTTTTTCTCTTAATTTTAACACTCTAGTTGGATTTAGAGACCCTTGTAGTGAAATGTAACACTTCAGCATCAAAATTGCAATTTTCCATTTATGGAGTGACACAGTTAAAAATTACTAACATAAATAACTAATTCATATACTTGTTGTACTTCTTATTTGGTCATATTTTTATTCTTGGACAATAATAGTCATTTACGTTAAACATTATTAATTTTGTCACTTATTATCTAGTTATATATTTTAATTATAGACTAAATTAGTCATTTAAGTTAGACGGTTTTAGTTTAGTCACTTATTATCTAGTCGTATATTTTATCTCTAGACTAAATTAGTCGTTTAAGTTAGTCATTTTTAGTTCAATCACTTAAAATTGGTCAAATTTAGTAGTAATTCACTTAAAATCATGGTGGTGACTAACTTTTTTAGTCACCTAGTCACTAATTTCATCATTTTCATCTTAGTGTGGCAAGCTCTAAGGATTTTGTACCAGTGGTTTTCCAACATCGAGGTGGCCTCAAATCTCTTATGGAACTCAATCTTGATCTTGTCACTGCCTACTGCTGAAAAACATTTAAACAATAATCCACTAGCATTTTCTCAATATAAAAATTTAACTAAAATGTAGTAATTTATAGCTTTTAACTTTAAAATCCTTCCCTTTTATTTTGACAAACCAGGAGGGACATTTAGATTAAACAGCAAATACAAAATATCAACATACGAAAATGAATTCAGAAAATGATCTTCAATAAGTGGAGCTGCCAACTCCCCCTTTTCATCTAATGCATTAAACATGTTTATATCAAGAGCTTGAAAGTTGGATTCAGCCATAAGTTTTGCTAGTCCTTGACCTTCAATGAGCTTAGTGGGCTTGATTTCTAAGTCATATTCCAGTACTATGGCAATCCACTTTCCTCTTTTTCCATCAGGATCTTGTGCCAAAATGTCCTTTACCACTGAATGAGGCACAAATGCTATGACGTGTGAGTGTAAAATGTAAACTATAAAGTATTTTAAGGATTTGACCAAGGTAAAAGCTTGTTTTTCCATTATTTTGTACTTCAAAGGTGCATCTCTTACTTCCTTTTTGAAAAATGCAATAGGCTGATCTTGTCCCTTTATGTTTTTCATTTGAATAGACTGTGTGTTTTTATGCAAATGAAAATATGAAAAAATATTTTGTAAAATTAGGACTAATGAGAATTGGTGTTTGAGTAAGTGTTTGTTTACCAGTTCAAAGGATTTCTTCGTTTCTAAGGTCCATTTAACTCCTTCTTCTCTTTTAAGCATATTTGTCATGTTTCTAAGGATTTAAGTTAGGTTGGGTATGAACCTTTTCAAGAAATTAATCTTCCCAATGAAAGATTGGAGTTCCTTAATGTTTCTAGGATGATTAATTTGCAGTATACCTTCAATCCTCTTTGGTTCTATCTTTATTCCCTCTTCAGATATGATATGTCCAAAAATTTTACCTTCTTGGAGACCAAACAATGTTTTCTTGGGATTTAAGGATAAACCATATTTTCTGCACTTCTCAAAGAATTTTCTAAGGTGTATTAGGTGTTATTCATATTTTTTGGAATAGACTATGATGTCATCTAAGTAAATCACAATGAAGTAACCTATTTTTTCTGAGAATGCAATATCCATGGCTCTCTGGAATGTGGCACCAGCATTCATTAAACCAAAAGGCATTTTCACATACATGAAAGTGCCCCAGGGAATAGTAAAGGCTATTTTAAGTTGATCATCAGGGTGTACCAATACTTAGTTATATCCTGAGAAGCCATCTAGTAAAGAAATTCTTCTAGAACCTACCACCCTTTGTAAAATATGATCCATTTTAGGAAAGGGTTAGTTGTCCTTTAAGGAGGCTTTTTTTAAGTTTCTAAAATCAATACAAAGTCTTATCTCTCTTGTTTTCTTCCTAGCATATACAAGATTGGATACCCACTCTGAGTATCTCACAGGGACTATAATTCCAGCATCATACATTTTTCTAATTTCTTTCTCTACCAGAGGTAATTGAACAGGGTTGATTCTGCGTATTTTTTGTCTATAAGGCTTCTGGTTTTCTTTGAGGGGTATCTTGTGCTAAATTATTTCTGTATCTTATGATTTCAAATCTTCATAACTACATGCAAACACATCATAAAACTCTCTGAACAACTCAAGGTACTTCAATTTGGTGGGAGCTGGCAGTGTCTTGGATAATTTGATCATTTTAGGCTTTTCTTCACTGCCTATATTGCACTCTTCTACTTCAGCTTCAGTAGGTTCTATTTTTGGCCTTTTTGCAACATCATTAAAGTCAAACAATTCTTCTAAGGGTACCAGCCCCTTTGGCAAGCTTTCAGCTTTAGATTGCAGCACTTCTAGATCTTCTTTTCCTAAATCTATGTAGTTTTCTGTTTTATGTTTGGATTATTTGGTTAACAGATTTATTTCAGCAACCTCTAGAGATTCTTCTTCCTTAAAAAGTGATTTTTCCTCAGTAGGACAGTCTTGTTCATACTCTGAATCTAAATTTTGCATTTCAAATTCATTTCTGGACTGTAGGAAGTCTTCTATTTGTTTATCTCCTTCAAAAACTTGCCAGTGTTTTTCATTGTCTGGGACTGCTGGTCTATATTTGACTTGAACTGAGTATTGTTTTATTTCATAAGGCTTCAGACATGTACTAGCAGCAAAGGCTAATCCATTAGCAAGAATGTTTTGGTTTCTAGGGACAAAATTAAGTTGGAATTCAACAAATGATTTTAATAGGTCCATGACATCATCTATATAGGCTCTTAGTCTGGGATGTTTGGCAATATATTCCCCATTTACTTGTTTAATTATCAATTCCGAATCCCCATGAACTGTTATCCTCTTGGCTCCTAGTTTTTTAAGAAATTGTAGACCTAAGAGGAGTGCTTCATACTCTGCTATGTTGTTGGTGCAATGAAAGTTTAATATGTATGACTATCCTTTTGCATGATTGTTTCCAGTATTGTGCACCCATATGCCTGCTCCTGCACTATTTTTAGTGCAAGACCCATCGAAACGCATTCTCCAAAGAGGACTGTTTTCAGATTTTTCACCCATTTCCTTTTGGTCCTCTCTGTTTTGTTTATTTTGATCATCACTGTGCTCTTTTTGAGGATCTGCACTATGTTTATTCTTGTCTTTTTCCTCAAGGTTTTCAATGTATTGAGGCCTTTCTCTTTTTTTTTTTATGATTGGCACTAAGTTGATGACTATTTTGATGCTTAAGACCTTCATTTTGTCTGCTGTGTTTTTCTAAATTAGCGAACTGTTTGGATGATTTTTCTTTCCCTTCCTCTTGTTCTATGGCTACCACTATGTTGGTGGATGTTTCATTTTCTAACTCTTGCTCATTAGGAACCTCATCATTGTACAAAATGAATGAGTCAAGTTCAGTATGTATAGAATGAAGAGGGGAGTTTTATGGTCTTTCTTGGCTACTCACCATGTATTTCATGTGTGTTTCCCTATAGAGTCTTCTAGGCTGATTGAAGACAAGGATGGTGGCATAAGTCATATCTATTTGCATTGTGCCTTGCAATTTAGCAACCCAAGATCTTGAAAGAAGCATACCATATTTGGGGGGTATATCAGCCATAACAATGTCCATTACGAGGCTTTTGGCTGGGATTTGTGCTGAATTGACACAGAGATCTTTTATTAGGCCTAGGCATTTGACTCTGCTAGAATCAAAGGACTATAAATATTTATAAGGTTTGGTTACCTCAAGGCCTAATATTTCCACTATTACTTTGGGCATGAGATTATGTGATGCTCCTGAATCAAGCATGGCATTGTGCAAAATTGTATCATGGATGTTTACGCTGACATAGAATGGAGGAACTCCTCCTCCTTGAAATTTTCCTTCAATTTTTGGTCCAAACAGAAGCTCAGGTTTGTCATCATTTAAGTTAACAAAGTCATTGTGATCTCCTATGTTCAAATCCTTTAACAATTGGGACCTATACACATCTTGAGTGACTAACTCAGAGAGAGGGATAGAGATTTTTATTTTGGCAATTTCACTCTCTATGCTAAAACGAGTTTGAGTTTTGGAAACATTTAATTCAGCCTTTTTAGTCACTGTTTTCTCAACAAAATCAGCTTGTTGGTTTTTATCATTTACAGTAGTAAAAATGGTTTTTTTAGGAGCAATATATGAGGTGCTAATGCTGCTAGGGTCACCACTATGTTTGTCATGAATCTGGGTTTTTTTTCCCTTGTTTTGATCATAACTTTCAGCCACTATGTTATTGTTTTCAGCTGTCTTCTTAGAAGTATTTATAGGGTTGTTTTTGGCAGAATTTTCAGAGGCTTTCTTCTTGGGAGTGTCTTGGTTCTTTCTACTTCTCAAGTCATATTGTTTATGTACTTCCATTATGGCATTTTCAAAGCCTAGTTTATAATCTTGTGATTCTAGGCCTTCTTCCTCATCAGGTATGTACGTGACTTGTTCTTCTTCATTGAGGAAAATAGTATCCTCATTGTTTACTCCCAACATGTTCATGTGATCTTCCTCTGTTTCTTCTATTATTCCCCCCTCTTCGTCAACATAATTCTGTTGGAAAGGAGGTCTTACTTGTTGATCAGGGCCTCTTTTTCTAATTTGAGGGAGATTCCTTCTAAAGTTCTGATTTTGATTTTGATTTTTGTTTTGAGGAGTTGTTTGATTTTATTTAGAATAAGCTCTCTCATTCGTGTTTATTCTTTCCATCATCATCTCCATAGTTCTGACCAAATTATCAATTTTAGAGTCTGATGTGGATGGTCCTGCTTCATCTTTGTAGGTAACCTTTTTTCTGATTTTAATCTAGCCCTTCTGGCATTAAGGTTAGCTTATACACTTAATGCCCCTTTCTGCATGTCTTCTAATGTAAGGGGTTCTCTCTCCCTTAATTGATAACACATGTCTGGGTCAAATCCTTCAGGAAAATTTATTAAGGCTAAGCCTTGTGGGGGTTTCATTTGTGGAGGGAGTGCATTATAAACACTATTGAATCTAGTGCAATAATCTTGGACACTCTCTCCAACATTTCGTTTAAGATCATTGTATTCTGACAGGACTTGAAGGGTGTTTCTTTTGACTTCCCATTTTTTTAGGAATAATTGATGAAAAGAGGGGAGGTCATTGATATTGTTAGGGGTTAAGCTTTTAAACCATTTTCTTGCTTCTCCCCCTAAACTTTGAGCAAACATCCTAAGTTTTATAGTTTCATCATCGATTTCTTGTCTGTCAAAGTAATCATTCATTCTATCCACATGTTGTTGAGTTGTAGTAGGACTACTAGCATCATATAATGGAATCTTGGAATGATAGTCCTGTGGTAGAGCAACTAAAGGTAAAGGAAGGACTAAGGGAGCATACCATGTTGCCATGATATGGGCTTGTGGAAACAATGGGGGGTTTACAAGTGGAGGAAGGTGATGAAGTGGAGTGGTTTGAATAGTGGATGTATGAGTGGGTGTAACAGAAGTGCTTGAACCAGCTAAGTACTGTTGAGCAGATTTAGGATGAGAGAAACCAAAGTTATGAATGAAATGAAGATTAGGTGGAGTGGATGGTGTTGGTGTCGTCTGTTTTATTGATTTTGGAAAATCAAAGACAGGGAAAAATCGAACAATCTTTAGAGTTCCAGGATCTAGTCCTCTTTGTCGTTCTAAGAGAGGAATCTCTCAAATTTTTGTTTGAAAAGGTTTATCTTGTTTGCTTTAAAGTATTGATTTTAGACTAGCTATTAAGTGCAAGTGATTGTTTGGTTTGTTTGGTTGAATTGATACAACAGAACATGAAAGGTCTAGGAAAGATATATAGAATGGAGAAACATCTTGTTCATTGGGCAATGGAGTCAAGAAGAGGTCATAACATACTCATCAATGGATATGGCATATCAGAGGGCAAATCTAACTTGGCCGCAGGATCTTTTCGTTTTGGAATGAGATGGACATCAATGATTTGGAAAGAGAAATTTGATTCTCAACGAAGGGAACTTGAAAACATAACTTGAACAATAAAGAAATATTTGATAGACAGGGCTAACCATAAATTCTACAAACATTCTTTAAGAAAATAATGATTTCAAAACAACTTTTAAAATGAAATCTAAGATTCGGGGAACACCCTATTTCCTCAAAGATTTTATTTCAAATGACTTAGAAAACATAAAAGATTCACTGATAATTGCAGTCATAGAAGAGGGAACACCTAACACATCTATGATTACAACTATAAAGACCTTTGAGACAACTGTTTAAGTAAGGACAAAGGGCAAGATCAGAACAGACCTCCTTGACTCACTGTAAACAGAAAACTTCAAAGGGAAACTTCAATAACAGTTTTAAAGTGGCAGCAGACAAGCAGGGAGAACCATAAATCATGCTGAAACCAACTATTCGAACTATTAAGGAAATAAACAAGCATGAAGACTAAAGAGAGAGATTAAAGACTCTAAAATACTTCAGTAGAAGAAAACATGAAATAGTGAAGGATGAACAGGTCTAAGGTGCTTCCAGGAGTCATTTCTTAGCCTAAAAATTTCAACCTACTGTAGTAAGAAATTATGGAACAGAATGAAAACAGGAGAAAACATTAAACAGTTCAGAATACTTCACCAACATCCAAGCTCATGGATCCAATGATAGAGCCTTCTCAGGAACAAGCATGCAACAACATCATCAAGGCTTCCAAGACTTCAATTTGTTCTTCAACTTCAACAGACTATGTATTATTTCAGAGAGTTTCAATATTAAAACTAGTGATCAACCAACCAACACTTTCTCATCTTCTCCAGTAGTATTTATAGAAAAAATGAGGAGGTGGAATGGGGTAAAATATCTTCTAAGTTCAATTAATACAGTGCACTGTCTCTCGGCCTTTGAGGGGCTTAATAGAGAATATTTTTGGTATTTCCCCATATTAATTGGTTTACATTAACTATTAGGCTTGCTGGAAAGAATTTGTTGACTTAAAGGCTCCTTGTTATCCTTGCAATAAATTCTGCTGACAGTTTACAATAAGTTCCTTTGGTTGAATTAACTATTTAGTTGTATTGATGCAAAGTATCTCCTGGTCTGGTAATAACTTCGGCCTTCTTTTGATTGATCTGAGGCTGTAGGTGGCTCTGTGGTATCTAGGGGATTCAATTAGCCCCTGATGTGGTAGCATAGGCTCTCTTTCTGAGAAAACACTCATGATTTTCTTCAAAATATGTTTAGTTGGGAGGATTATGCTTTTAATAATCATTTGTTGGTCGTAATCCTCATAAAAATGTCTTCAATCTTCTGTGCTAGTGCATTTTGTCCTCGACACTGATATTCTTTGATTTGTGATTGACTTGATGTGTTTATTGGTGTGCAGGGTTGTGCAGGGGTGATATGGCATCAATGCCTCATGAACGATTGATGAAACATGGAGCTTCTTCCTACAAATGGTTTCCTCTGGTGAATCAAAGGCGGGAGGATCGTCACCCTCTGCCTTTAAATTTTCTTCAGACACAGCGGAAAAAACCATTGGAACCCTACAAAATACAAAAAATATTATGAAATCCTGCATGTATAGGTTTACTGCTTCAGAAGGTGAGTGGAGGGAGCATGGCCGTTGGATGGCATCATCCAACGGTCGAGATTGATTAGGAGAAGTCAAAGGGAAGGTGGAAGAAAATTTTAATTCTGAGTCATCGATCATGCAGAGATCGACGATCAAGAACGAAGGTGAATAAATAAAGTGAAGGGGTCACGTTATTAAAAAATAAAATAAAAATGGAAAAAAGGTCTAAAACCTCTGTTTCCGCAAAAAAATGATCAAAAATCATGTTCGAGGTTCGGGACGATCGTGGGCCGTCAGATGAGATTGGCCCACATGATCAACGGCAGAGAACAGGCACCAATAAACCTTATAAACATGCCCGAACATCAAATTTTCAATAAAATCCAGATGAATAAAACCCTCAAGTCCCGAAATGATGACTAGACGAGGAATCAGGGTGATGAATTTTGGGTCGTCGATCTACAGATCAGATTGACGGCGGAGATGCTTTTAATACCGCGTCATATCCTAAATTATTGCATGGGCACCTTCAGAGAGTGATCACCGTCTTATGAACGGCCTCAGATCGCATGGTGGACGCCAATATCGTGCCGGGTCCATAGTCGAGCTTTAACGTGCGATGAGTGGCATTTTTTGAGCATTGCTCGAGGCCAAGCGTCGGGCAGTGAATTGAATCGCTGCCGATTGGGAAAAAACCGCCCTCCACTTGAAAGTGGTGTGATGGATTCCGCCCGGTTTTTGCAATGGTGAGTGGTTGGTGGGGACCACCAGAGCGATGGATTGCGCGCCATTGATCTACGGATCAGATTGACGGTGGAGAGCGATTAGAATCTTTACACTGGTGGAAACTTTATTATATAATAAAAACTGAAAAATTTAAATGAACGAAGGTTTAAACTTAGGGGGGAAAATATTAAATTTCAAATAAGGTTCAGTGCCCGACTGTGGGGCCATGGGTTATATGGAAAATAATATGACTGGGGCTCATGGAGGAAGGGCTAATCGCAATCAGGCGATGCGATAGGCACTTGGAAGGCTGGTGCTTGGTTCTAGCACCAAGACACATGGAGGGGAAGGGTTAAAGACTTAGCCCAAGGGGGCTTAAGTCTATAATATATAAAAATATGGTTTTAATATATTTTCAATGATTTTCAAAGGATTTTGAGGGTTTCGATAAGGTTAAGAAAGGGTCTTAAAACCTTATCAAAGGGTTTTGATAAAGGGGAAAGGGGAAAAGCATGAAAAAATGAAAGATTTTATGGGGGATGAAGGGTTTAAAATGGGGTTATTTTTGGAAGGGGATAGAGGATGAAAAATGGAGTTTGCAGCAGTATTTTGGCTTTGAAGTCAGCAGAATTTATGAGTGTGAAATGAGCACATTAGTGAAGATTTAGACGGAGGCATGAGGCCTTTTAAGAGTCTTCAAGAGCCAACACTTTTTAGCAATAAAATTTGTTCCTTGAAGACTTCAAAAAATGATTTAGCCACCTTTTGGTATAAATTTTTTTTATAGGTGGCTAACAGTGGCTCCACTTGGGGATGGTGCCTTCTTGAAGGCATCAAGAACTTCAGACTTGCCTTCTATGGGAGGCTGATCAGTTGCCTCATCCATTGGGCTGCCTTTCTTTTGTAGATGATCTTCTCTTGTTTTGAAACATATTAGCATTCATGGATCAATCAATGAGACCTCATCAATACAATTCTTTCTACCTACCCAATCCTACATATCTAACATTTTTTCTTCATTAGAGTGCACTTGGATTGGCAAACTCTTTTACAACATTTTTTATTTTTGAAAGAAGGAAATCTAATCTATTTCTACTCCTTATTTCTCCATGGACTCAGATTAAACAGTTGAGCCCATATGATTCTCTACCTAATCTACAGTCTGTTGGGATTAAACTGTCCAACAAACTTTATTCTCTAAATTCTACAATAGAAATTTAAAAAGAAATCAAGTGAGGATTGAACAGTCTAACTTGATACTGGTCTATGGCATAAAAACAAGCTGCTCATAGACATTATTTTGCACAAAATTTTTTAAAACAAAGATGGAAGGCTTGAGATCTGAAACTTGAAAGCATTTCCTTCCTCTTTTCTGCAGCTATTTTGACTCTTACTTGAGCTGTTTTTCCTTTATTAACTGGTTCATATTTTAAGCTATTCAGAACCGGATTTTACATCCTTTGACTCAGAATTTGCAACAGATTTGAGTCATTTTCTCTTTGAAACTTAGGTTCAGATTTTGAGCATGTTTGAACCTTTAATTTCTATCCTAATCTATCTATTGATAGGCCAAGATTAAACAGTTTGGAAAATTGATTTCACTATCCTATCAGCAGAAACTTTAAAGCTAATTAGCCAAGATTAGACAGTTTGACTAAGTAGAAGTGTGTTTTTCAGGAGTGGCATTTGAGCTTGCACACTTTCAGATTTGTTTCTCTTTTTTGGTATGGGGCTATACCTTTATTGTAATTTATAATCTGCCCTATTTTCTTTCTTTCTCTATTTTTGTATTTTTTATTTTCATAACTTTGAATGCAATGTTCAGACTGTGATATTAACAATGACAAAATAGAATTCTTTGAAACTTATGATTCTTGGCAGAAGTAATGCTTGAGCATTCTGCCATTGACAGGACCTCCATATAGATATTATCCATTCAATTATTTCAAGAAAAATGCATTGTGACCCCTCTCAGCATGAATAATATATGGACCTTTCCACAAGTTCTAAAACTTGCCATGTTTTCCCTTATCTTCTCTCCTTGAATCCCACTTAAGAACAATATTTCCAACTTGGAAATTGTCCGCCTTAGTTCTCTTATCAAAAAGCTTCTTCATATTTTCTTGGACCAACTGTGTTCTCTCATAAACTTCTTCTCTAGTCTGCTGTAAATGGATGGTTTGATTGATTCTCCTTTGCATATCATTCTCTTCAACCTACACTTCTTGAAGGAGCTTCATGACTGGCACTCCTAATGAGGTGGGAAATAATTCATCCATGCCATAAAATAACTGATAGGGGGACATATTTATTGATTTCTTTGTAGTTAACCTATCATCCCATAAGGCATGAACCAGTTTATTTTGCCATGATTTCTGATTTTGTTCCAACAGTTTTTTGATGATATTGATGAGGATTTTGTTAGAAGATTCAGCTAACCCATTTCCTTGGGGATAGTAATTAGTGGATTGGCCCAAGTTTATGTGGTATTTGTAACAAAAATAAACCATATTATTATATTTAAAAGCAGCAGCATTGTCTGTTATGATTTTTCTGTGACAACCAAATCTGGATAGGATATTGGTTTCAAGAAACTTGATAATGACAGAGTCATTAGAATTCATGGAAGGTATAGCTTCTATCCACTTGGTAAAGAAGTCAGTGGCTGTGAGGATCCACTTATGTTGAGCTGAGGAGGATGGATGAATTTCCCCAATGAAGTCTAAACCCCATTGTTGAAAATGTGCCTCAACTCTGATAGGATGTAAGGGTAAGGGAAGGAGTTTTCTTTTTCCATCAAAAATTTGACACTTATGGCAAGACATGACCAACTTTTGAGTGTCTAGGAAGAGGGTAGGCCAATAGTAACCATATCTAAGAATTTTGTTCACTCTGGCCTTCCAGTAGAGGTGTCCTCCACATTCTCCGTCATGCAACTCATGCATGATTTTTCCTACATCATCTTTAAGTAAACATTTAAGAAAAATTCCAACAACATTTTTCCAATATAAGATCCCATCTATAATGCACAAACTCAAAGTTTTTTTTTCAAAAACCTAGCTTTAGTTTTAGACAAAGAAGGAGGGGTATTTAAATATAAAATCACATAAATAATGTCAGCATACAAAGGAGAATTCAGAAATGTTTCTTCAATAAAAGGAGCAATATATTCTTCTATCTCTTCCAACACATCTACCATATTCATGTGTAGTGCTTGAAAGTTAGACTCAGCCATAATTTTTGCTAATCCCTACCCTTTAACTAGTTTGGTGGGCCTGATTTCTAAGTCATATTCAAGAATAGTTGCAATCCATTTTCCCCTTTTACCATCAGGGTCTTGACATAGAATGTCCTTGACAACAGTATGTGGAACAAAATAAATTATGTAAGAGTGTAAAATATAGACCCTAAAGTCTTTTAATGCTTTCACTAATGCTAAGGCTTGCTTCTCCATGATGTTATATTTGAGAGGAGCATCTCTTAAGGCCCTACTAAAAAAGGATATTGGTTGTTCTTACCTTGAATCATTCTTTTGGAGTAAAACTGTAGCTATTGTATGTTCAGATGCAAAAGAAAGGATATAAAAGTCTTTGGTGAAATCTGGACTAATCAGGACTGGCGTTTGAGTAAGAGCTTGTTTGACCAGTTCGAATGATTGTTTAGCTGGTAAAGTCCATTTTACATTGACATATTTCTTAAGCATGTTTGTAATATTTTTTAATAGCTCAGCAAGGTTGGGGATGAACCTCCTAAAAAAATTAATCTTTCCAATGAAAGATTGTAATTCTTTGAGGCTTCTTGGATGGCTGATCTGCAATATGCCATCTATCCTTGTAGGGTCTATTTTGATTTCCTTTTCTAAAATTATATGGCCAAGAAGTTTACCTTCTTGGAGACCAAAGAGTGTCTTCTTGGGATTCAATGACAAGCCAAATTTCCTACACTTCTCAAAATCGTTTCTTAGGTGAATCAAATGTTCTTCATCAGTTTTTGAGAAAACAATTATGTCATCAAGGTAAATGATTATGAAATAGCCAATATGTTTAGAGAAATCTATGTCCATGGCCCTTTGGAAGGTGGCCCCTGTATTCATCAATCCGAAAGGCATCTTGACATACATAAAGGTGCCCCAAGGTGTGGTAAAAGAAGCTTTGATTTGATCACTTGGGAGCACTAACGCCTGGTTGTAACCCGAGAACCCATCTAAGAGGGATATCCTTCTTGATGCAACCACCCTTTGAAGTATATGGTCCATCTTGGGTAAGGGGTAGTTGTCTTTTAGAGAGGCTCTGTTTAAATTTCTGAAGTCAATACAGAGCCTAATTTCCCCTGTCTTCCTTCTAACAGAAACTAACCCACTCTGAATATCTAATTGGTACAATGATCCTAGCAGCATGCATCTTTTCAATTTCTCCCTTAACTAAAGGTAATAAAATAGGGTTTATACTCCTTAATTTTTGTTTAAAAGCCTTTTGATTTTCCTTCAAAGGGATTTTATGCTAGATGATGCTGGTATCATACGATTTTAGGTCTTTGTATCTTCAAGAAAAAACATCTATAAACTTCTTGAACAGCTCTATGTATTGCAATTTTATGTGAGCTGGGAGAGTGCTAGACAGTTTGATCATCTTGGGTTCTGCTAGGCTGCCTAGGTTATGCTCTTCTACATTCGTTTCCACAGGCTCCATTCTTGGTTCTTTGGCTACATCGTTAAAATCAAAAAGGTGTTCTAAAGGTGCTAGACCTCTTAGAATTTTATCATTTTTGCACTGTAAAAATTCCAAGTCTTCTTGGTCTGCGTTGGCAGTTATCTATGCTTCAAAAGGATTCTCATAATGATTTATATCAGCGGTATATGTCATTTCAGCTTCTGGGATTTGTTCAATATACAAACAATTTTCTTTATGGCTGGTCTTTGATATTGGTATGCTGAAATCATTTTCTGATTTCAAGAAATCATCTATGTGGTTTTCAGAATCAAACACTTGCCAATGATCTTCGTTATCAGGCACAGCAGGCTTGAGTTTTACCTTCACACTAAGTTGTTCATTTATTTCAGGTATTTGGCAATTGCTGGCATTGAAAGCGAGTTTATTTGCTAGATGATTTAGTGCTCTTGGAATGAAAATAAGTTCATACTTTTCAAAGGTTTTCAACAGATCAAGGGTAGCGTTCTGATATTACCTAAGCCTTGGATTTATAGCTAAGTATTCTCCTTTGATATTTCTTATGATAAGTTCAGAATCTCCTAAGATTGATATCCTCTTGGCTTCTAATTGTTTAAGCAATTGTAAGCCTAGGAGAAGTGCTTCATACTCAGCAATATTGTTAGTGCATGGGAAATCTAATTTATATGAAAAACTCTGATTCATATTTTGAATCCGAATACCTTCCTCTCCATCTGTTTTATTACAGGATCCATCAAATTTTACAGTCCACAGTATGTTTGCCTTATTTTCATTCTCTTGTTGTTGTTGATTGTCAACTTTTTGAATTTTATTCGAGGGAAGATTTGATTGTCCTGGTGAACTGATTGGGTCCATGTTTTCCTTATCTTTTTGAGTGATTTCATCTTCATTACATAAGATAAAGGAATCTAAACTTGATTGAATAGAATATATTGGAGAGTTGTTTGGTTTGTCTATGTTTCTCACCATGTACTTCATGTGGGATTCCCTTTATAATCTTCTGTTTTGGTTAAAAACAGGAATGGTGGCATAAGACATGTCCATTTGAAGGCTTCCTTGAAGTTTGGATCCCCATGATCTCGATAAGAGCATGCCATACTTAGGGGGAATCTCAGCTACAACTATATCCATGACTAAACTCTTAGCGGGAATTTGAGCTAAATTAACACACAAATATTTGATTAAACCCAAACATTTGACTTTGCTTGAGTCAAAGGAATACAAGTATTTGTATGGTTTAGTAATTTCTAAGCCTAAGCTTTCCATCACTACCTTGGGCATTAGATTGTGTGAAGTTCCTAAGTCTAACATGGAATTGTGTAAAATTTTCTCATGTATGTTCAAGCTAACATAGAAGGGAGGGACGACCCCTTCTTGGAATTTTCCTTCAACTTCTGGAACAAACAACAACTTAGGTTCGTCATCTTTCAAGTTTAAGGTGTCAGTATCACTTCCTAAGTTCAAAGCTTTCAAAACTTGGTTTTTGTACACTTCTCAGGTTACTAGTTCAGCTAGGGGAATGGTAATTTTTATCTTGGCGATCTCTCCCTCAAGGCAGAAAGGAACAATTGACTTGTTCATATTTACGTCTGGCTTTTCAATTGAATTCTTTTCAACACTTTTGATGTGTTGAACCTTGTTTGGATTGGTAATTGGGACAGTTTTATTAGGACCACTACCTGAAGTGCTAGGGGTACTCTGTTCAACATTTGACTGGACACTTTTGTCTTTGTTTATGTCTGGTTTCTTGGTCAAAATGTTGGTTTTTTCTGTTGTCTTTTTGGGCTGAGCTCTTGTGTTTTTCTTGACAGCAATATTAGTGTTCCTATCCTTTAAGTTGTCTACATTCCCTTTGCTCCTAAGATCATATTGTTTATGCACCTCCATGATTGCATTTTCAAACCCCAATCTATAGTCATCAGAATATTCATAGGTGTTTGTACTTTTATCAGAAAAGAAACCTTGTTATTCCTCAGTGAGGAAAAAATCATCCCCACTGTCTGATCCAATCAAGTTTACATGAGATTCTCCCAACCTTTGCATCTCTCTATCTTCCTCATATTGATCTACACAGTTCTGTTGGAAGGGAGGTCTAATCTGTTGGTCACTTTATTTTGGCTTATGTTGATTGTTTTCTCTTCTATAATTTTGATTTCTATTTCTGTTTTGGTTATTTTGAGGTTCTCTTGGTGGCACTCTATCATTTAAATTGATCTTTTAAAGCATCCTCTCCATCACCTTCACTAGTTTGTCAATTTTTGTGTCAGAAGTTGAGTTTGAGGGTAGTAGGTCATCTTTATAAGTTACCCTCTTCTCTGATCTCAACCTATTTCTTTTCTCAATTATATTTTCTTCTACGCTCACAACTCCTTTCTGCATGTCTTCTAAGGTTAAGTAATCCCTCTCCCTTAACTGATACATCATGTCAGCATCAAGGCCTTCAGGATATCTTACTGAGGCCATGCCTTGAGGAGGTTTCATGTGAGGTGGAAGAGCATTGTAAACGCTATTGAACCTAGTGGAGTAATCATGAACACTCCCCCCTTGATTTCTCTTGAGGCTGCTATACTCTGCTAGTATTTGGAGAGGATTCCTTTTGAGTTCCCATTTGTTGATGAATGTTTGATGCAAGGCAGGGAGATCATTTATGATTTTAGGAGGTAAGTTTTTAAACCATTTCTTTACATATCCTCCTAAACTTTGAGTGAAGATCCTCATCTTCACAGTTTCTTCTTCTATCTCCATGTAATCAAATGCATCTTCCATCCTTTCTACATGTTGTTGAACTGTTGTAGACTCTTTTCCAGTGAAATGAGGTATTTTGGATTGGTAATCATTTGGTAGGGGAATTAGAGGTTGTGGTAACACTAATGTGGCATACCATGTTTCCATGGCTGGAAATAAGGGTGGATTTACAAGAGGTGGATTTACAAAATTGAAAGTGGGTTGAAATGGAGTGTTTTGAATAGTGGTAGTATGAATTGGGCTAGTAAACTAATTTTGAGCAGACTTGTTATGGAAAAGACTAAAGTGATGAAGAAGCTGGGAATCAGGAGGAGTAGAAGGTGAGGCTTCTCTACTGAAGCTTTGTTGCAAATCTGCAATGTCAAGATCATTTTGGTTAAAATCACCTTGAGATCTAGTTCTAAAGATATTCTTTGTATGATATAAATCAAAGCGTGAATCCTCTTAGACAACAAGGTTTTCAGGGATAAATTTTTTTCTTAAGAGGCTCCTATTAGCAGTTGATTTTCCAGAGTTAGAAGTCTGCCACAGAATTCTCTCAGGATTGTGAACGATTAAAGGAGGATTTGGGTCTGGATGGGATCTAGTGTTGATCCTATGTGAAGCCAGACTGTTTTTCAAAAAATGAGAGAGGTTGAGGTTTTTAGGGACTGTTTTTGGGAATTTTACCTCTCACAATGTTTTATCTAGTCTGGAACTAGGCTTCTAAACTTCTTCAAGGCTGGTTAACACAGTCCTAAAGAGATTTGGGAACCTATATGAGTAATAGGCCTACTGGGGATAGTGGAGTCGCAAGGTGGAAACTATTTAGCTTGTATGAAGGTAAAAATTGGATGGTTCCACCACCATGTTTATTGTGAAGCCAAATTGAAAGGTTTTGGGTTTTTCTGAGTTATTTTGGTCTTACAGGTTATGAGAGTGTCCTAAATGTGACTTAACACTTAGCTAGGGTGTCAAACATATAGAGTTCAGTCTCATGGCTTGGTAACTGAAAACTTCAAGGTTTGATAAGGTTCTAAGATAATCCTAAGGGTTTACTTAGTTTGTCACTGATTCAAATAAGTCCTATCATGATTACCGTTATGCTGGGTAGTGCTTGAAGAAGGTTACTTATATTATACTAGATAGTGAGTGTTTAATTTTGAAGATTTTACTCAATGTCCCACCGTGATCACCATTATGTTGGTGGCGATGAGGTGGATGATAATCACTATATAGTCTTTGAAGATAATGGATTTCTGGAGTCCTAAGGGATACTTAGATTGTCACTAACTTAGAAGGGTCCCACCGTGATTTCCATTATGTTGGTGTCCTGTGTTTTGATAGTTTGGCAAATCAAAAGACAAGGCAACATCAGAACCAATCTTTAGAGTTCCAGGATCTAGTCCTCCTGTTCTTAGAGAGGGATCTCTCAAATGTTTGTTTGCAAAGGTTTATCTTGTGTGCTTTTAGTATTGGTTTTAGACTAGTTATTAAGTGCAGGTGTTTGTTTGTTTGGTTGAGTTGATACAGTAGAACATGAAAGGTCTAGGAAAGATATATAGAATGGAGAAACATCTAGTTCATTGGGCAATGGAGTCAAGAAGAAGTCATAACATACTCATCAATGGATATGGGATATCAGAGGAAAAATCTAACTTGGCTGCAGGATCCTTTGGTTTTGGAATGAGATGGAAATCAATGATTCAGAAAGAGAAGTTTAATTCTCAAACAAAGGGAATTTGAAAGCACAACTTGAACAATAAAGAGCTATTTGGTAGACAGGGCTAACCATAAATTCTACAAATCACACCTTTAAGAAAATAATGATTTCAAAACAAATTTTAAAATGAAATCTAAGATTTGGGGAACACCCTACTTCCTCAAAGATTTTATTTCAAATGACTGAGAAAACATAAAAGATTCACTGATAATTGCAGTCATAGAAGAGGGAACACCTAACACATATATGATTACAACTATAAAGACCTTTGAGAAAACTGTTTAAGCAAAGACAAAGGGAAAGATCAGAACATACCTCCTTGGTTCACTATAAACTGAAATACTTCAAAGGGAGACTTCAATAACAGCCTTTAAGTGGCAACAGACAAGCAGGGAAAACCATAAGTCATGCTGAAACCAATTGTTTAAACTATTAAGGAAATAAACAAGCATGAGGACTAAAGAGAGAGATTAAATACTCTAAAATACCTTAGCAAAAGAAAACATGAAATAGTGAAGGATGAACAGGTCTAAGGTGCTTCCAGGAGTCATTTCTTAGCCTAAAACTTTCAACCTACTTTAGTAAGAAATTATGGAACAGAATGAAAACAGGAGAAAAAAATAAACAGTTCAGAATACTTCACCAACAACCAAGCTCATGGAACCAATGACAGAGCCTTCTCAGGAACAAGCATGCAACAACATCATCAAGGCTTCCAAGAATTCAATTTGTTCTTCAACTTCAACAAACTATGTATTATTTCAGAGAGTTTCAATATTACAACTAGTGATCAACCAACCAACACTTTCTCATATTCTCCAGTAGTATTTATAGAAAAAATGAGGAGGTGGAATGGGGTAAAATATCTTCTAAGTTCAATTAATACAGTGCACTGTCTCTTGGCGTTTGAGGGGCTTAATAGAGAAGATTTTTGGTATTTCCCCTGTATTAATTGGTTTACATTAACTATTAGGCTTGCTGGAAAGAATTTGTTGACTTCAAGGCTCCTCGTTATCCTTGCAATAACTTCTTCTGATATTTTACAATAAGTTCCTTTGGTTGAATTAACTGTTCAGCTGTATTGATGCAAAATATCTCCTGGTCTGGTAATAACTTGGGCCTTCTTTTGATTGATCTGAGGCTGTAGGTGGCTCTGTGGTAGCTAGGGGATTCAATTAGCCCCTGATGTGGTAGTGTAGGCTCTCTGTCTGAGAAAACGCTCATGATTTTCTTCAAACTCTGTTTATTTGGGAGGATTAGGCTTTTAATAATCATTTTTTGGACGTAATCCTCATAAAACTATCTTCAATCTTCTGTGCTGGTGATTTTTTTCCTCGACACTGATATTCTTTTATTTTTGATTGACCTACTGTGTTTATTGGTGTGCAAGGCTATGCAGGGGTAATATTGCATCAATGCCTCATGAACGATTGATGAAATGTGGAGCTTCTTCCTACGAATGGTTTCCTCTGTTGAATCGAATGCAGGAGGATTGTCACCCTCTGCCTTTAAATTTTCTTCAGACACAGCGGAAAAAACCATTGGAACCCTGCAAAATACAAACAATATTATGAAATCATGCATGTATAGGTTTACTACTTCAGAAAGCAAGTGGAGGGAGCACGGCCATTGGATGGCATCATGCAACGGTCAAGATTGATTGGGAGAAGTCAAAGGGAAGGTGGAAGAAAATTTTAAATCGGAGCTATCGATTGTGCAGAGATCGACAGTCAGGAATGAAGGTGAATAAATAACGTGAAGGGGTCACGTTATTAAAAAATAAAATAAAAATGGAAAAAAGGTCTAAAACCTTTGTTTCGGCGAAAAAATGATCAAGAATCATGTTCGAGGTTTGGGACGATTGTGGGCTGTCGGATGAGATTGGCCCACGCGATCAATGGCGAAGAACAGGCGCCAATAAAGCTTAGAAACATGCCTGGACATCAAATTTTCAATAAAATCCAGATGAATACAACCCTTGGGTCCCAAAATGCTGACTGGACAAGGAATCAGGGTGATGAATTTCGGGCCATCAATCTGTAGATCAGATCGACGGTGGAGATGATTTTAATACTGCGTCGTACCCTGAATGATCACATGGGCACCTTCGAAGAGAGATCACCGTCCGATGAGCAGCCTCAGATCGAACGGTGGATGCCAATATCGCGTCGGTTCCATAGTCGAACTTTAATGTGTGATGAGCGACGGTTTTTGAACAGTGCTCAAGGCCACACATCAGGGGGTGAATGGAATCTCTGTCGATCGGGAAGAAACCACCCTCTGCTTGAAAGCGGTGCGATGGATTCCGCCCGGTTTTTGCAATGGTGAGTGGTTGGTGGGGACCACTGGGGTGATGGATTGCATGCCGTCGATCTGCGGATCAGATCGACATTAGAGAGTGATTAGAATATTTACACTGGTGGAAACTTTATTATATAATAAAAACTAAAAAATTTAAATGAACGAAGGTTTAAACTTAGGGGGCGAAATATTAAATTTCAAATAAGGTTCGACGCCCGACTGTGGGGCCGTGGGTTATATGGAAAATAATATGACTGGGGCTCATGGAGGAAGGGCTAATCACGATCGGGCGATGCGATAGGTGCAGCGAAGGCTGGTGCTCGGTTCTAGCACCAAGACACATGGAGGGTAAGGGTTAAAGACTTATCCCAAGGGGGCTTAAGTCTATAATATATAAAAATATGGTTTTCATAGAATTTCAGTGATTTTCAAAGGAGTTTGAGGGTTTCGATAAGGTTAAGAAAGGGTCTTAAAACCTTATCAAAGGGTTTTGATAAAGGGGAAAGGGGAAAAACATGAAAAAATGAAAGATTTTATGGGGGATGAAGGGTTTAAAATGGGGTTAGTTTTGGAAGGGGATGGAGGAGGAAAAATGGAGTTTGCAGCAATATTTTGGCTTTGAAGTCAGCAGAATTGCTGAGTGTGAAATGAGCACAGCAGTGAATTTTGGACAGAGACATGAGGCCTTTTGAGAGTCTTCAAGAGCCAACACTTTTTAGCAATAAAATTTGTTCCTTGAAGACTTCAGAAAATGATTTAGCCACCTTTTGGTATAACAAACTTTTATAGGTGGTTAACAGATGGAGAGGTTTCCCTACTGCTATTATATTGTGAATTTCAGGCTCAAAGTCTATCTGATCTATACCACTAAGAAACTTGGTTCTAGATGGGTTTATTATGAAGGGTAAGTCAACTTTGGTATCTTGCAGAGCTGTAATATTTTTAGGGACAGAATTTGCACTGTGAATGGGTCTAATAATAGTTGGGTTTTTGGATGTAGGAGATTTTCTAAGAAGGATTTCAGGATTATCGACTATTTCAGGAGGATTTGGGTCAAGATAGGCTCTATTATGAATTCTTTTAGAAGCCAATATTTAGACCCAATAATGAGAAAATTTTAGCCAAGTATGACAGTCTTTGAAGGCAAACTAATCTGTGAAAGAAAACTTAATCCACAAAGTTCTCTTAACTGGGTTTTAATGATTTTTTTATGATGAAATAAGTTTCCCAGTGGATTTTATGGAAAACCAAAGGGAATCACCAGGCTTACTGAATACTAGTGGAGTCACCAGGTGGAATATTTTTACTTGTTTTCTAGGACTGGTTGTTCATCAACAATCAGAAAACAATCTTGGAAGACACTTGATTCATTTTAAGAATGGGATTTCTGAGTTGAGAAGTTATCTATTACTCAGTATGTTCTCCGTTATGGTCACCACTATGTTGGATTCCTGTTATTTACAAGATTGGAAATAATAAAAACTACAGGGGGCCACATCAGAACCGCTTTGGAATCCTAGGACCTAGCCTTCCTGGATTTAGAGAGGGATCTCTCTATTAAGTGTTTTCAAAGGATATATATTTATTCTTTGTTTATGATATTAGGCTAGTTATGAAGCTCAGAGAACTTGTTTTTTTGGCTGGTTGGGATGGACATCATTAACAGAAGAAGTTAACTGAAGGGTGAAGGTGAGGGCAGATTGAAGAATGTTTCAGCGGAAAGGATAATTCAAGAAACAGTATCAACCTATTGGGCTATGGAGTCACAAAAGGATTTAATTGTACAAAAATTATTCAAGGGTTTCCATAGGGCATGTCATCTATATCAAAGGATCTTTTAGATTTAATTGTGATATGAAACATTAAAATGTTGTGAAAGAAGAAAAGCTAAAACCAATTAAGAATCTAACTTCACTAAGACAAGAAAAGCCTTTCAAAGTAACTGTTTGAAGCAAGCCAAAGGACAGGGCAAACCATATACTTCTTTGGAATTTTTTTTATTAAAGCACACTTGTCAGACAACAATCCAATTATCCTGAGACTACTTTCATAAAGAAGAAAACATATATGATAACAAGGAAAATAACCCAAGAGCAGACAGAAACTATGAATCTAATCTGATTTTGGCATACTCTCAAGAGATCTTTCAAAGAAACTGTTAAATATTAGCTAGAGGACAGGGAAAACCATAAAATTCCCTGGGTTAACTCTACTTAGAAAACCTTGAAAAGAAAATTCAAAAAAAAAATCTCAAGTTGTACACAGAAAGACATGGGATTACCAACATTTCTTCACTGGTTATACACTATTGAATCATTCTCAAAGCAACAAGCTGGATAAAACTGGAGGGTAGTTAAGAATCCTCCAATCAGACCTTAGTAGAAGAAGAAATAAAGATAAAGCTTTCAGACACAAATAGGGTACTTTGATAGTAAATACTACTCTAAATTTTATGTTCTTTACCAGAGAAAATGGACAGCATGTAAAACATAAGGAAAGAAAAAAACAATGAGGAATAACGTCACCATTAACATAGACCAGGATCCCATGAATGAGCTTGTATTATTTATGTTCAAACCAATTACAATCTTCAAGTCCAGCAGGTCTTTACAGCTCAAAACTTCTCTTCTCAGCCTAGTTTTCTTCAATTACTCAACAACACTTCAACAACTTCAATAACTATCTTACACCTCAGTGATAATCCAACCAACAATAACAATGAAATCCTCATACAGTATTTATAGATAAATGAGGAGGTGGAGTGAAAGAGGGGGTCTCTAATGGTTCATAAATGACAGAGTTTAATTTTTTTGACCTTTGAGACCATGCAAGGCCCAAGGAAAAATGTATTTAAGTCTATCTCTATGTTTATATTAAATTTTTTAATTACTTGGTTTCTTTTGTTGACTTTTAGGCTTTTTAGGTAGCCTTGTAATAACTTCTGAGCTATCTTTACAAATATCTCTGACTGTAATAACTTTATGTGTCTTTTTTGAGAAAAATTAGGCTAGCAGGTGGCATTTTGGTCCTTTGGAAGAGTAATGGCTTCAACGATTTGTCATTTCGAAGCCTTATTTTTGCTGATCTGTTCGGTTATATCCTTTAAACTCTATTTAGGCCTCTAATTTGGCTTTTAGGCCTTCTTTAATCATATTTTTCTTTATCACTTTCTACTGACTATTTTATCTTTAATTAATCTATCTTTACACTATGTGCTTATCTTTAATCTTCACAGGTTAAGTCCTTGATCTTCTTGCTTTTGACTTTAACCTTTAACCTTTGCTGTCTTTTGATGTTTCTGTGAGAAGGTGGCTTTCTCTGCGCTAGAGGATTTTATAAATCAACCAATGTTCATGAGGAATTGGTCAAATATTAAGAAAAAACCCCGACTCTACCATTTGGCATCTTGGAACCTAGGATCGTCATCCTGGGCCATATACAACTTTAAACTTGTTGTGGGAGGGCTGGCTCATTTGTCTGCCATTAAAACCTGCAACTCAACACAAAATAATTAGTTAAAACTTGTGCTTGGGATAAAACTGCTTTAGAGGCTCAGGGGAATGGTTATGGAGCATTTGCAGAGGAGGAATATGTGTAGAAGGGGTTTTATGACAGAACGAGGAAGAAAAGGGTTTGAATTTGAATCTGGCGTGAAAATGGAAAAAGAGGTTTTGCGGAAAAAATAGAGTGGTATTCGTGCAAGGATTAGGTGGTAAACAGTATAGGCCTGAGTGGACGCGATATTTCTCATCGAATGACACCTGTCCAAGCCAAAACCACCTTTTTCATGTTGAAAACACGTGTTAACATGTTTTGGTGAAATGAGCGCGAAATCAACTTTGGGCCGTCAGATCTGGGGGAGCCAGATCGACGGTGGTGGGTGAGCATGACGGAGAAAGTGCGCAGTGGCGGGGGATATTGGAGGACAAGTGGTGGGCGGAGAACGGGCCGACGATCGATTTAGTGGAAGGTGGGCCAGCCACGTGATGTCAGCTCTTTTGTCAGGAGGTGGAAAGGCAGGGAGCGGGTGTGAAACCTCGGGATTAACATGGGCCGTTAGATCTGAAGGATCTACGATCCATATTTATTTGTGGGGATGTATGGATGGAAGAAAAAGGTCAGGAGCAAGGGTAAGAGAGGGGAAGTGATTTCCATTAAATCTATAAGATATATGGTTGAGATCGTTTCGGAGAAAGTGGATGAGGGAAAGGCTTGAAGTGGAGTAAAGGAAAAAATGGAAGGGGACTGGGGAGTTGGTCCTATGCAGAGTGGATAGGACCAGGGTTAAAAATGAAAGGGGCGGAAGCTTTAGCAGAGGGTTTCAAGATTTTTGGTCACATGAGCAAAGGGGCAGAGGGCTTTAGTGAAGAAGGGGCTTAAGGCCTATTTTGATAAAAGGTTTGAAATAGGCCTTAAAAGAGGGTTTTTAGGCCTTTTTAAGGTTCTGATAGGGATAAAAATGGTTCTTTACATCATATAAAAGGGATTTTTTTATGACTTAAAGGGTTTCTTAAGGGAAATGAGGAAAAGTAAAGGGGAAAAGGGGGCCTTTTTTTAGAAAGGGAAAACGAGTGGTTAAGATAGGTAAAAATGAGTGAAAAATTGGTGAAATAGGGTTAATGAGATGATGGGAAATGGCTTTGAAATAGTTTCTTTTATCTTAGTAGGATAATATAGAGGCTTTGAGTGAATTTTATAGCAAAAATTATTTCTTGAAGATAATGAACACAATGGGCTATCAAGAACTCACAAGGTTTTTCACAAAATTTTGTTTCTTGAAAGTTGAAAGACTTATTTAGCCATCATTAGGTATAACATAATTTATAGATGGCTAACAAGGAGGATTGTAATATTACCAATTAGCTTATGTCTAGTTGTAATATTATATGTTGCTCTATTTTTCAGTCTAGAGGAATAAATGGGGTAGGGAGACCCTAAAATATCTTTAGTAGGAATAAAACACTTCCAGTGTGAATGTGGATCAGTTTAGGTAGGAAAAACAAAGTCACATTTAGTGTGAAAGGGAGAAATACATGTGGAATAGATCAAGGTTGACCAAATTAATAGCACTTCCAAAGGAGAGAGTGGAGCTAGTGGGAACATCGCAGTTTTGGAGGAGGAGTCTTTGCAAGGAAGCAACCTCATGAATGAGTGGGCCCAAGGATGAGAAGGCTCACCAAGAATAAAAGGGAAGGGATGGAAGCCATGAGAGGCATTCATAATATTTTTTATGATTGAGTCTTATGACTTCTTTCATACTTCAGCTGTTTAGCTGGGTTGGCTGCACTGTTTAGTGCAAGGTATTCTCATGCGGGAATTCCACACTCTTTCTTGGAGAGCTTGGTGAAGGGATCTGAGAGGAGTATTCTGGGCTATATTTCCACCATCAGATATTGGTTGAATCAACCACCTATAGCTACATCACATTCCCTTGGATAAACTGCGTTATTTTTCATGGTGTTGTAGTGGAAGGGTTAAAACCCATGTTTGTGAGATAGTTTCCTAGGGAAAGGATCAATATTTCTCTCGGAAAGCTAGAAAGGAGTAGTTTCAGTCATTTCTTTTATTTTCCAGCCATATGTATCTAAAGCTATAGTCAGACAACATTATTTTCAGTCATAGATATGTAGATCTACTTTTTTCCCCTCATGCTTTCAAGAAACCCCTTGCCGGATTATCTTAAGATTGTATAAAAGAGACTAGATCTCCATTTTCTCAGCTCTTTGAGTAATATATCGTATGATTTATTGGTTTCCATTTTTCTATAGCAGAAACCCTTATGAAACTATGATGTCTTATGCTTCATAAATTATGTGTTGCAGAAGTCATGGGGTTTGGGTGTTTTTAGAATATATTGGGCTTGGGAGATCTATTTAACATAGCTAGAATGATTTTTTTCTGATCCCCTTATATATTTGAGGACTATAATACATAAAATAATGTATCTAAGTGTTGTTTATCATTATTATAGCGTGATGTTTTCTGAAAAAATCATTTTTGGTGTCAATATTGTTGATTTTCCTAAAAAGGAATATTACATCCTTAAGATAATGTAGTGGCGAAGTTTTTAGACTGTGTGTATCAATGCTAGGGCAGTATTCTCTTCAGTATCATATCTTACTGGGGGCTTGATAAGGTTTTACTAACGTAATAGATTACATTTTATTTCCCGTCAGGGCCTTCCTGGATTAACACCCCAGCCAAAGAATTCTAGGATGCTGATAGATACAAGGTGTAATAATTATTTTAGTCTAGGGTACTGAGCAATGGTGCTAAATATAATGTGTCTTTCAGTGTCTCAAATTATTTTTGGGCTTAATCATCCCATTTGAAAGGGATATCTTGACGAAGGAGGCATAGGAATCCCTGAGCGCAAGTAGCATAGTCTAGGACGAAGCATATCAGAAAATTGGCCTTTCATTGTAAGCTTTGTATTTTCTTGAGGGTTCGAGGTGGAGGTACCTCTTCGATATCTTGGACCTTGAGAGGGTCCACTCTAATCCCTTGTTGGGAAACAAAAAAAACCTAGAAGTCATCATGTTGTGACGCAGAAGATGCACTAGAGGGGATTCAAGGGTAGGTTGTATTGTTGGCATCGTTGGAATACCAGTTGTAGATCCTCGAGATGATTAGATCGCTTCTTGGACCAGATGGTGAGGTTGTCCAAATAGGTGAGGATGAGGTGTGACAAGCCATGAAAGATATAATTCATGGCCCACTGGAAAGTGGCTCCAACATTTCTAAGGTCGAATGGCCTCACCTAGTATGCGAACGTGCCCCATGGGGTGGTGAACATAGGTTTGTACTGGTCGGTGTGATGTATTTGGATTTGATTATACCTAGAGAAACCATCCATGAAGGAGAGGACCTCGTGTCTTGCACAAGCATCGATGAATTTTTCGATAAATGGGGTAGGTTAATTGTCCTTTGGACAGGCTTTGATCAAATCATGAAAATCGGTACAAACGCGTATGTTGCCCTATTTTTTCATGATGGGAATAGGTTTGGAAACCCATGATGTGTGCGCGATAGGGTAGATGAACCTGACTTTGTGAAGCTTATCGATTTCTCATTAATTTCTTCTACCTTGGATGGGTGCAGTTGACGCTATTTCTGTCCGCAATGAAATTTCTTTGACATTCTCATGGTTTCGAGCAATATTCGCCTTGATGGTGGGAGAAATGTTTGACATGTTCCCTTATTCGAATGCATCGGGTGTCAGAATAGGATTTTTGAGCCAATCAACTTTCCCCAATGAAAGGAAATAATTTTATTCGATTGCATAAATCTCTTGGTTTCCTGTTTTGTTAGGGCTGAACATTTTTTTGGGAAGAAAAAATGAACAATGATTCCTCACATCCCATGGATAATCTAGTTTCGTCATGGCATCAATAATATCCTCATCTGAGTGGAATGAAGATCCTAAGGGGGATTGGGTCTGTACAAGGCCGTGAGGAAATGGTTTAGTCCTAATAGAGCTAGTCAACAAATATGAATAAGATTCCATTGTCGATGTGGTAGGACCAAATGCAGTCAACATGGTACAGATAGATTGGGTTTGCACCGTTATTGGTACAACTACTCTCATAGTTGTGGCTAACTCGAAACCTATGACTGATGAGCAGACAGCCCAAGTCATGGTTCTGATACATGATTATATGAATCGTATATGATGTATCGTGTCATCGAAATTTGGTGGGGGGAGGAATTTCCATCATGGCAGCTTGCATGAGAGCAAGTCTAGGTTGCTCATAAGGTATACTAAGAGAATGGGCATTTTCTGGGATTTGGGAGTTGTGCCTGGTGTAGAGGTGCCTAAATGTTTCCATTAATGGGCATGCCTTCATTTCATGGTTATGGCCGGCGAAAATGGTGCATGGTACCACTATTCCTATGGAGTAGATGGTGTGAGAACCAACACTACTCTTCATCCCTGAAGTGGACACTCGGAAAGGATCTAGCATGGGGTGGAATATTCTGCAGCTACCATCTCTGAGATTTTGGTTTTGGGAGATCTAGCTCTCTTGGGGATTGTAGACACAACACTGCTCTTATCGCTCAAAGCGTTGGGAGGTGGTCAAATTTCATTGTATGGTGGAAGTGTGAGTAGATCCGGCAATAGCAATGTATTGTCTTTGCTTGGTTAGAGAGATGTTTCTTAGGGAGGGAGGATACCATGTGAAAGTTGTTCGTGATGTGCTTCAATTCTTTACACTAATTAAATGGTGGCCAATTCTGTCGCATAGCCTGCATGCTACCCTAGACTAGATGTGGGTCCTATTAGGTCGATGCGTCTTTTTAACCCGCTCAATGTTTTGGTATTGAAATGGGGTAGGCTACCTGGGGGAAATATGCCTTACATTATGTTCTCTAAGCTCTGGATTGTTGATATCCCAAAATTGTGTTTCTAATGAATGAATGATTTCAATTAGAGGGCGCACCTGAGTGGTATAAGTACAACATTGAGCATTATGGTTGCCTTGACATACTAGACAATAAAGTGTTTCTTGCATATTCCCTTCCCGATCAGTTGATAAAGTGATTGGAAACCATCTGGGTAGTGATTCTAGGTCTGGTAATTTGGTGACTACATGGTTGTGTGTGTTACATAATGCACAATTTGGTTGTCTCCATGGAGGGCGGGTGGGGGTGACTAAGGGCTCCCTGACCGAATGCTTTTCTGCTGACAGAAAGAGAATGGACCTACTTGTCACATCCTCTTGAATTGTCGAGATATCCATGGATTCTATGTCTGATTTGTCTTCTAGGGAGAGGCAAACTATGGTCGTGCATATACTGGTTAGCGCTAAGTGAAATTGAGGGATGTAATGGCACTACTGTAATGGGTGATTTCCCGAACATATTAGACATGAAAATTGGGTTTCTCGCAGGCTAACATAGTACACACAATCAACCGAATACCATCTTTGGAATAGCTCCAGGGCTGTGCAGTCATCGATGAAATGGTCACATTCAACGTAGAGTGCACAACATATGAGAGGAGGGAAGATGAACGAGAAGCGTTTTGGTGACTGTCATGTCTCCTAAAGGTATAATATGACGTGAGGTTCTCCTATATTTGATCGTATGGGGGGATCCTCTTGATATGATTGTTATAGGTCATGTAAGGCATCCCTATATCACGGTATTTTTGGACAATGATGAGTGCAATTCCCATAATTGTTATATATAGTGCATGTGTGGTTGGTACATAATGCTTTGCATTGGTTTCTTGTGGATGGTTCCTCTTTACGAGAACTTGTCATCCCAATATTTATTTTGAAACTTAGGAGTGGTTTTAGTTCATCCAGCTCCAGGCAGATATGGGTAAGGTGGCCTACTATGTCGCATATTTCACAAGGTTGTAACTCCCTTGTTATGATGGGGATTTCTATCTTCTTCACTTTTTTTATGGGTTTTCTTGGTCACTATAACCAACTTTGTGATGGGAGTTTCCTTAAACGGTATAGTTGTGGTAGTTTCCTTTATAGGTGGGGTCTCCTCAGGAGTGAGGGGTGTTAATCCTATATATGTGATGCTTGTGTTTCCTGACATGGTAGGTGGGACCAAGTACCAAGCTGTTATTGTGAAAGATATGTTTGGCAACACTACCATTGCCAAAAAAAATTGTGACACAAAACCAGGTGGAGGGTATAGAAAAGGAGTTTTGGAGATGGCGTAGGATAGAGAAGACGCTATGCCTGAGGCCTCATTTTACTTACTATTGTTATCTGTCTCCTGGCTAGATTTGGTGCTTGATGTAGACATTATGCACACTAGGGACCCTGTGATATCAGCGAATGATTCTGGTATGATAGGGGGATCTCCTAGGAATGATCCGAGGATAGATGACGGTTTGAATTGGCCAAGTCCATACTCTTGGCACCGTGTGAGCACTTCATTAGATGTGTCCACATAGGGTAGAATGACATCGGCATTTGTTAGGGGTCACTTGTCATGGTATGAAAATTGGTCCACAGTGATGATGAATTCGTCATGGGGGAACATTATGATATGGAAGACGGAGGATGTTATGGTATACATGGCATACATATAACTCCACCCAAGGAGTATATTGTAATCTAGCTGAGCATCCAAGACCTTAATGTATATAAGAACCCTATTTCTAGCCAAGCAGACCAAGACATTTTGATAGAGGTCGACAGGAGCAGAAGGACGCCAATCGTATGCTCTGAGCATGATGTTCGATGGTTTCAATTCGGGAGATCCTAACTTCTGCCAAATTCTCTTTGACATGATGCATGTGGATGTACCCTCATCTATGATACATCGATGGATATTTATGCTCTGGACTAAAACTTGTATCTGGAAGGTGACCAAAGAAGGAAGCCTAGGGGTGGATCTATCTAAATCAAAAGCCATTACGTGTGAATCAGCAAGGTCAATTGCGCTTACCACAGAAAGTAAGGCTTTCCTTTGCTTTGGGAAAGATTGCAAGACTTCCAAATCTGACATGGGAGCAGGAGATTGAGCTAAATCATCCATGATACTATAATTATGGGCCTCTTTGGAGTGGTTTCCTGCTCACGTTGTTAATCCCTTAGACATTTTTGGAAAAGGTTCAATATGCATTTTTAATATAGTCAACGGTGCTATAGGTACGCTCGTGCTAGCCCTTGACGAAATGGTGTCTGGCAGGGTATCATAACTTCGATTCCACGTTTGAAAGAACATTTCATCGCTCATCATATAGATTTCGTGGCTTTTGTTTCCAGAATCTTTGAGGGTTGTTTGTTGTTATTGGGTACTAATCGCCCCTTGGTGTGGGAAGGGCTCCGACATTATAGTTGTTTGCTTTGTGGGCCCCCCTTTTCCTCGGTTACCCTGAAGCTTATTCAACTCAAGGAGTTTGGTACAGTGATGAGTTTAATGGCCATACTCACCACAAATTACGCAAGAGTGGTTGGTCTGAAGATTAGCCCTCTCGTTTTGCCCTTGGGAGTTATTTGTCTCCTAGATTTTATTTTGGTTGGGGTTTCCCCTAGCCTGAGATTGGAGAGGGCGTTGTTGGTTATTTCCCCTGTCCAATATTTCCCTTCTGTTTATTTTTTGGTTTTTTCCTTGTCACATTACGAGGATAACTAGGATTGTCTTGGTCGTATGACTAGCGCAGTTGGGCCTGGGAAGGTTGCACAAAGTTCACTAGTGCGTTGTTTTGCATTGGTGGATTTTGTGCCGGGGAGTGGGAATATTGAGGTCCCTATCCCTGGTTTGTAAATGATTGATGGGGGGATCTCTTCCGTCATCATTCCTAGATATGTAATGGTTCCCCTTTGCGGGAGGGTATGATCCTCATTGCTGATGATGGTACGATGACACCCTATTGGTCATGTTCTGTAGAGGTGCATGATGACTTTGATCGTAGCTTAATTGCAGGATGTTTTGGTTAGGATCATACAAATGTGGATTAATGTTGCCTACATGATTTTGGGTTAGTGACCCTATCAATCCATCTACAACATTCGACACGCCTGGAAATTCTTTATAAGTTTGCAAGAACGGGGAGTTAGGCATGAAGTTATAGATGTATCTTGAATGAGTGTATATCAACTCGAGTTTCTGGGCTTTTATAATGGCATCATCTTCAATAGTAGGTCCTTGAGTTTCCACATCCTTCGAAATATCTGTTGTGAGAGTTTTCAGGTATAGTTCTAGTAAAACTCGATCATCGAATTTGGATTACACAAACTTTGATGTTGCTGTTGTGCCCTGGTATTGCATCAAGAGTGATGCAACTCCCAGGGGCTACCCTAATTTACTTTATCAACCCAAGGTTTGTACAAAATTGGAGGTGACAGTTCTATAGACATAGAAGCTGCATTCTACTCATGTCATCCTCTTCCGCTCTATGAAAGGGTGCTACTTCTAGGGTTTCTTGGTGAAGTTTGTCACACTTCAATGAAACTAAAATAAATTTTATAAAGGAAACTAAATTAAATTACTGAAAATAAATGACAGGAAAGGAAACTAATTTAAGTTGTGGAAAAGAAATGGTAGAAAAGAAACTAATTTAAATTGTAGAAAGGAAATAATAGAGAGGAAAATAATTTAACTTGTTGAAAAGAAATGGAAAAAAGGAAAATAATTTAAACCACACTTAACTTGGTCAATCAGCTAAACACACCCTACTTATATTATGCTCTATCTACCATGTTTCTATCCATGCAGCTAAGATATCCATGACTTAATTCTAATTGAAAAATTGTTGATTGCAGTCTGGAGGGAAAAGGCTAAAGATGCTAATGGAAGGCTTAACACACGAAACAAGGCTTAGAGGAGTGAAAAAGGTGTTTGGAATTAATTATAGTGCATAATATCACAAAAATTATTCAGATCGAGAGGCCTTGAAAATTGCGATGGTGTAATTGCGATGGGAGGATGGCAATGCGATATTCGATATGCAATATCGCAATATCACAATATCACAAGGTTGGTGGAGAAGCAGAAGTGTAGTTGGGAGGAAATTGAAAAGTGCGAGATGTGACAAGGCTCAAATTTCAAAATGAAATATGTAATGGGAGGATGGAAATGTGATTTGCGATATGCGATATTGCAATATCACAAGGTTGGTGAAGAAGTGAAAGTGCAGTGGGGAGGAAAGTGTGAAGTGCAAGATGCAATGAGGCTCGAATTGTGAAAGGTGAAATGTGATGGGAGGATGGAAATGCGATATGAAATATCCGATATCGCAATATTGCAAGGCTGGTGGAGAAGCGGAAGTGTTGTTCGGTAGCGGGAGCAAAATGCGAAATGTGATTGGAAAGAAACTGCGAAATGTGAAATGCAATGAGACAGTGGAGAAAAATGAGAAATGTGATAAGTAAGATGATGTGGTGGAGTATGGAAATAATATTATAATCAGGGCTTGGAATGGGATATCATAAATAGAGAACTCAAGAGATCTGCGATATGCAATGAATGAAGTACGGTGAGTGATATTTTCAAGGAGAAAGGGAGAGGTCAAACTTTTAATTGGTTTTTGTGAATAAAAAGGGTGTGGCAGCTGTTAAGGAGGGAAGAAGGAAATGGAGGTGCAACAACAGTGCTCAGGGATAAAAAAAGAGTTGGAAAATGAAGTGGGACAACTTGATGAACTTCTCTGGGACTATTGATACTTATTCTTGTAAAAAAGCATTCGGATTCATGCACAGAAAAACAGACAAAATGCGTGATAAAAACAATGAATAGAAAGCAGTTTTTTGGTCTATGAGAAGTTCAACCCTGCTCGAACTGTATTGACAAAGATGAGAGGGCAAGGCTTGACCACAACTTTTGGATTTTTCCTCTACTCTAATACTCTCGTAAGCAAATGAAGAACTACAACAACAAATTGAAGGAAAAACAAAACAACAATGAAACTATCAGAAGTGGATGTAAATAAATGACAACAAGAAAAACTAACTGAATGACAGAAAGAAAATAATGGAAAATCAGAGAAGCTGAGGAACATGGATTGGGCCCTAATCCACGATCCTCGCTCTCTGAAACTAGATCAGTAAAATTATATCTGACTACTCATTGCATTACAAAAATATAGTCTTCTTACATCCTAAAGTTATTAAACAAGAAAAGCCTAATAGGATGGAACAAATGGCATGGGATGGAATGGAATGGAATGGCATCGAATTGACCAGAATGGACCCTAATTATCTCTTGATCAGCTTTATTTTTCCTCAAGGGCAGCTACCAAAAACTGTAATATTCCCAAATGGGGAAGGCAACAATATGTGAACACAATAATGGAAAGAGCAGTGAATAAATCAATACACCATTACATGAGACAAATGTAAAGAAATTTTATTAAATATATCAGCTAAAATTTAAGCACAATATCTTGAGGATCAAGTCACTCAAGCAATGGGAAACAAGCCTCCAATAGGAAAATATGCTAAACATATGATAAATGCTGCTATACAACTGAAAAGAGCCATGGCAGCGCAGTTTTAGGGCATAAACTACTGTAAAAAGATATGTTAATATATATCTATTTTTATATAGCTCAAACAATGCTAGGACTAAAGATCTAGACTCCTAAACACCTTTCCAAGAGAACCTGGGAAGGATTTTTGGAAATACCCAAAATACCAAAATGCTGGAATTCAGCCCTAGTGCTAAATAGTAGCTACTACTGAATAACTGGATGAATATGGATGTATATGACATATATAATTAATATATCTCCTCCAATATATCCTTCAAGTGAAAGGATGATCCTAACACTGAAGATCTTACCCTCCAAATCAAGCACTGAAACCTCCACTACAAATGCTCACTAAAATAACGCAGTCAAAGAGGGAATCTACACTGTAGATGATGGAAATAGGTTGGCATGATGCCAAGATGTGAAATAAAGCTCAATAACCTCCCTTTTTTATCTCCCAAAGAGAATAATGCTTCCTCCTCTCAAAAAACTAGCTTAGAAATTGGGTTTCTCAACCCTCCAGGGCAACACCCTACAACACAACACAATACTCTGCAGAAACTGCACTATAGCTGAAGAATGAAGCTTGGAAATAATGTCGGATGTGTATAAATGATGGTACAATAATCTTCCAAGAGGCTACCTCAAGGGAAGAGATGGGATCCCTGCTTAGGAACACCCTATGCTAAACAACAATGCAAGCTCAACCAAACAGCTGAAGAATGCATGAAGTCATGCAGACCACAAATTCAATAATCAATAACATAACTCACTATGGCTGCCTTGGCTTCCTTATAAACAATATGAGCCCTCTCACCTTTGGTCCTACTCATTAGGGTTTCTACCATCATGGAGTCTTCCTCCCATTCATACTATGCTGTCTCTTAATGATGATCCACTCCCTGCATACCAATGTTGTTGACTTGGTCAAACATGACCTTGTCCACATGTATTAGCCCCTATTAACACATGAGGGTGCTTAATCCATCTATGAATATGATCTATTTTCAAATTAAGAGGGATTTTATGTCTACTAAAGAGATTTATGAGCCTCCCTACCAATTTATTCATCTAACTAAATGACAAGAGAAAAATTAATATTCCAATTAGTTGCATACTAATTGTAATATTCCAAATTAGCCCAAGCTAATGAGAATATACAATTTTGTTTCATTTTTCTGTTTCATGAATAAAATTGTAAAGGAGGATCAATAAAAATCCAAATTAGAAAAATAAATCAATGCCACATGTGAACAAAGTTAAATCTGGGCTATTTACATAAGCACACTTAGGTGTGAAAGAGGTGAGATCATTTGACCAAGTCAACCAGGACCAAATCAACAACATTGTAAAGATACAATGAATCTCCTAGATGCACAGTGCAGTTTTAGTTGGAGGCTCCACATGTGAAAGGAGCTAAATCATTGAGATGGTTTACGGTTTGGCAGGAATTTCATATTATAAAAGGAAGAGGTGGACAACAAAAGAAGGTTGTTGAACATATTATTTTGAAGAATTTGTCTGTTTAGACATTTCTCATTCTCTTGGCTGTTTAGCACTGGGTGTTCCTGATCGGGAATCCCACCTCCTTCTTTGAGTAGCTCTTGGAGGATTCTTGCTGATCTTGTCCACTATCAAGCATTTGGCCAAGCTCATCTTCGAACTACAACATAGATCCTGTTGAGGGTTTGGTTGTCTTTGTAAGCTACAACAAGTGGAGGCTAGATCTATTCATATCTAGGCCATTCTAGTGCCTATTTCCAGTGGGAGAGTCTTCTATCCCCCTGAAAAGAGAGTATTGAATCATTGGAGCTTTAGATCTATACCTTGGCATCAGGCCAAACTATTCTTAAAGCCTACAGCGTATTACATCTTCCTATAATGTGTTATTTGCAAAGAAGAAGTTGCAGGGAGTTTTGGCACACTTTTGGGAAAAATATCTCTAGTGTTGGGAATCTTCCCTTCACTGTGGTGATCCGTGGATTATAGATCTAATCCACGTTATATTCAGATATGATCTGAATACTCTTGTATTTACTTCATAATTTTTGAATCATTCTGCAGATCTGTTGCATAAGATCTCAAATCTACTCCATGTACTTGATGTTTTGCTCAAAACCCTAAGGGGCATTTTTAGAGGAGCCTTTCTAGTGTACAGATCTGATATAGATCTAAATTTTTATAAAAATATTTTCTCTAGATCTAAAGTGTAATATACTATTGTTTCAACCAATAAAAATAACGTTGTCAATATTTTTCAGTCATTTTCTATGGTTGCAACACCTCTTTCTTGAGGATTTCTTCATATAAATCCTTCTATCTTCTGTTCAATAATATATGGGCTTCAATATAACTCTGAATTGCTAAAAAATAAGTAAATATTGAGATTCCTTATTGGACTCCTACTACTTATTATCCAAACTACGTTATTTTCTGAGCAGTATTATTCTGTGTTGCTGCAGTCCCTTCCTTGGGAATTTTTCAAGCTATACTAGGTGTGGGAGACTTGTTTACCTCACCTAGAATGAATTTTTTCTGATCTCCTCTTGGATTTAGGACTCATATTGTCAAATATCATGGATCCAAGGGCTGATTTAAATTTCTGTAGCATCCATTTCTGAAAAATGCATTTTGCAGACATGCATTATTGACAGTCCCAATTTGGGGATATTACAGTGGTATCATAGCAATCATCTTGGCACAACCTGTGATTTTATTTTCTTGAGAAGAAAATATTTCTTTTCATGGGAAGAAAATAATGATGAATAAGTATAATTACACTTAAGACATAGAAGAAAAGGGTAAGATCCCTTTATCTGGAAGATTGCAAGGAGAAGAGTTCTCTAAAACTCTTTCTCAAGCTATGCATGAAATGAAAGAAGAAATCTAGGGAATGAAGAGGGAAAGACATGTAGATCCCTTAGGATTATTTTTACATAAATAAAGCCCCAATAATTATTTCTATGTGTGTAAGCATTCAACCACACAACCTAATCTGCAACATTGGAGCGTGCCTACTTTCTTCTCAGAGAAAGAAGGAAAAGGAGGAACACCAAAGGAGGAATCTCTTGGTGATTATCTCCAAGAATATGGGTCTCAATCAGAGAGATTCAAAGAGCATCTCAATTTCCTAGAGTTCTGTCAACTAAAAGAGGAAAGATATAACAACTACAGTAGAAGAAGAGGGTGCATGCAACACACTTTGGGTAGATTCTCTCTACCTACTTTTGATGGGTCACCTAAGGACTCAGCCAAGTCTTGGGTAAGGAAGCTTGACACATACTTCTAGTTGCATCAAGTGTCAGAAGAAGAAGCCTTGAGAGTAGTAGTACTGCATCTTCAAGGAAATTCTTATGCCTGGTGGCTATTTGAGTCTTCTTCCTTGAAAAGTGTAAATATCTCTTCTTATGCAAAGTTCACTAGGACACTAGTGAAAAGATTTGATGTAAGACATTCTGAGACTTCTTGGGGAGAAAAAATCAAGCCCAAGAAATCTGAATCTTTGCATGAGTTAGAAGGATCCATAAAGCCAACTCCATTTCTGAACATTGTTGAGGGGGTTGAAGAGTTGTTGCATGATTTTCCAAGGGAAAAAACGCCACTACAACAAGGTCTCTTTTCTCAAAGAGAAAACATGAGGGTTCCTCCTTCAAGAAGAGACCAAGGAAAAGGGTCTCTTAATGATGAGGCATTATCCATTGATGAGGAGAATGGATGGAAAGAGCAGAAAGATCCTCCATTGCTGTGATAACAGGAGGAGATCTATTTTCATTTAGAGATGGAGATGAAGCAATGGCTTCCACTAGAGGGGCTCTTGCATCTTTGCAAGGAGTTCCTAAGGATCTTCCATATGGAGGACATCAGCAGCATTTTTCTATGCTAAGAGACAATGAGACAGAACAAAGGAGGGATCACACAGCTAACATAGCAGAAGATGATCCACTATTGCTAGGAGAATGGAATGGTGCAAATGCTCCAATCAGAGGCACTCTTACACCACTAAGAGGGGTCTCCATATTTCATGAGGCTTCCACACATGAAACAGAGTTGAAATTGTGCAGTGGAAGCAGGGACATGAGGATCACATCTATTCTGTATATGAGGATGGCCCCTCAGACCTCATTATCTAGTGGAAAACCACCTAGGAGGCCACCAGATTCAGATTCTATGGGGAAAACCTCACAAATTGCTACTCCAAACTCAGATCTAAGAGGGATTGGAGCACTTGAAGGAAAAGATACAGCACTGGGAGATTTGGGTAAGCTCATGGAGGAGGGAAATCCTCTTTCCCTATCATCATCACCCTCTCTTTTTTCTAATCTTGCACTGTGGGAGGAGAATAATGGAAGGAACAACCTTCCAACACACACCTTTGGCATAGGAGATGTCAAGGGAAGGATCAACAACATGACAAACACTTTGGTTGATGCATCATCAGTGATGTCATTGTTGAGCAGTGTAGATCTGTATTGGAAATCCCAATTGCTAGTGGATTATTCCAAAGATCTTCATACATGTATGATACTTGATGACCAACTACATGAAGAGGGCTACTTAGTCCAAAGAGGAGTCATCTATCATCATGGTATAATATTTTTGTCTAGAGCTTCTAATCTCAAGCATAAGATACTACAAGGAGCACACAAAGAGTTTTGTTTCAGCCACCTGTATTCCATGAGGATCTACAACATCATCATGAGGAGCTTTGTTTGGGAAGGCTTGAGAGAGGAACTATATCAGCATTTTCAAGAATTCATGAGCTATGTGGAGTTGGGGTAGCCATGGGACTCCATGCAAGAGTCATTCCAGCCATCTCTTCCTTCTTTGGAAAGAGGATAAATATCCATGCACAACTCCATGTGTATGAGAGGCATTGTTGGTAAGGGATATGTTCATGTAAATCAAGCTTTATTTTCTGATTGTACATGTTCTTTTACTATTTTTATGGAGGACATGAGTCTTAAAAGGATAAATGTATCATGTAAATATCATGGCAACTATTAGGCCATCAAAATTCCTGAATTTTTCCACTCCCTTGGTGAGCAAAGGGAGATTTTTTTATCATGATGGGTGCTTCCCCAAGGCACCAAAAATATCTCTCACCTTCAGCAGTAGTGAGATGGCTTGGGCAGCAAGTAAGTGGTGGGAAAACCACTTACCATGTCTTGGTTTGAGGCAGGTAGGAGATGCACTACATTGGTATCATATGTGGGATTATGACCCACCTCCTCATGCTCCAATTTCTGTTTGTGTATATGTAATTTTGCTTCTATACCTTGATGATATAGTTGCACTTTTTATGGGATTGTATGGAGGGAGGATGGGAAGTTTGTATATACCACATGGGATGGGAACTCTATATGTACCTTATGCTACATGTTTTAGAGAGAGTATTAGTTCAGCCATGTTTGTTTCAGTTGAGTTCTTGACTCCTTGTGGGATGGATTATGTACATCTCATGATGATTTTGGAGGAACAATTCATGGAGGTTTGGATTGGTGAACACTTAGCTTGTGAAGAAAGCTTGATCATTGTGGTGTCACCAATGGAGGAGGAGAATTGTTGCATAACTTACCCTATCAGTTGCTTGAGGGAAAGCAACATTTCGGAGGGGAGGGCTGTAATATTCCCAATTAGCCCAAGCTAATGGGAATATACAATTTTGTTTCATTTTCCAGTTTCATGAATAAAATTGTAAAGGAGGATCAATAAAACTCCAAATCAACAAAATAAATCAATGCCACATGTGAACAAAGTTAAATTTGGGCTATTTACATAAGCACACTTAGGTGTGAAAGAGGCTGGATCATTTGAACAAGTCAACCAAGACCAAATCAACAACGTTGTCTAGATATGGTGAATCTGCTAGATGCATAGCATAGTTTTAGTTGGAGGCTCCACATGTGAAAGGAGCTAAATCATTTAGATGGTTTAGGGTTTGGCAGGACTTTCATCTTATAAAAGGAAGAGGAGGACAGTATAAGAAGGTCGTTGAACATATTATTTTGAAGAATTTGTCTATTTAGAAATTTCTCATTCTCTTAGTTGTTTAGCAAAGAATAGTGTTGTTTAGCATTGGGTGTTCCTGATCGGAAATCCCACCTCCTTCTTTGAGTAGCTCTTGGAGGAGTCTTGCTGATCTTGTCCAATATCAGGCATTTGGCCAAATTCATCTTCCAACTACAACACAGATCTTGTTGAGGGTTTGGTTGTCTTTGTAAGCTGCAGCAAGTGGAGGCTAGATCTATTCAGATCTAGGCCATTCTAGTGCCTCTTTTCAGTGGGAGAGTCTTTTATCCCCCTGACAAGAGAGTATTGAATCATTAGAGCTTCAGATCTATACCTTGGCATCAAGAAAAACTGTTCTTAAAGCCTATAGCATATTTCATCTTCCTATACTATGTTATTTGCAAAGAAGAAGTTGCGGGGAGTTTTGGCACACTTTTGGGAGAAAGATCTCTAGTGTTGGGAATCAACCTTTGACTATGGTGATCTGTGGATTAGATATCTAATCCATGTTATATTCAGACCTGATCTGAATACTCTTGTATTTACTTAATAATTTATGAATCATTTTGCAGATCAGCTGCATAAGATCTCAGATCTACTCCATGTACTTCATGTTTTTCTCAAAACCCCAAGGGGCATTTGTAGATGAGCCTTTCTAGTGTACATATATGATATAGATCTAAATTTTTGTAAACAGATATACTCAAGATCTTAAGTGTAATATAGTTTTGTTTCAGCCAATAAAAATAACGCTGTCAAGATTTTTCATTCATTTTCTATGGTTGCAACACCTCTTTCTTGAGGATTTCTTCATATAAATCCTTCTATCTTATGTTTGATAATGTATGAGCTTAAATATAACTCTAATTTTCTGATGAATAAGTAAATATTGATCCTCCTTGTTGGCCTCCTACTACTCATTAGCCAAACTGCATTATTTTCTAACCAGTATTATTTTGTGTTGCCACAATCCCTTCCTTGGGAATTTTTCAAGCCATACTAGGTGTGGGAGACCTGTTTACCCCACCTAGAATGATTTTTTTCTGATATCCTCTTGGATTTAGGACTTATATTGTTATATATAAGGGATCCAAGGGCTTATTTGAATTTCTGTGGCATCCATTTATGAAAAATGTGTTTTTTAGACATTCATTGCTGACAATCCCAATTTGGGGATATTACAGTAATTTAGGAATATTACAAAAACTCCCTAGAAAATATTGATTGAGTTCAATTTGAATCCAAGTAAACCATAGATTGAGTGCACTTAGTCTTCATTTTTCTTGGTTTCGTTTGATATTTAAAGAGGGTGGACAAACCCCTTGAATCTCCCCAAGATTTCTTCATAATTTGCTAACATTGTGCTCATTTATTCTTCAATATTGATCTTCCAGTGGTAGGGAGAAAATCCCTAAATTATATCCTTCTCCAATTCTGCATAATATGTGCAACATTCTCACAATATTCTACAAAAATAACCAATATTAGATACAAATATGCAATTACCTTTAAACCTTCCTAAGAACATATTAAAGCATAAGAAAACATTATTAAGTGTAGACGGAGAGATTTAATATATCTTTTCATGTGCATAAGGAAGATAGATGGGCCTAAGAAAATTTTGATGGGCCATAAAATATGTCTAATTTAGAGGGCCTTCATCACCCCCCTACTGAAACTGTTGCTCATCCTCTGAGCAACCTATTCATCCTCCCTGCACTATTATTCTTCCTGCATGATAGCTTATTTCGTTTTCTGTTTATTGGCCCATGCACCGCTCCTCTTGCTAATATTCTTGTTATTATTCTTGAATTTCTTCTTGTAGGTGATTCATGGAGGTCCTCAGATCCCTTAATAAAATATGTTTCTCTTGCCAACAACTTGTGGATCCACCTTTTATTTTATTTTTTCTTTTCTTTTCATTTTATTTTTTTAATTGCATGCAGAATAAACTCACAGTTCTTTTTTTGTGAACTAAGTTCACCCTTGGTTACCCCTTTGGCACTCCTTGTTTCCCATTCCATCAATTTCTTACTACTCCCTTTCTCAAGATCTTTTTACTTTTGTCTTGTTCCTCTTCTTGGTGGAAAAGGTGAGGCTAGTTGCTAGATAAGGCTGAGGTTGCCCTACTACTGATTTTGGCTGTAAAAAACTTTCTTTCTCACACTTTTTAATGTTTTCTTAAGATAAAATAGATTCAAAGAAAGGGTTAGATGATTGTGTAACTGAGCCTTACCATTGATTTGTTTTTGCAGGTGATATTGCAGTTGTTGATATGGATGCTGAAGCTATCTTCGGTGGTTTTGAAGCTGCATGTGATAATCTACTTGAGGTCCTTTTGGAGCTTCTGAGCACAGGAGGAGGAAGTCCAAGTTTGAATACGTTTGACTAGGGTGTTGACCAAATTTTATTTTTGTGACAACTTATTTTTTTTCTACTTGCAAAGGTTGGAGAGCACCTACATTCATTAGAGAGAGATACATGGAGAAATGCATTTTTTTTTTAAGGTCTACTAGTTGCCTCAATGAGGTTTCCACTAGCAGGTCTGCCTAGGTGCCTCAAAGGAGGTTTTCACCTAGCATATTTTATTTTTCTCTTTTTTTATTTTTTATTTTTCAACCCAATGATCGCCTGATGGAGATTTTTAGTCGACGAGCCAATATGAGACACGTCAAAAGAGGTTTTCACTTGAGATTTTATTCTTTCCCTTTATTTATTTTCTTTTTTTCACTTTCCTACTCTACTTGAAAAACAAAACCTTTTTCAGGTTTATTAATACTTCCAATGGAGCCATGTAGACATCAAGATGATAGATAAAATCATGTGCACACTTTGAATACATGCTTTGACATGTACCCGAATATGAGAGATGAATTTCTTTGACTTGGATTGTATCAAGTATTGTTGGAGAAGAATGTGTTGTTGCAACTTAATGAGTGTTTGGAACCATATTTCAATATAGTTGTGATGCCCCTAGTCCACTTTCTAAGTTGGATCACCTTGGATGTCCTCTTCTATTATGAAATTCAAATATTCCTCTTTCTTCTGATTTTTCTCTTGAACACATGGAGGATATGCTGGTAAACATGAGGAAACTTTCTCAACATCTGATTCATATGTCGGCTCTTCATCAAGTGCTGCCCTTGATATTTTGATATCCTCATTTGGATCTTCTTCTTCTTGATGTTTTTCTTCAATGACATTAAGAAAATATCTTTTTTTCAATACCTTTCTTGAACTAAGATGAATACCATCTAGATTAAGAGAATATTTTTGGTAGTGTTGTACCTCAGCATTGTAAGTGTTCTAAGATACTTCATGGTGTGGGTTTGTAAATGGTGGTACAGGTAGTTGAGTGGGGGTGCATATATGAGATGGATATGGTTGAGGCTGTGGTTTTGGTGGAGGTGGATGGTAGGGATAGCATGGAGTTGGGTATGGAGGATATTGAGGGAAATATTGAGGATTTTTTTAATTTTCCCAATAAGGTCCTTGCCAACCATGTTGCCAAGATTGGGATTGTGGTTGAGATGGCTAAGGTTGCCAAGGAGCAAGTGTGTCCCAATCAGTTTGAGATGGATGTGAATAATCTTGACATGGTAAAGTAGGTCCTTGCATCATATCAAGTTGACTAGGCTTCTAGGGTCTCCTTGGAGCTACATAACATAGCTTCTTTGGTAACTGCCTTGCTCCATTGTCTTCTTGGTAAACGTCTTTAAACATGGGGAATGATGAACAACATTTAGTAGCATATGATTCTGCATGGATAACAAAAATATCAGCATATTCCTTTTGTTCATTTTTCATTCTTAACATTTCTACTTGTTCACTTATATTGCTAAGAATTTATGTTTTAAAATTATCAAGAAAGTTTCTAATTTCATCTTGCATTACCAATGTTGATGTTGATTTACATACTCTTTCCCTTCCTCTTGATACGCGCTTGCATGTTTCACAAATTTCTTCAAATTACAATTGGTATACATCTACTCTACACATGATATTAACGAGATTAATCCACTCATCCCTAATTGTTCTAAGTAAGAGGGTTTTTGGTGTGTCAAATCCTAGATGCAATTTTTCCCTCTTAAAATTATACATGAGCCTCTCTATTATATCCTCAGGGCTCTAATCTTCTTCTTGGTTCATTCTAAAAGTTTCTTCTCTAATATCACGATCTCTATATTTATCTACAAATATCTTTTGCATATCATTCCATGATATTATTGAATTAGTAACTAGATTCATGAACCATTTAAGAGCTCTATCCTTCAATGTTGTATGAAACAATCTCAATTTTTGAGTGTGTCATAAGTAGCCATAAGATCTACAAAGTATCTCAAATTCAAAGAGAAATGTTTTTTGATCCTCTATCCTCATACCATGGAAGTTGGGAAATAAATATGGAGGGATGTTCTTCATTTGTACACTTATGTCCATATCTTGAATGGGAAACCCAATAGGATCTTCTTCATTGTCATCATCTCCATCTATATCTTCTACCTTCAAAAGTGTATGGTGATGCAGATCTTACTGCACCACATGGTCAAGTGGGGGGGTGGTATTGGAGAATTATTTTAAAAAAAAATCTGAGTATCCCTACTCCTATGAGGCATGAAAATCATATTTTTTTTGTATTTTTCAATATTTCAGAAACAACATGAAAAGGGAAAGTAGAAAAGAATGTTGAAACACAATAAAAGCATCTATTAGACACCTCCTCGGCAAGGGCACTAAAAAGTGGTGAGTCCTGGTATTGCACCAAGAGTGTTGCAACTCCCAGGGGCTTCCTGCTTTACTTTATCAACCTGGGGTTCATACAAACTTGGAGGTGACAGTTCTATATACAGAGAAGATGCATTCTACTCATGTCATCCTCTGCCACTCTACGAAAGGGTGCTACTTCTAGGGTTTCGCGTTGAATTTTTTCATACTTCAATGAAACTAAAATAAATTGCAAAAATTAAATGAAAGAAATGAAACTAAATTAAATTCCTGAAAATAAATGACAGGAAAGGAAACTAATTTAATTTGCTGAAAATAAATGGCAAAAAAAAATTAAATTAAATTGCATAAAGGAAATGATGGAAAGGAAAATAATTTAACTTCTTGAAAAGAAATGGCAGAAAGGAAACTAATTTAAACCACACTTAACTTGGCCAATCGGCTAGACACACCCTACTTATCTTATGCTCTATCTACCATGCTTATATCCATGTATCTAGGCTATCCATGCCATAATTCTAATTGAAAAAGTGTTGATTGTAGTTCGGAGGGAAAGGGATAAAGATGCTAATAGAAGGCTTAACTGTAATATTCCCATTTAGCCACTGCTACTTGGAATATTATAACTGCTCCATTTTTGAAATAAAAGAGTGGGAGGACAATAAAACATATCCCAATGTGAAAAGGGATTGAATTAGGAGGAAAAATAAATCCACCTTGGTGTGGAAGAGGGGAAAAGTAATGAGCTAGATCCATTTGACCAAGTCAACAACGCTGTTACAAGAGGAGGGAAACTAGCTAGGGCAGCACAGTTTTGAAAGGGGAATCTTCTCAAGGAAGTCACATCATCAATGAGTGGGGTCTGGGGTGAGGAAGCTCACCAAGGATAAGAAGGAGGAGATAGTAGCAAGAGAAAGCATTCATTATTCATATTTTTTTTTGGTATTTTGACTAATTGCAATCTTTATTTGTTTAGCCGGAGTTGCAGCACTGTTTAGTGCAAAGAATTCTCATGTAGGAATTCCATCTTCACCTTTGGTATATCTAATTGGGAGATCCAAGGAGAAGGTCCTGAGCTCACTTTTCATCATTTATCTTGAGGAGAACCATTCTGCATCATATACAGCGCTGTCACTTCTAGTAATTGCATCATTTCTACAGTAACAGTAGCTTCTGGATGAAACCCTCCTATTTTGTACTTGTTTCAGAGGAGGAGGTGTCTATTTCACTTTGGGAGGCCTATTGAAGAATTCCTTGGGCAAATTTCTATATTATTCAACTATTTCAAGCCATGTTCAGTATTTCCTAATACAAAGTTGCAGGGTACAACATTATTTTCTGCAGTGCTGTATTTTATATTGTTATTTTGTCGGAAACCCTTGCGGGGATGTTCTGATGTGCTTGTAAAAGGGGTAAAACCTCTCATTTATGATTCTATGATTAATGAAAGTTCTATATCTGTATTGAATAATAATTTTCTGTAGATTCAATAATAAAAATTATGCTGTTGCAGTCTTCAGCAATTCTATTTTGTGAAGTTGTGGGATTGGGGTGTTTTTAAGCACATATGAGTTGGGGAGATCTGTTTAGTGTAGCTAGAATCATTTTTTTCTGATTCCATTTCATATTTAAGCTAAATACAACATATATAGGAGGATACAGGCCCTTTTATACGTTTTTATTTCATGGTTTTCCTTATACAACGTCCTCATTGGAGATTTTGCAGAAATTCACGAAAAGGAATAATACAGTGGTATTGGAGCTCTGCTCTTGGCTCAGCTTGTGGGGGAAATTTATCTTCAGAATGGAGGAGGAATAAATTTAAAATATCCTACTTCAAACCCTATATAACTTTGCAAGGGACCTCAAGGAGATGAGACATGAAGGGGATTCTATATGGTTTTTCCATGAGGCAAGCACTAGCACTGTAAATGGCATGGGGCATTCAGCTGCATCACAACACTCTACCATGCCTTCTTTATAACTGTGGGAGATAAGGAGGGAACCGTGGGAGAATATTTTGAATAATATGAACTCCAATCTCAAGGGTTCAAGGTGCACTTGAGCTTTCAGGAGTTTTTCCGGATCAAGGATGGGAGGAGGATTAATCCTCATAAAAAAGAAGAGAACTTGATGCAGGGATCAGCCCTACAACATAGTATGGTAGGTTTCTTCTTGCCCACATTTTATGGGACACCTAAGTGTACAACCAAGGCTTGGGTGGAGAAGTTGGACACATAATTCCAGCTCAGCAAGGTTCCTGAGATAGAAGTCATCAAGATAGCTGCACTGCACCTAGAAGGGGAAGCTCAAGAATGGTGGTTTCATGGACTAACCACACTTGGGCATCATCATATCACTTCATACTCAGCTTTCACCAAGAATCTAGTGGAGAGGTTTGAACCAAGAGATCCGGAAGCCCACTTTTCCAAGTTAACCAAGCTCAAACAGGAGGGATATCTTGAGGATTATATTGCTGAGTATTTGCAGCTTTCAGTGATGGTATCCAACCTCACTATGAGAAGGAAGGTATGCATGTTTATTAATGGGATGGATGAACCATTGCAAGGGTTGGTAAAATCCACTAAACCAACCACACTCCTTGAAGCTATGGAGAAAGCTAGAGATCTACAACACATCTTGTTCAGGGCAAGAACATTATTGCAGTAGGAGACTTACCCAGGACCAAGGAAGGAAATCCATGTCCGGGATTTGAAGGGAGAATGTGTTTTAGGGAGGAAAATACCTTCTCCAAGAAGGATTTCAGCGTTGTACCATCCACAGGAGACTTTGCTCCAAGAGGAGGAGCTATTGCAACGTTAAGAGGGGTCCCAAAGTATATAACCTTGAGGGTGAGAGGTACTATTATGGGGCAAAGATTCTCTGTGTTGATAGATAGTGGGGCTACTCATAATTTTATTGATGCACAACTGATATAAAGGAGAGGAATCCACATGGAGGAGTTTGAGGGATTCTCAGTTTTGGTCCCACGAGCTATGACCCTGCAATGTGCCAAGTATGTTCTGGCACTAACCATCACCATGGGGACCTACACCTTGACAAACCACTTCTTTGTGGTAGACATTCCAGACACCAATTTCATATTGGGAGTCCAGTGGTTAATCACTCTTGGGAGAGTTACCACTAATTGGAGTACTTTGGAGATGGAATGGATAGGAGGGAAGGATGGTCAACAACAAAAGATCAAGGGTATAAAAACATACTCCCCTCAGGTTGTTTCAGTACACAGGATGGAGGTAGAACTGCGTAGAGGGGATGTTGAATGGGTAGTAGAGCTACATATATCAGAGGTGAAGGGAAAGGATTCACCAGTGCATATAGATGTTCAATCTCTCTTGGACCGGTATTCTATAGTATTTGGAGATATCCCACTAGGGAGACCTCCTGACTAAGGGTTTGAACACACCATTGAGCTGGAACAAGGGATCCAAGTAGTGATCACCACTCCTTATAGGTATCCCAAGGATTACAGGGATGAGATTGAAATGGCTATCCAAGAGCTGCTAGCTCTAGGACACATCCAACCTAGTACTAGTCCTTTTGCTTCTTCAGTGGTCTTAGTAAAGAAGAAAGATGGCACATTGAGGATGTGCATTGACTATAGGGCCTTGAAAAAGAAGACCATGAAGAATAGGTACCCTATACCCAAGATCGATGAACTCATGGATGAGTTGAGGGGATTTAAATACTTCTCCAAGATTGATTTGAGATCCGGGTATCATCAAATCAAGGTGAGGGAGCAAGATATCCCCAAGAAAGTGTTCAGATGTTACTATGGGCATTTTGATTTTCTAGTAATGCCCTTTGGATTGATGAATGCCCCAGAAAATTTTCAATCTTGCATGAACCACATCTTTCGTGGTCATTTGAGAAAGTTTGTATTGGTCTTCTTTGATGATATTCTTATCTACAGCTGCACTTGGGAGGAGCACTTGCAGCATATTGAGATAGTTTTACATATCCTCAAAGAGCAGCAATTCTATGCCAAGCTCTCCAAATGTGAATTTGGCCTCACAGAGATGTTGTATTTGGGGCACATCATAGGAGTAGATGGAGTGAGGGTACATGAGGAGAATATCCAAGCTATCAGAGATTTCCCTGAGCCCAGGAATGTCACAGAACTCAGAGGGTTTGTGGGAATATGCACTTATTACCGAAATTTTGTGAAAGGGTTTTCACAACTAGCAGTACCACTGACATACTTGAAAAACAAAGGAGCTTTCCATTTGGACACCTACAACACAGAGAGATTTTGATAACCTCAAAGAGGTAATGAGTAGTTGTCCTCTTTTGGTTTTGCCCGACTTTTCTCAACCTTTTTTTCTAGAATGTGATGCATCAGGTGAAGGTATTGGAGTAGTCTTGATGCAAGGGGGGCATCCTATATCCTTTGAGAGCAGGAAGCTGCTCCCTCATGAGAGGTTGTACCCCATATGTGATAAATAAATGTTGGCAATCATGCATGCATTAGCCAAATTCTGGCAATACTTGGTGGGGAATAAGTTCAAGGTGAAGACTGACATAACAGTCTTAGATTCTTCCTTGAACAAAAACAACTCCAGGAGAGACAACAGAAGTGGGTGAGAAAAATCCAAGCTTATGACTTTGACATAGATTATGTCAAGGGGCAGAGCAGTATAATAGCTGATGCACTATCCAGGAGGCCTACAGCATTGTCTTTGACGGGCATGGACACAGATTGGAAAGCTCAAATTTTAGTTGAGTATTCCAAATATGACTTTGCATGTGAGATACTTGATGGGGTGGTATCAGATCATAGGTTTAAAGTAATGGATGAGGTCATCTATTACCGGGACCGGATCTTCTTGGCTAAGAACTCCAAGATCAAGGAGAAGATCTTATTGGCATCACATGATTCCCCACTTGCTGGGCATCAAGGTTTCACAAAGACTTATAGGGCCATAAGGGAGAGATTCTCATGGAAGGGTCTCAAGGAGGATGTGCTCTGACATGTCAGAGAGTGCACCATTTTTCAGCAAAACAAGGGAGAACACACCCACCCTGCTGGGTTATTGCAACCACTACCTATTCCAGATGGAGGAGGAGGTGTCTATTTCACTCTGGGAGGCCTATTGAAGGATTCCTTGGGCCAATTTATATATTATTCACTTATTTCAGATCATGTTTAGTATTTCCTAATACGGAGTTGCAAGGCACACGTTATTTTCTTCAGTGCTGCATTTTATATTGTTATTTTGCCAGAAACCCTTGCTGGGATGTTTTGATGTGCTTGTAAAAGGGGTCAAACCTCTCATTTTCTATTCTATGATTAATGAAAGCTCTAGATATGTATTGAATAATCATTTTCTATATATTCCCTAATAAAAATTACGCTGTTGCAATCTTCAGCAATTATATTTTGTGAAGTTGTGGGATTGGGGTTTTTTTAAGCACATATGAGTTGGGGAGATCTGTTTAGTGTAGCTAGAATGATTTTTTTATGATTCAATTTCATATTTAAGCTAAATATAACATATATAAGAGGATCCAAGCCCTATTCTACTTTTTTATTGCATGGTTTTCCTTATACAGCGTCCTCATTGGAGCTTTTGTAGAAATTCCTAAAAAGGAATAATACATTAACAAACGAAACACGGCTTAGAGGAGTGAAAAATTTGTTTGGAATTTATTACAACACATAATATTGAAAAAATTATTTGGAGAGGGAGGCCTTAAAAATTGCGATGGTAGAATTGTGATGGGAGGATGGAAATGCGATATACGATATGCGATATTGAAATATCGCAATATCACAAGGCTAGTGGAGAAGAAAAAGTGAAGTCAGGAAGAAAATGTGAAGTGTGAGATGTGATGAGGCTCGAATTTCTAAATTTGAAATGCAATGGGAGGATGGCAATGTGATATGTGATATCGCAATATCGCAATATCGCAAGGCTAGTGGAGAAGCGGAAGTGCAGTCGGGAGGAAAGTGCAAAGTGCGAGATGCGATGAGGCTCAAATTGCGAAATGTGAAATGTGATGGGAGGATGGCAATGCGATATGTGATATGTCATATCACAATATCAGAATATCGCAAGACTGGTGGAGAAGTGGAAGTGTTTTTCAGTAGTAGGAGTGAAATGCGAAATGCGATGGGAAAGACACTGCAAAATGTGAAATGCGATGGGACAGTGGAGAAAAATGTGAAATTTGATAAGTTAGATGATGTTGCAGACTACAGAAAGAATTTCACAATCGAGGCTTGGAATGGGACAGCATAAACAGAGAACGCAGGAGATTTTTGATTTGCGATGAGTGAATTATGGTGAGCGGGAGTTTTGTGGAGAAAGGTAGAGGTCAAACTTTTAATTGGTTTTTGTGAACAGTGTGGAAGCTACTAAGGAGAGAAGGAGGGAAATTGAGGTGCTCAGGAATGAAAAAAGAGCTATAAAATGAAGTGGGAAAACTTTATGAACTTCTCTAGGATTGTTGATACTTAGTCCTACAAACGAACTTGCAGATTCATGCACGAAAAAACAGAAAAAATGTGTGATAAAAAATAGTGAACAAAAAGAAATTTTTTGGCATGTGGGAAGGTCAACCCTGATCAAACTATATTGATAGAGATGAGAGGGGAAGGCTTGACCACAACTTTGTATTTTTCCTCTACTCTATTACTCTCATAAGAAAATGAATAAATATAACAACAAACTAAAGGAAAAACTAAATAGAAATGAAACTATCATAAGAAGATCTAACTAAATGACAACAAGAAAAACTAGCTAAATGACAAAAAGAAAAGAATGAAAAAATAGAGAAGCTGAGGCACATGGATTGGGCCCTAACCCACGATCCTTGCTCTCGGAAACTATATCAGTAAAATAACATCCAACTACTCATTCCATCAAAAAAATATAATCTTATTACATCCCGAAGGTATTTAAATAGCAAAAGCCTAATAAGATGGAATGAATGGCAAGGGATGGAATGGAATGCAAATGGAATGGAATGGACTAGCATCAAATGGACCGGAATGGACCCTAATTAGCTCTTGACCACCATTATTATCCTCAAGGGAAGCTACCAAAATCTCCCTAGAAAATAGTGATTGAGTCCACTTTGACTCCAAGTAAACCATAGATTGAGTGCACTCCATCTTCAGTTTGCTTGGCTGCTTTTACAGTTACGGAGGGTGGAAAAACCCCTTGAATATCCCCAATATTTCTCCATAATTTCTTGAAATTGTGCTCGTTTATTCTTCAATCTTGATCTTCCAGTGGCAGGGAGCAAGTCCCTAAATTATCTCCTTCTCCAAATCTACATAATCTACCCAATGTTCTCACAATATTCTACAAAAATAACCAATATTAGGCACAAATATGCAATTACGTTTAAACCTTCCTCAGAACATATTAAATCATAAGAACAAATTATCAAGTGTAGAAGGAGAGATTTAATATATATTTTCATGTGCATAAGGAAGGTAAATGGGCCTAAGAAAGGTTATATGGGCTTTAATTTATGTCTAATTTAGAGGCCCATCTGTCGCCACCATTCATGGAGATGGTCCGAGATATGGATGACTGGCGTTTGTCTAAAATGCGTCAGTAAATCCATTCCTAAATCGTGGTGGATGGGTAACTGGAAATATGTGAGGAACGTAGTAGCGAGGGCACTAAAGGTTCCATGTGAAGCAAGAGGCTGCTCCACATACCATTTCGTGCCTGGTCCAGTTAAGGTGCACTAAAATAATCTTAATCAAATAGAATCATCAATAATATTGTTCGACGAACACCAAAGGTGGAAAGTCATTACATGGTTTATAGGGTCTTCCGCTTGCTTCCCTTCAAACTTTGGAATTTCTAAAGGCAGCTTCATGGGCATGGGGGACCAAATGGGATTCTGTGCAATGGGGTCATTTTTTAAATTTAATTTATTGGGTAAGTTTAAAGATGCTAAGAAAGGTAACTGAGTGTTGAGCACCATTGTAGAGTGTGAAAACACAGGGTTCTGGTTGGGAATGGGGTTCTTATGTGACGTACCTGGATGTGTTCTCTTTTGGCTCCCTGAATGGGTAGCGCTCCTCTTTCCTCTAGGTGTTGTGGGAGGAGTAGTTTGTGGTGACCCTGAGGGGGTTTCCATTGGTGTGGTGTTGGGTGACCCTTTGGGGTTCCAAAATAAATATGCCCTGATAAAAGATGAACCAATAAGGGTGGTTTTGTTCCGTCTTTGGCGCCTGAATGGCGAAAGGTGTGGAATGCATCCCTATAATAGGGGGAAGTACAAAAAGTTTCTAGATCGTCGAGGTTCCATTAGGTCTATTATGGTCTCGACTAGGTCTGATTTTGGAAATATTTTTTTGTTTTATGAGAGGAGAGAGATTATATATCAAAACAAAAAGTGATCACATACATAAAACAAAGCGAAAATAAAAGGTTAATTTCCATTTAGGTTAATCCTATGTGATCAGTCAATCAAAAAATGGTTTCTTCTGTTTTGCATGTGATACTCAAAGTCCCAGAAAGCCTAATCGCCCCCACACTCTCAATTATAACTAGGCCTTGCGAAGATATCTTCTGGTGGGTACTGGGGCTAACTTCTTGAAGGAACTGGTGATGCCTTCCAGCAGCCGAAGAATCAACCAAGGTAATGGAAAGAGGATCTAGTGTTGCCTGCATCGTCACCTATAGGGAAGGATGCCCTAGATTTGGCCACTAAGTATCGTTGTCTAGCGTGAGCATTCGAGTCTTGAGATTCTTAGTATTCAACTACCTGTACTAAGCACTAGATGGGTTAGGTAGCCCCAAATAGTACAACGGAAACTGAGACTAAGATTAACCCCTCTCAATTAGGTCTTTCTGGTGCTTAGGTTTTATTTTCCGTGGGTAGATAGACGGGTTTAAAGCTTCCTAAAAAATCAACTTCTATGTTTCAAGAATGTAAATTGACCAAGTTGGATTATTGGATGCCTACCCCCAATGGTCCTAACCTGAACTATTAATTATCTTGTGGCCCCTCTGGGAGATTTAATGAGTTCAATTATGGTTATTTTTAAGGTGGCTTACTTTTCTTATGTTGTGAAAATGTGTGTGAGAAAGTGTACAATCACAATGTTTCTAGGATGCGAATATGCGATGATCCTTTACACTCACTATGTTTTTATTGTTCCTTTCACAAAGAAAATGATGTGCAAATAATGGGCCGCTTACAATTTTTCCTTTTAAAATAAATCTTGGACTAAAGGGAGATAGAAAAATATCAAAAGAGAGTGTTCATATGCATGCCTAGGGTCACCAAGAGGTGCAAGGGCAATAGAGATTACTTTCCTTCTAAGATAATTTGATCCTAGTCTGGGTTCCTAATGCAAAATTTTAAACTAAAATTAATGCTACAACTAGGAAAAAATAATGGAAACTAGCTAAGCATGTGAGGATATGGGCCACTTACTCCTTGCTAATTACATATGCGTTTGGTGTATATTCTCACAAAATAATTTCATTCAAATAGCATGGGTGGATTTTAGCCACTTCCTTGCCTCCTAATCAAACTATGTGAATTTGTGACAATAAACTAAAAATTAGAACTATGCAAATAGATAGACTAAAGTGTAGCTAAAAATGTGTCCTAAGAGTCAAGGGACACCAAAACACGGTGTTGGAAGATTTATTTTGGGCTTCTAGTAACTTTACAGTTGCAAAAACTGAAGAAAACTAATGAAAAATGGTTCACTAGTTTCCGCACGGAATTTTTCTACGCAGGTGTGCGACTATGTGCGCTTGATGAGTTGAACACGTGTGGACCAATGCGTTTGTCTATGATGAACATGTGTAGTTTTCTTGCACACAAAAATTCCATACCTCCTGAACTGAATCTCTTCACAAAGGGTGAATGACGGAAGATGAGGAGGAGAGCTAGCCCAGCAACAATCCTGAGCAGAAAGAAGGCTCTGCAAAAACATAACCACTTAGCTTAAGGGTAAAATAAGTGGAGTCGCCAATCCTGTTATGGTGTGTTTAGTGCACGAGTGTACTAAAACACTGGTGCTTGGTAGGAATGGTTGCAACCTACAAGAAATGGTCACAGGTAGAAATAGTTGTTAGCTAGTTAGTGGAAGCATACTAACATGTAAAACAAACTAGTTTATGAAACATATCATGCTACAAAAAAGAAGAGAAAACAAAACAAGAATAAAAAATTAACAGAAGCTCAATCGAGTCAAACGAGCTAATAATTCGAATGGAGACCTAATCCCCTTTTATTAGCCGCTATTAGTAAAGCAATGGTAGAATGTTAGACACTTACAGTGGATCCTTAGAGCTATGGAGCTCTAATACCCAATGCAAGGAGGGATTTACCCTTGAGCCAGTCTTGCACGCCTCTCTCTTCTCCTTAGGGATTTGAGGAGTTGGGTGGCCAACAACTGAATCCCCCAACTCTATTGTTGCTCCGGACAACACACCATTGTTTTTCTCATGGGAAATTTTGCCAGCATAACAATGTGTTCTCATTTTATTCTTCTCATGGTGGAATTTTATAGGAAAATGCAAATCCTTCTTCCCTCTATTGGTACACTTATGGATAGTGACCCAAGAATGGGGGTTGATTCCATTGTGTGCTCACTTGAGGCCTAAAGGTGGCTCTAGGCGGCTATCCTTAGGTGACCTCAAGTGCTGAATCTTCTCCTGAAGTGTGTCAATTGGTTCTGGATGGTGACCTTCCGCCATGCTCAAGACCGCGGGACTATTTGAGGTAAATCCACACATACCAGCACGACTACCAAAGAAAAATGTGCATGGAGCGCACTTTGCATGTGCCTTCAATGCAAAATTTGATAATTTTTCCTATTGACCTTAAATATTTTTAAAGTTTCCATATTCTCTAATGTTTCTCAACCCTACAAATCCTTTTGCTTGACACTTTATGATGTCTTTTGCTGGTCTGATTTTCCAGTGATAACAGATTCATAGACCATAAGATTCTGGTAGACGAGCTGATGCTAGTGGTACCATTCACTTATGAGCCCTAATTTTCCATGAGGTACTACATTTTTTCTAGTCACGGCCTCAAGTCACTCACATCACTAGATTCCTAAGCTTGACCTCTTCCCAACCATACTACTATTAAGTAAGCTAAAAAAAACATTAATCAGGCCTAGTGTATATATAGAACCAAGTCTCAAGTTATGGCTACAGAAAATGTGGTAGAGAGAAAGGACAACCTGGACAAAAGAAAAGAACAACTTACTCAGTCCCTTCCCTGGAAAATCGCAAAATATATGGCTAAAATACGCTAGACACCTAGAAGGGAAGAACCTAGTGTTCATGCAAACGTAGAAGGTGAATCCATCCATCACATTCACTTCCACGGAGGTTTGCAATTTTCGGGCCAATGAAAACCTAAGCTGGACATGTACAAATTTGATGGATCTAAATGATCCAGACTTATGTAGGAACGCAATAAAATACAGAAATACACATTAAAAAAGAGATGAAGTAGAAATAATACTTCATTTCATTAATATCACATAACTGAAATATGATTACAAATTGAATGGAAATAAATTAGCTAGGGCACTGGTAGCTTATCTCTGAGAAGAGATGTGGTGGCTACAGACCTTTGAAATGTGTTATAATGAGGTGCAAAGGCCTATTTATTATTGAGATATAATGGAAATCCCTAAGCATCCAAAAAAATAACCTTAGGAGATGAAGCAAAAAAAATATGGGCATGGTTTGGGTAAATTGGTACATCAACTTCCTGGGGACGTAACTTTGGCATACGATCTTTGTTTGACACACACAATACCTCATTAGAAATATATGTCTGAGGAATACAACTTTTGGGTGATAAAAATTGGTCAAAGAGCCATGTTTCTCTTGTTTTTCCCAAAAAACATCATTTAGGGCCTCAAAACGGCTCCGGAAATTTAGGACCCGAACAACTACTAAAAACAATAAACTGTGTCACAATTAAGGAAACTGAAAAACAAAAGGAAATAATGGTGGGGCCCCAAGTGGAATAGGAGGGTGGCCACCAATATTAACCTAGATCATTCCTCTCCCCTTAGGAAGCAATATTCCCCATTGCATTGAGTTGCTCCATGGGATGAGGAAAATTTTGCTAAACTTTGTCCCCGGTGAGCCACTTGCCTTGGCGCAGGAGTTGTCCAGCTTTGACAACCCGATATACTTGGATCTTCTGCTAGTGAGTGTTATTGATTTTCATGTCCATGATATGATCTGTGTTGACCTGTTCCATGTATTCTGGGCTTAACTATGTTGGTGTGAGTTGTTTTGCAATGTCAAAGGTGTCGAGTAGAGGTGGAAAGTAGGTCCGAAGGCAGTCCTCATTGAACACTAGGTGCATACCAAGGAATGGTGGAATACTGAGATCAAAAAAATTATCCCCTAAAGCCTTCGTGATGGTGTATGTCCCATATTAGAGGGGGTGAAGCTTACGATGGGGTCCAGCGAGGTGCTCCTTCTGCAAATGTAGCCACACTTTGTCGCCCACCTGGAAGTTGTGTGGCACTTGATGTTGATAATGTCATTGCTTATAATTTCAATTGGCTATGTCCAATAGGTCATGAACCTGTTGGTGAATTTTTTGAATGCGCTTAATGAATTTTTTTTCCTTCTTAGCTTCAGACTGGACATGAGCCGAATTGGCTCGATTAGCCGCAAATGGCATGGCTATGTCAATGGGACATAGTGGCTAGAATCCCAAGCCCACCTAAAAGGGGATATGATCAGTTGAGATGTTGAGAGCCCATTTATAGTTGTGTTGTACATAGGGGAGGCTATCATCCCATGTGTGTGGATTCTTTTAGTTGTACATGTGCAAAATGCGTATAATCATCATGTTGACAAACTCTATCTGGGCATCAGTTTGTTGGAAATATGATGCAGAGTGTTGTCCTTGATGGCAACCCACGAATGAAGATGAAGACATGCGACTGTTGACATGTGTTGTCCTTGATGGCAAACCACCTGGTGAAGTTATGCTTGACTTGATGGACTTAGTAAATGATGTAAATCTGATATGATATAATGTTTGTTGACAATATAATGCTAAGTGTTTTCCTTGAAAGGAAACCCACTTGATGAAGATGATGACAACTTACTTGATGAAGTTGTGTTTGATAGAATATGTCCTTGATGAAGGAAATCTGATGTATCTACAGTATTTACAGTAGGCAATGAAGAAAGGATTTCAGAATGTACTCAGAGAATGATGAAAAAGAGCATTTCTCTTGGTATACGCGGATTGGCCTAGGGGAAGTCGTGTATGCACGCGGAAAGGAACGTTACAAGTCGCGTATGGGCTAAAGCGCTCAAAAAGTGCAAATCCAAGGGTAACCACCATGGTATTGACCCATAGTATTGGGTAATGATCCGCCTAATTGACCCCGTCCAGGTAGTTTTGGGCTTATGGTATTGTTTTGGTCCATGGTATTGAAAAAGGGGCTCATGGTATTGAAAAAGGATAATCATATAAAAGGAGAAGAAATTCATTGTGCACAACAGGAGGGTGGGTGCAAGATGTCTGAGCTTGAATGAATACTTCTCTCTGAAGTAGATCTGATTGGAAAGGGTTACACTTGAAGATAAATATGAGTGTATGATGCACCAATGATGAAGAAGGGGATCTAGATCTGAAATGCACTTGTATTTACTAGATCTGCTTATGGAAGGCCTAGATCTGTGATGAGGCGAACATCCCTGGGCGGTAACACAACGAGAAGTGAAAGGTAAATGCGGGCGAATATCGATGCGAAGAAAGTATGCTGCTGCGGAATAATTGAAGATCTGTCAACTAGCAATATGAGAAGCCCAACGATATCATGACTTCGGCAATATCTATGATAAAGCCGAGGTATCATGGGATTGTGTGGAAGCGGGAAAGCAGCATGTCTTTGTATCGATGCGTAAAGAGCGTATGCAAAGCCAGGTTCTTTGTCAAGGGTATGAAATATACGATACGATACTGCTTTGTTTTACGATGTCCAAATTTTTGTGTTGATATATATACGCGATGATGTATGGTTGAAACAAAAGTATGGAAAGGGTTCGGTATGGAAATATGATGAATTTTGGCCTACAAGTTGTGTTCTATTGAAGTGGTTGGATCCAGTGTGAAAATTGATGAAACGTGGTCCAAGGTGGTGCTGAGGGTTGTAGCCTTCAGTCAGGGGGTCGTAGCTCCCTTCCCGGTGAGGCTGGTAAACGAGATCGGGGGGTCGTAGCTCCCTTCCAGGAGAGGCTGGTAAACGAGTCAGGGGGTTGGAGCTCCCTTCCAGGAGAGGCTGGTAAACGAGCACAGGTGGGTGCCTGCGTGCTGGTCAAGTCTGCGCCAGCACATATGTTGTAAGATGTTTTCTCTATAATAAAATATTGAAGGCTGAGCAACTGCAGCGGTGGTTTTCTCCCGACTTGGGTTTCCACCTAAAAATCCTGGTGTTCATGTGTGATGCTTTGTGTGATGGTTTATTCTGTTATTACTGCACATGTTTACTGTTTATTGAATATCTGATGAATAAATGATGGAATGGTTTTAAGTGAAGAATTAATGACATAATTGGTTCTCTGTGTATACGCGAGTTTGATAAAGGGTATCCGCGTATATACGCGAGTATTCTTCAGGAATGTAGCGTATGGGTTTTGAAGTAAAGAAAAGTAAAATTTTTTGAATATGCGATGAAATACGGGTCCCCCCCCCTCTGAGTATTTTTCCCAACACAGTTTGGGGATGGAAAGTTGTGGACTTGGTGAGATTGGTGTCTAGCATTGACCATAGGTTGAATCAAAATATACTGAGGAACCTGTTATCCCGATATCAGATGATAGACAATGGGATCCCAAAGTTTACCCACGCATGTTCAAATAATAGTTTAGTAGTGGTTTCTGTTGTGATATTCTTCTTACATTCTGCCATAATGGCCATCTTTGAGAATGTGTCGACGACCATGAAAAAAAAGTCGTTGTCATGCTTATTAGAAGGAAGGCCCGACATGTAATCCATGGAGATGGATTCCCAAGGTCAACTAGGGGTAGACAGTAGAGTATAGAGGCCTTACTTCTTGATGGCTGGTTTGGAAATTAAGCAGGAAGTGCAGGATCTTATGTACTTCCCAACATCCAGTTGAAGGTTTGGCCAATAGAAATAGTTCTCTAGTACTGCCACTATTTTCTCGACCTCGAAATGTCCAGCGACCCAACTATAGTGTGCTTCAAAAATAAACTTGGCATGCTCGCTTGAAGGAACACAAAGGTATCCCAAGTGAAATAGTAGTGCATCATGGAGGTGAAAATTTGGAACTTTCTTACCCTCCAAGAGAGTCTTGTATGTGTGGCTAAATTATGCATCACTCTTATAGAGAAGTGGCCAATCATATGTCTCGTGCCCAAAAGATTTGTACACGGTGGTTAGCGCCATGATCCGCGGTCGGCTGAGGTAGACTGCAACATTATTGGTGTTTTGCTTCTTGTAATTGATATTCAAAAATTGTTGCAGATATGTGGACTAATTCTGATGGCGATCATTCTGCAACTTCCCTTATGTTTGTATGAACTGTAGGGGTCAGTGGTCTATGTGGATGACTATTTCCTTAACCAAAATGTAATGGTTCCATTGTAGGCAAGCCTACACAATGGAATACATCTCTTTTTCATAAGTAGGATACTTCTGGAATGTGTCAGATAGTGTCTCGCTGTGATATGCCATTGGATGCCCCTGTTGAGTAAGAACAACCCCAACAGGATAGTCTGAGGCATATTTCTTGATCTCAGATGGTTGTTGCTATTTTGGTAATTTGAGCACTTGGGCAAAGTAGAGGCGATGTTTCAACTTGATGAACTCCTTATGTTGAGATTCAGACCAAAATAATTTTTCTTTTACTCCTCCCTTGGTGACTTGACTGAAGGGCCAAGTGATATGAGATAATCCCAACACGAACCTGTGGTAGAAATTGGCAATACGCAGAAAGCTGGAGAGCTCTGTTAGAGTGGTTTGGGCTGGCCAATCTCGAATGACTTGGATCTTGGCTGGGTCCACATGCACCCCCCTCTCATCAATAATGTATCCTAGATACTGAACCTGGGTCATGCCAAAAGATCACTTCTCAAAATTGGCACACAACTTGTGTTGCCACAGTGTTTGGAGGACCTGTCGGATGTAGTGGAGGTTCTCTTCCCAGGTATAGCTAAAGATTAATATGACATACAGTTACATTACTATAAATGAGTTGGTGAATGGCCACAAGATGTCATACATCAACCTCATGAAGGCTGTGAGAGCATTTTTCAACCCTAAAGGCATGACCAACCATTCAAAAAGGCCCTCCTTGTCTTTTAAGGAAGTCTTCCACACATCGGAGGGTTCGATTGGTACCTAGTGATACCCATACTTAAAGTCGATCTTGCTGAAATATTTTTCCCCCTTGAGTTTGTCTAGAAGGTCATCAATCCGTGGGATTGGGTACCCATTTTGGACAGTGATTTGTTCAGTGCTTGATATTCAATATAGAGTCTCCATATCCCATATTTATTGTGCACCAACACGATTGGGCTTTCACAGGCTGATGAACTTGGAAAAATGTGTTTCTATAGTAGCTCTTGAATCTACCCCTTGATTTCGTCATTCTATAGAATAGAGCATTGATAGATTGGTCCATTGGGTAGTGGTGCACCTTGGGTCAGACCGATGGGGTGCTTAACCTGAAAGTGTAGAGGCACCCATGTGGGTGAGGTGAAGATGTATTCGTACTCCTCCATGACCTTGTCCATCTATTGTTGTCGTGCGAAGGAGCTCTATCTAGAGGTCATGACCACAATATTCTTCTTTCCCTGAGGGAAGATTATCAAGAAAACAAATTTCACAATTTTGGAAATGAGCTTATTGCATTTTTTTGTAGTAACCAAAGAGATGGCAACAAGCGGTGCTACCTTTGGTATATTGTACAAATTATTCCTAAAAGTAACAATAACAGCGCGAGGTCAGTACTCATACACAACTTGTTGCTTCCACAAGTATGGTTGGCCTAATAATACATCAAACACATTAAGAGGAGCAATGTCACATAATATCTCATCCGTGAAGGGCTTGATGTTGTAGGGAATGCAACACTGATAGATGACATGAAGATCTCGTCCTTGCTGAAGCCACTCGATGGTGTACGTCTGTGGGTGTGTTGTGGTCAGAAAGCCCAACTGCTTCACAACCTCTGCTGAAATGAGGTTATTTTGGCTCCCACTGTTGACAATGAACTGGAACACAGAACCCCTTACACACATATAGGAATGGAAGAGGCGCTCTCCCTCCTATGGATATTTCAGTTCCTGCTTCTGTATCTTTGAGGTGGTAATAGTTGTGTTGGGCTCCGCATCGATAATATTATTCCCTTCATCATTCCCCTTGTTAGGTTCTGATTCAAAGTTGGAGCATGCATTTGATTTAGAAGCCTTCATCTTGGCCACTAGTGACTAGTTGGCTCGAAACTCACTTTTTTTGTGAGTGAAGCTATTATGGAACTCAACCGCTTTCTCGTGTCCTTATTTGGCTTCATAGTGTTGTTATTTTCTTATGGGTTTTGCAGATTATCCTGGGCCACCCTGCCTTGGATTTTTCCTTTGTTTTTTGGTTTGGGAGAACCTTTCCCTTGCTTCTGATTCACAAATCCAAATTCTTTCTTCTTCTGTTTGAACTTCTGCTCAATCTTGGTAGCATACCAATATGTTGCGCTAAGTGAGGAGATGTCAATGAAATCCATTTCCTCCTAAATGTATCTATGCAAAAAAATATGGTACTTCAGCACCAAATGTTTCTCTGAATTCTTGATACCCAATTTTATGTGCAGGGTATGGAATAGATTCATCATCTCATACAGATCTTGATCCCTTTGTTGCCGTAGCATAGCCATTGTATGTACTTGTCCTCATATCTCCCCACGGGATAATATTGTTGCTTGATGGCATCTCAAAAATAATTCCAGGTGGGTGCAACCAAAAATAGAGAGGGTTCCCTCTCATCCTTTTTCTCATAGTAAGTTTCCCACTAGTCCTTGACATGGGGGGCGACCTTGAGGAGTGCAAAAGTAAAAAATTTCTGGTTGGAAAATTCATGAACTAAGAAATACCCTTCTAATAGATTCAACCATATATCTAGAATGCTTTCATCTATTTGGTCCTAAAATATGGGAATGTCAAAGTTTACTTATACCTTAAAAGGAGTTGTGCCTCCAGAGTGGCTACAAAATGCAGATGCGCTGCTGGTGGGAAGTCGTTGAAGGATCTGGGAAAAATTATCCATCATCGCATTCCTTTGTTTCTCGAGGGCCTCCTCGAGCAGTATTTTGATAGGATATTTTTCTCCCTCATCTTTCTTTTTGTCCCCAATTGGTAACTTTCAGGGTTTTCGAGGTTGATATTGCAAAGGTTCAACCAGATCGAGCCCTAACTCCTTATACCCCAACTTCATTGGGGACATGCAAAGAAGGATTGAGAAAGAGAAGACTGCTCTAATACCACTAATCAAAACTTATGTAGGAATGAAATAAAATACAGAAATACACATACATGTAGATATACAACAGAAATAGGACTTCATTTCATTAATATCACATAACTAAAATATGCTTATAGACATAATGGAAATAAACTAAAAAGGGCACTGGTAGCTTAACTTTGATAAGAGATGTGGTGGCTACATCCCTTTGAACTGTGTTATAATGAGGCTCAAAGGCATATTTACTATTGAGAAACAATGGAAAACCCTAAACATCAAAAAGCCAAACCCTAGAAGATGAAGCACCAAAACTATGGGCCACATTTGGGTAAATTGGTACATCAAATACTTGGTGACGTAGCTTTGGCATACAAGCTCCGTTTGATGCGCATAATACCTCATTAGAAATATCTATCCAAGGAATAAAACTTTTTAGTTAGAAACATTGGTTAAAACCCTAATTTTCTCCCATTTTCCCCAAAAACTATTGTTTAGGGCCTAAAAACGGCTCCAGAAGTTCAGGACCCAAAAAATTTCTAAAAACAGTAAATTGTGTTATAATTAAGTAAACTAAAAAAATGAAAGAAACAATGGTGGGGCCCCAAATGGAATAGGTGGGTGGCCACCAATATCCACTTGGATCACTAACCCGACAGTATGGGTGGCACAAATGGAACAATATTTCTTCCTTAATCATATATGTGAGGATGCAACTAAACTTCATGTGGTATCCCTTTACTTGGACCAAGAGAGATGGAAATGGTGGCAGTTGGTGAGCCCTCATTTTGCACCAAGAGTGTTGCAACTCCCAGAGGTTACTCAACTTTACTTATAAACCCGAGGTTTGTAAAAACTTGGAGGTGAAAGTGCTATATGCACAACAGATGAGCTCTACTCATGCCATCCTCATCTTAAATCTACCTTGAGGTGTTGGTAACTAGAGCTACTCTGAAAAAGGAGTTCTATCACACTTCTAAATACAATGTAAGACTGAAAGAAAATCATAACCATTACTCTATTGGTAAGAAAAGAGGATATACTAGATTTCACTCATTTATCTATTTGATGTCTACTTTTGCAATGAAAAAGTACTACCACTCATTCTAAGTACAATAACGGAATCTATACTAGATTCATTTTCTAGACCATTGAATTGAATTAAAAAAAGGAACTAATATATCCTTGCACACATGTTGAATCAATGACTAACTAACTTCTATCTAATTCGTTCTAACTATTGTGCTTAATGGTGTATCTTATAATGAACTAATCATACTCAAATTACTTTGTTTCACAACAAGAGAAGAGGGAGTTTGGTTGTCCTATGTGTGTCCTTGAACCAAGGATTCAGGCTGGAGCTCCACTAGTGTCTTTTCTAGGTTCAGGTGAGGTGGATGAGTCATTTTGGGAAGAAGAATATGGTTCTCAACACTGCTATAGGAAGCTACTACAGGATTCATGTTTTATTACAAGATGACCTATAATGCTATAGGAAACATGTCGAGAGGTTTTGGAGGCCAGAAATAGTGGAAGGAAGGCTAGGAAGGGTGAGGGAAATATGGATCCAAGGAAACAGAGGATGGCCAACCCCCTTCGCTAAGCTCAAAAATATCAAAAGGCATGTCTTGTACCGAAAAGGTTGTTCTCAATGTTGTGATGATGATCTACAAAACATGGTTGTGGGTGACTGAATGGATGGTGAATGATGTAGGGTTGAAACTCAAAGTGATAGTGCTATAACCATACCTGCAAACAATACATCCAATCATGCATTCATCATCATCAAAATTATCATGAAAATAGTGTAATATATGAGTTAAATTTAATTAGAACTACTAATGCACTTGAAACACAAATATACCTTTGAACCTACATCATATTCATGATAAGAAAAGTGAAATATATCTTAAATATTCCAATAAATCATAAACTGAATATGTTTGGTGCGTGATGGAAGACCTTCATTTGTAAAATCCAATGGAAGAGGTGGGAGAGGGAGGTTGTCAACACAGTTTTGATATTTTATATGCTACCAAAATGTAATGAAATTAACCAACTATTGAACCATAAATAAAAACAAAAATTTACACAAGAGAGAGTGCATGCCATGGATTGGGCGATAACCCAAAATTTCAGCTCTCTAAAATCAACTCGGTGAGAAAAAAACCAAATGCTCATCTTATTCCATAATTGGTCTCTTACATCAAGAGTGAAAGTAAAAAATTTCTAATACATAGCCAATAGTTCTCCAGATGGATTTAAAATCCGAATCCTAATGAGATCTTTATCTTCTCTATTTACACCATAGGGTAGATACCTACAACTCCCTAAAAACTAGGTGTTTGTTCCCTTGAAACTCGAGAGAAGTTGAGCTTGACTCCCTCTTATCATCCTCTTTCTCGACTACTTTTGACTTTGAACTGTTGGAGGAGGATTTGAATAGATATTGACTGCTTCTAGGAGTTAAGAAATTTGTCAACCTAACCTACGATTTCTCCTCATTTTCTACTCTGAGCCCTTACATGGAATCTCACTAAAAAACACATTGTTTCCTTCATTTCCTCCATTTAAACCATATTAGGCTTCAAGTCATGATAATCGTTTCTACACCATTCTCACTAAGGAAAATATGAAAAATTGTAATTAAATGTGAGAGAGAGAGATTAAATAATCTAAAAAGGTGACACTATAACCCCTTAGAATATAGCTAATGATGGCCCTCATCATCAAAAACACTACTGAACTTTTTTCTCATCCTTTAGCAACTCAGTTCTCCTTCTTGATTTCCTTCAAATATCCGGTAGCTTCTGTGAAATCCCAAGGTAGCATGGAAGGGGTTCCTTTAGGTGAGTAAAACCCTATATTATTTTCTTCTTCTTCCCATTCATTAGGGCAATTTTGAGGTCTAAAATGGGCCTCCTAAGGAAATTATAAAATAATAGTGGAAATAAAAATAAGATTTGATGACATCATCTAATTTTAGAGGGAAAAAAGGAAAAGCTACTTTTTCAACTCCTATTTTCAACTTATCTCCCTATTTTTTACTCAAATTTTGAGCGAGAGTACTCATTGGATGTAAAATTTTATTCTTCATCCAAGGAATACCCATGTTTCATACTTTCGATGGACCCTGCTACACGAAAAATGAGAAATACATGAAAAACATGATTGTAATCAAGTTTTTTCCTATATTTCTCATTTTTCGCATAGCAGGGTCCATCAAAAGTATGCAACATGGGTACTCCTTGGATGAGGAATTAAATTGTTCATCCAATGAGTACTCCCACTCGAAATTTGAGTAAAACGTTTAGGAGATAAGTTGAAAATACGAGTTGAAAAAGTAGTTTTATTATTTTATTATTTTTTAATCATTTTACCCTTTTACTTAAAAAATTATGAATCATCCCCCATGGTTGACGTCATCATATTTAATCCTATTGGTTCTTATAAAGTTTATTTTGGTTGTATATTTTTCTTGGGAGGCCCATTTTAGACCTCAAAATTCCCCTAATGCCTTCAACTCCTCAGTTTGATCTCTTCCCTCATGTAGCCCCAACAACAATGGTGGGCTTAACTTTAATCCAAGCCACTATATTTTAATTATCTGCATTGCACTCTTGTAAAAGGGTTCTCTCTCCAAGGAAGCTCTTAATATTTCTGGAGTATGATACTCTAGGTTCCTTAAGCTAAGTGGTAGAACATTCCATCTTCTTTGACATTCCATTACACTCCCTTCTCCTAGTAATCTAGAGATGTCATCAAAATGTGAAATTTATTGTGCTTTGGTGTCAAGGTATTTATCTACAAGGTTAGAATCATTGGAGATAATTTGGTGATTGTTTATGAAACCTCTAGGGTTGATGAGTTCTGCCCTAATTTGGAGGGGTTCGTTTCATTATCTGCTCATTACCATCTTGAATTCCTATGGCCTTCTTCATTGGCACCCCAAGATGCTAAGGCCATCGACTGCATGTCTCCCAACCTATAATTTGGGTCCTATATGTTCATATCAGTTAGAATAAGGTTGTGCATGTATAATTATGCCAAATTGGCTCTCTCTTCCGTATTGGTTTCTATGAAAACATAAATGGATTGCCTATAGTTTTGAAAGGGAAATGAACCATGTTGTGCTAAGGTTTTGATCTGAAATTGTAACCATTTTTCTTTCAAATAGATGGAATAAGAATGTGAAGGGTGCCTATATTGTATTTCCTCCACACAAACATCTGCCATTGTGGCAATTTGTTTGTCCTTTTGTTGCAATTGTTCCTTCAGTCTCATGTTCTCTTCTTGTGCCTCCTCCAACTATTCTTTCAACACTGCCTCTTTGAGCATGACATCAGCTAGGTCCCTCCCCATCTCACTAATTTTTTCCATTATTATTCCCACATCTTTAACATTTCTAGATTTTTAAATTTGCATCCACTTGTGGGTGCACCGCCTTTCTCTTTCTAGCTCATAGAAGAGGGGAGTGGAAAAATTATTAGGGATCAGCCTCCCTCGTTAAATGAATTTATAATAAGAGCTTAAACTAGGTTATGGGGTAGGTTGTTGGAGTTCTATGATGTCTTTTTGGACAGTTTGTGGAAAGGTTTCCTCTAGTTGTGGATATTTTCCTGTAATTTGTGCCTCTCCCTTCATCTCTTGTTTTTCAGTTTGGGTACTCTGCCCTTCTATTTCTTCCTTTCTTCCTTCAATTTCAACATTCTAACCTTATATTTAATCATTTTTTTCTTCAACTTGGTCACTCTGACTTGTTATCCTCCTGTATTTTACAGAATTCACTAGGTGACTATGGATGTTCTACAAGCAACTAAAGATAGCATTATTTTCCTATCAAATATCTTTAGAAATCTCACTACCTTTCACTATGATTCATCTCTACCCCTTTCAAAAATTTACCTTGCTTCTCTAAAAAGACTTATTTATGGGTTGGTTTACCTCATTTTCACCCTGCTCCTTATCCCACTCTCATTCACTCTTTTTCCCTTCTAAAAACCCACTTCTCCTTTCAAAAAACCTTAATAATACCCCCTCCTTTCATATTTTTACCCCTTATTTTAAAACAATGTAAAAAATGCCTTTTTTACATTGTTTAAGTCTAAAAACATTAACATCTTTGGGTCCTTTTTGTTTTATAATCAAAACTCTGTTTTTTGTTTATAAACCCGACTTATGTTAAAAACCGACCCTTTAAAGGTCTTTTAGCCCCCTCACCTAAAGCCCTCACTCCCTTGCACTCACATGATCCTAACCCTGCCTGTCGCATAATCCCTTGCTATATATATTTCAACCCTCTGCCTTTTTTATTATAAAAACCCTTCATAAACCTTATAAATCAAGCGCATTCGTTGATTTGTTCAAAACTCTAGGCCCCAGTCTTTCATCAAAACTCGTGCTAAACGACAAGAGCCCTGCCACATCATCCTTCCCCGAGCCCCATCCTAAACTGTTCCACACCGTCAATATTCCCCTCCAAAATTTGATGGCCCACACTCCGAATCGCAAATAAAATAGAGTCAGGGTTAATGATTTTTAACATTGTGAAATGGGAAGTTTCGCCCTACCACACGACATTCATTGTATTGTATCACACGCCCGCCCTGAAAACCGTTACCGCCTCCTCCGCTGTGCGAAAAATGCTCCCTATTTTTCGAAAACCACTTATCCCTTCGCGCCATAATTCTAATACCCCTGCCACAGTTCAAACTTCTTGTTGGTTCCACCTACGGAACCAAGTCCAGAACACCGATTTTCGCCCTCTGAAAGCCCAAAAACCCCAGAAAACGTCTTAAACCCTCCCTGCATGGTTTTTAAAGCTAATTATTTGTTTTGTATGTGAAGGTTTCATGGCGAAATGTAAAGAAATTCATTTTGGTGGTTCAAAAACATTATATGAAGCTTTGGGTGACGATCCAAAGCTCCATTTCATTTATAAATGGACCAGAGGCCTTGAATCAAGATTAATCCTCAATGAAACATGATCATCGATGTTTATTTAACCCTCTAGAAATGAAATAACACATCCCTACAGCAAAAACAAACACATGAATGGAGACACAGTCAGAGGAAATACAGACAAGAGATTGTGACAAAGGTCGAAATAATTAAAAGGCTAAACACACGTCAAAGACAAATCATGAAGATGAGCCACAAAATCAGATTAAAGGTAATAAAGACAGACAACAGAGATTTAAAGGCTAAAGGTTAATCAAAGGATTAATGAAAAAAATAGAGATAAAGGAAGAATAAGTGAAAAGGACAGTTAAACTGACAGATAAAGGATAAATCAGTGTTTAAAAGCATAATAGAGTTTAAAGATAAAAAAAAGGTAGATTAAGCCCAGAAACACATTTGAATGACTAAAGCCTACAATATTTACTTCTTCCAAGGATATTTTTACACCTACAACATATTTTATTTTAATAAAATATCAAATAGTTATTACACACAGTTAGAGATATTTTCTCATCTACCAACATTTATTGTAAAGTTATTGCAAAAATCCTTAAATTCAAACATTTTACAGAAATTAACTGAGAAGTTAAGATAGGAGTTATTATTTCAGAGAAAAACCTTCAGATATGTTTGCCTTGGGCCTTCCATGGTCTCAAAGATAAAAAATCATTAACTCTGTAATAATTAACATTCCAAACCCTAGCTTAGCACCACCTCTTCATTTTGCAGATAAATATTGCATATGAGTTTCATTTTTAGTGTTGGTTAGTTGGTGGTTATTTGATTGATTTCTACTGCTGAACTAGTTGAGGATTGCTAGGTTGGATTTGAGAAAGCTCTGAGTTGTAGAGAGATATTGTACATGGAGTAATGTAACTGGTTTGATCATCAATAATACAAGCATGTTCATAGGATCCTTGAGCTATGTTAATGGTGAATTTTTCCTCATTTTTCATTTTTTTTCCTATGTTTTCCATTATGTCCATCTTTCTCTGATAAAAGAACATAAGTTTTAGAGTAGGATATGCTATCTTGGCATCCTATTTCTGTCTGCATTATTTATCTTTATGTTTTCCTCTACAAGGTATGATTGGAGGATTCGTAATTGCCCTCCAGTTCCATCTAGCTTGTTGTCTTAGAAATGATTCAATAGAGTCAAACCAAGGAAGTTTATGGTGATACTTATCCTTTGGTACGGCTTGAGATATTGTTTTTAAGAACTTTCTATGAAGTATACTTAGTAGAGTCTAAATCATGGAAGTATATGGTATTCCCTGTCCTCTGGTCTACCTCAAAATGTTGCTTTGAACAGTCTTTTGAGTGTTGAGTTAAAGAAGATCAGCTTCAATTGGCTCTTTAGCTACTCTCAATGTTATCTTAAATGTTTTATTTTGTCTGAAAGTAGTCTTAGGATTGTTGGATTGTTGTCTTAAAGGTTTTCTTCTTAAATTATGGCCAAAGAAGTATATGGAATGCCCTATCCTTTGTTTTTCCTCAAATAGTTACCTTAAAAGGCTTTTCTTGTCTAAGCAGAGCTAGAAGATTCTTAACTGACTATAGCTTTGCTGCCTTCACAACTTATTATTGTTTCATATCACAATCTAATATAAGAGATCCACTTAATATTTTTCACTTTCCCTATTAAAACCCTTGTAGAGTTGATGAAAAATTAAATCGTTTTATGACTCCATAGCCCAATGGATCAATGTTTTCTCATAGTCTATCTATTCATCTCAAACATCCCTTCAATTAGTCACTCCACATATCTGCTAATCTACTAATTAATTTAAGCAAAACAAACAAGTCCTTAGAACTTGATAACTAGCCTAATATATTAAACAAAGAGCACAAAGATATATAATTGGAAAACACTTCTATAGAGAGATGCCTATCTGAATCTAGGAAGGCTAGATCCTAGGATTCCAAAGTGGTTCTGATGTGGCCCCTGCAGTGTTTTTTCTTGCCAATATTTAAAATCATATGGAGCCAACATAGTGGCGACCGTACTGGGGAATATTTAGTAATAAACTATAAAACATAGACTCAAAAACTTAGAAAACCTCATTTTAAACTTAGATGAATCAAGTGTTAGCCAAGAATGGTTTCTGATTGTCGATGGTGGAAAAAAATCAGCCATAAAACAATTAAAAATCCTCCACCTGGTGACTCCACTAGTTTTCAGTAGGCCTGCTGACTCCACTGGTTTTCCATAGACTCCACTGGGAAATTTATTCTATCATCAAAACATAAATAATATCCAGTCAATAATACTTTGTGGATTAAGTATTTCTTTCACAGTTTGGTTTGTGTCTCAAGACTGTTATACCTCTTAACCTTTCTGATTTTTTGGGTCCAAAGTTTTGGCTTCTAGAAAGATTCATACTAGATCCTATCCTGACCCAAATCCTCCTTCTATAGTTAACAATCCTGAAAGCATTCTTAGGAAGTCTCCTAGATCTAAAGATTCAACTATTAGCAGACCAATCGAAAAAGCAAGTTCCCTACCTGAAAACATCAAAGAATTGCAGAATACCCCCTCTGACTCACCCCTAGAACAAAGCTTGTCTAGGACTAGATCTCAGTGTTGGATAAACCAGATAGTTTTAGACCCATCCACATTACAACAAAATTCTATTGTAATAAATTCATCTCCCATTTTTCACCTTCCTCCATTTAACCTTGTACCTCCTATTGTAAACCCTCCACTTGTTAACCCTCCATTTTTTCCACAACCTCATATCATGGCAACATGGTATGCTCCCTTAGTCCTTCCTTTACCTTTAGTTGTTCTACCACAATATTATCAATACAAGATTCCTCTTTATGATGCTAGTAGTTCTACTACTGCTCAATAACATGTGGACAAAATGAATGACTACTTTGACAGATAAGAAACATATGATGAAACTGTTAAACTTAGAATTTTTGCCCAAAGCTTAGGGGGAGAAGCAAGAAAATGGTTCAAAGGCTTAACCCCTAATAGTATAAATGACCTCCTTGCTTTCCATCAACTATTCTTAAAAAAATGGGAAGTCAAGAGAAATCATATTCAAATCCTATAAAAATATAATAACCTTAAAAGAAATGCTGGAGAGAGTGTCCAAGATTATTGCACTAGATTGAATAGTTTTTACAATGCACTCCATCCCCACATGAAACCTCCATAAGGCCTGGCCTTAGTGAAATTTCTAGAAGGATTTCACCCAGACATGTGTTATCAACTAAGAGAAAGAAATCCGCTAACCTTAGAGGACATGAAAAGAGGAGAAATAAGTGTGGAAGCTAACCTAAATGCCAAAAGGGCTAGATTGAAAACTGAGAAAAAGGTTACCTACAAAGATGAGGCTGGACCCTCTAAATTAGGTGCCAAAATTGATAGACTAGTTAGGAAAATGGAGAGGATGATGGAGAGAATAAACATGAATGAGAGAGATTATCCTAGAGAAAACCAAACAACTCCTCAAAAAGGAAATCAAAATCAGAACCAAAACCAAAACTTTAGAAGGAATCCCCCTCAAATTAGACAAAGAGGCCCTGATCAGCAAATTAGGCCTCCTTTCCAAGAAAAATATGTTGATGAAGATGAGGGAGTGATTGAAGAAACAGAGGAAAATCACATAAATCTGATGGGAGTAAACAGTGAGGATATTGTTTTCCTCACTGAGGAAGAATAGGGCATATTTACACCTTATTAAGAAGAGAGCCTAAAATCTGAAGACTATAAAAAAAGGATTTGAAAATGATATAATGGAAGTGCACAGAAAATATGACCTTAGGAGAAAGAAAAACCAAGACCCTCCCAAAAGGAAAACCTCAGAAATTTCTACTAGGAATAATCCTAAAAACATTTCTAAAAAGACAGCAGAAAACAATAACATAGTGGTTGGAAGTTCTGATAAAGAAAAAATAAAAACAACCACCCTAATCCCAAATTTAGTAGTGACCAAAGTAGTGCTAGCAACTCAGCTAATCCTCCTAATAAAAAAAATTTCACTGTTGTTCATAATAAAAACCAACAAGTTGAATTTGCTGAGAAAACAATGACTAGAAAGGCTAATTTAAACCTTTCTAAAACTGAGACACCTTTCAATATAGATGGCGAAATTTCCAAGATTTAGATCTCTATCCCTCTTACTGAACTAGTCACTCATGATGTTTACAAATCCAAACTTTTAAGAGCTTTAAACATAGGAGAAAATGCTGATTTTGTTAATTTAAATGATGACAAACCTAAGCTTCTGTTTGGACAAGAAGTGGAAGGGAAATTTCAAGAGAGAGTTGTTCCTCCATTCTATGTCAATTTAAACATCCATGAAATTTTTTTGCACAATGCCATGTTAGACTCTGGTGCCTCCCACAACCTAATTCCAAAAGTAGTAATGGAAAGACTAGGCCTTGAGATAACTAGACCTTACAAAGATTTATACTTTTTTGATTCCAGAAGAGTTAAATGTCTGGGCCTAATCAAAGATTTATGTGTCAACCTAGCACAAATACCATCCAAGAGGCTAGTGATGGACATTGTAGTGGTTGATATACCTCCTAAATATGGCTTTCTACTTTCAAGATCATGGGTTAACTCCAAGGTACCCTACAAATGGACATGACTTATGCAACCATCCTTGTCTTTAGTCAACCAAGAAGACTATATAGGGAAACACACATGAAATACATGGTTAGTAGTCAAGAAAAACTAGATAATTCCACTCTTTATTCTATTCACACATACCTTGATTCATTCATTCTTTACAATGATGAAAATATTAATGAACAAGTGATAGAAAATGAGCAAGCAATAGTAGAAGAAGAGGGAAAAGAGGAGGAACAGTAAAAAAAAATTCTGACACAGAATATTAAAACAAACACAGTGGAAATGACATGCAACAAAGCAGCCATCAACATAGGGCTGACCATAAAGAAAAAAGAAAAAACAATCAACATAGTGGAGATCATGGTAAACAAGGAAATGACAAACATAGTGCAGACCCTAAAAAACAGCATGATGAACAACATAGTGGCATCCACTATAAACCGCATAATTAGAATAGTAATGACCTAAATGAAAAATATGAAATTGGACCTCTTTGGAGTATGAGTTTTGATGGTTCTTGTAGTAAAAATGGTTCAAGAGTAGGCATATGGGTACATAACATAGAAAAAAATCATGCAGAAGGTCACTCATAAAAGCTAAGCTTTCAATGCACAAATAACATAGATGAATATGAAGCACTCCTCTTAGGACTACAACTATTGAAGAAACTAGGAGCCAAGAGGATAACTGTTCATGGATATTCAGAGCTAGTCATTAGGCAAATAAATGGAGAATACACTACCAAGCATTCAAGATTGAAATCCAATAGAGATGATTCTATTGACCTCTTGAAAAAATTCACAGAATATGAGCTCACTTTTGTCCCTAGAAACCAAAACATTCTTGCCAATGGCTTAGCATTTGCTGCTAGTACATGTCAAAAACCTTATGAAAGCAAACAAGATGTAGTCCAAGTAAAATATAGACCAGCAGTCCCTGATAATATAAAATACTGGAAAGTTTTTGAAGGAGATAAATAGATATAATATTTATTATAGTCCAGAAATGGGTTTGAAATGCTAAATTCAGACTCAGAGTATGAAGATGACTGTCATACTGAGGAACAATCTTACAAAGAAGAAACTCCCAACTCTGCTGATATAAATCTGTTAAAAAAAGAATACATACATAAAATAGAGATGTGCACTAATTTAGAAAAAGAAAAATTTGAAGTACTGTAGTCTAATACTGATAACTTGCCAAAGGGACTGGTGCCTCTGGAATAATTTTTTGGCTTTAATGATGTTGAAAAAAATCCAAAAATGTAACCAACTGAAACTGAAATAGAAGAGAGCAATATAGGTAGTGAACAGAAACCCAAAGTGATCAAACTGACTAAAACACTGTCAGCTCATATAAAACATAAATATCTTGATCTTTTTAGAGAATTTACTGATTTTTTTTCTTGGATTTATGAAGATTTAAAATCCTATGATACAGAGATAATTCAGCATAAGATACCCCTCAAAGAAAACCAGAAGCCCTTTAAACAAAAATTGCGCAGAATAAACCCTGTGCAACTACCCCTGGTTGAGAAAGAGATTAAGAAAATATATGATGTTGGATTTATAGTCCCTCTGAGATAATCAGTATGGGTTTCAAACCTTGTATCAGTACAATCAAGTGCTGGTACACCCAGATGATCAACACAAGACAACTTTCAATACACCTTGGGGCACTTTCATGTATGTGAAAATGCGTTTTCGATTAATGAATGTTGGTGCCACCTTCCAAAGAGCCATGGATATTGCTTTCTCAGAATAAATAGGTTACTTCATTATGATTTACCTTGATGACATCACTGTCTATTCTAAAACAGATGAAGAACATCTAGCTCACTTAAGAAAATTCTTTGAAAAATGCATAAAGTATGGTTTGTCTCTGAATCCCAAGAAAACTCTATTTGGCCTCCAAGAAGGAAAAATTTTAGGCCATATTATATCTGAAGAGGGGATCAAGATAGACCCAAAAAGGATTGAAGGAATATTGCAAAGAAATCATCCTAGAAACATCAGAGAACTGCAATCTTTCATTGGAAAGATTAATTTCTTAAGAAGGTTCATACCAAACCTTGTTGAACTCCTTAGAAACATGAAAACTATGTTGAAAAGAGAAATAGGAGTTAACGGACCACAAAACCAAAGAAATCATTTGAACTGGTTAAATAAGCACTTATCCAAACACCAGTTCTTATTAGCCTCGATTTTACCAAAGACTTCTTCATATTCTCCTTTGCATCAGAACATACAATTATTGTTGTCCTATTATAGAAAAACATAAAAGGACAAGAGCACCCTATTGTATTTTTCAACAAGACATTAAGAGATGCACCTCTAAAATAAAACATAATGGAAAAACAAGCTTTTGCCTTGATCAAGACATTGAAATATTTCAAAGTTTATATTTTACACTCACACATCATTGCATTTGTGCCTCATTCAGTGGTAAAAGACATTTTAACACAAGATCCTGATGGTGAAAGAGGAAAGTGGATTGTTGTTATAGTGGAATATGATTTAGAAATAAAACCCACTAAACTCATCAAATTCCAAGGACTATCTAAACTCATGGCTAAAACAAACTTCCAAGCACTAGACATGAACATGATTGATGCATTAGATGAATAGGAGGAGTTGGAAACTCCACTTATTGAAGATTCATTTTTGAATTCATCTTGGTATTCTGATATTTTATATGTGCTTCTTAATCTTAATGTTCCTCCTAGTTTGTCTAAGAAAAAGGAAAGATTCTTAAAGTTAAAGGCTGTAAATTACTGCATTTTAGATAAATTTTTATATTGAAAAAATGCTAGTGGTATTTTTCTTAAATGTTTTCCTGAGAATGATGCAGATAAGATCAAGCATGAGTTTCATGGAGGAGAATGTGGAGGCCACCTCTATTAGAAAACTAATGTCAACAAAATACTTAGAGTTGGTTACTATTGGCCCATGCTCTTTCAAGACATCCATAAAATGGTAATTTCCTGCCATAACTGCCAAATATTTGAAGGCAAAAGAAAAATCTTACCCTTACCTTTGCATCCTATCTCCATTTAAGCTCCTTTTCAACAGTGGGGCCTAGACTTCATTGGGTAAATCCATCCTGCTTCATCTGCCCAACATAAATGGATCTTCACTACAACTAATTACTTTAGAAAATGGATAGAGTCCATCCCTTCTAGAACTGCCACAGATTTAGTCATCATTAAATTCCTTGAAAACCATATTTTGTCTAGATTTGACTGTCCTAGAAAGATTATCATTGAAAATGTTGCTGCCTTTAGATCCAAAAAGATGGTATATTTTTGCCACAAATATCATATTACATTGGGTCATTCTACAGCTTATTACCATCAAGGTAATGGGTTGGTAGAATCCTCAAACAAAATTTTGGTGAACATCATCAAGAAGTTGTTGGAAGACAATAAGAAGTCATGGCACAACAAGCTAGTACATGCATTATGGGCAGATAGACTCACAAGTAAAAAATCAATTGGAATATATCCTTATCAACTAGTTTATGGAGTAGATGGAATTTTTCCAACAATTCTAGGAGCGTCAGTCATGAAACTGATCCAGGAAGTACGGTTTGAAGAATATGACATGATAAGAAGGGTAATTCATACTGTAAAGTTGCAGCAAAATAGAGAGGAAGTATATAATAGAACACAACTAGTGCAATAAAACATCAAGAAGTTGTTTGATAAGAGAACAAAAGAAAATGATTTCAACATTGGTGAAAAAGTGCTCAAATGGGACTCAAGTAGAGAAGACAAGGGCAAGCATGGTAAACTTTAAAATTTGTGGAAAGGCCCATACATCATCCATTATACCAGAGGTAACAATGCATTTTTCTACAAGAGATGGATGGAACAGAACTCTTTGGAGGTCTTGTCAATGGTAAGATGCTCAAACATTATTTTTTTTAAACATACTTAGTTTAAAGCTTTGTCCATTGTATATAACATTGTTTGAAGAAAATATCAGAAAAATAAACACAAAAATCAAGAAAAAGGAAGAAATAGAGGGAAAAAAAATAATAGGTACAACCCCATTCCAAAAAAGAGTACTTCTGAAAGTGTGTAAGTCCTAATGTCACTACTTGAGAAAGAAAGTTTTTGTTCAGTCATACAGCCTAATCATGATTCAACAAGTTTAAATTTATGCGGATAGGTTAGTGAATGAAGATTTTCCAAACTGTCTAAACTTGGCTTATCAGTAGATTAGATTAGGGAAAGATATTGGTTCTAATTATGCTCCAATTTGAACAAAGAAATAAAGAGGGACTCAAAAACAAATTTCAAATCACAGCCCTCAAAGTTTTTGTTTTAAAAATTCTGCCAAATTTTTTTTGTGTGCACACTTGTACAAAATACCATAACACATAACAAATCAGACTGTCTGTTAGCTCCCTGTAATTTGCAAGATTTGAAAATTCAAACTTGAGAGAGAACACTATTTCAACCACTTTGGGATTCTAGGATCTAGCCCTCCTAAATCCAGAGAGGGATCTCTCCGATAAAGTGCAAAGATGGATTTATATTTGAAGGTTTTGGGAAATGATATTAGGCTAGTTATGAAGAACAAGGGTTTTTGTTTGTTTTGGATGGTTGAGCATGATTATTATTTGAGTGGAAAGTTCTAAAGGAAAAAGTTTCAAAGGTATGAAGTTGCAAGCAATCAGAACAAGCTTTGGCTAAAAGATAGATATAACGCTGGTTTTTAGTCCATTAGGCTATGGAGTCATAAGAGGGTTTAATTGAGCAACAACATCAAGAGTGATCCAATGGGGAAAGTCATCTATATCACAATATATTTGAGATTAAAATCATGGGATGGAAACAATAAAGTGTTGGAGGGGTGGAAACATATAATAATTTCAACTAGGATTTATAGTCTGTCCAAATAAGAAAGGGCTCTTAAGTAACTGTTTAAAACCAACCAAGAACAGGGCTCACCATGAATTTCTTGGGCAAGTTCGTATTAAAGCAACTCAATAGACAAAAAATCCAGTAATCCGCATAATTAACTTCAGAAAGTATGAAAACACATAAGAGAAACAAAGTGCAACTTAAGATTAGATAAGATACTTTTAAACCTAGTCTGCTTTCTGCCAACGCTAAGGGAAACTTTCAGAATCTACCTTTGGAGAAAGAAGCTAGAAAACAGGGCACATCATCACTTTTCTTGTCTATCTTTAATAAGTGAATAATGAAAATAACATCCAAGGACAATGTTTAAAGCAAACAGTAGGACGAGGGAACACCAGCATTCCTAACTGATTAAATTGTATTGAATCATTATTAAATAAATGAATTGGAGGAAAACATTGAGATAAATCTTATCAATCAGAGAAGGGTACTGTAAATAGTAAATCCTAACTCTATGCTTTTTGTTATTTATCAGAGAATAAATGGACAATATGGCATACACAAAAGGAAAACAATTACACAGAAAGTAGCACTTGACCAGTGATATATACCAGGATCCCAAGAAACAACTTGTTATTGATGTCAAACCAGTTACAATCTTCAGGTCCAATTTTTCAGTTCAGCAATCATCTTCACTCCTCAACCTAAATATTTGATCACAAATAGAGCTTTAAGAGCCTTTGAACACTATTTACATGTAGAAAATTCGAGCACAAGTATATTTCAAAGTTATGCAACCAACATTTTCTCATCTTCTACAGAAGCATTTATAGAATAAATGAGGAGGTGGGATCTGATAAAAGATCTTCAAGGTTCAATTAATACATATTTAATACTTCTCTGCCTTTGAGGGGCTTGATGGAGAAGTTTACAGATATGTGCTCTGTATTAATTTTTTTTACATTAAGAATTAAGCTCGGTGGGAGCTTTTGTTGACTTTGAGGCTCTGTGTCATGTTGTAATAACTCTACTGATATTTTTTGCATTAAGTTCCTATGGATTAATTAACTATTCGGTTGCGTTGAGGCAAATATCTTATTTTCTGATCATAACTTGGGCTCTATTGAACGCTTTGAGGCTACAGGTGGCAATCTGGTAGCTGAGAGGAATCAATTAGCTTCTGATGTGGCGGTGGAGGCAGCCTCTGTCTGATAGATATTATTTATTTGTCTTTAAACTATGTTTAATTTAGCGGATTAGGCTTTTGATTTTCAATGTTAGCCGTAATCGACCAGAACTGTGATTCTTCCTTTAATTCTTCATTTCTGGCTTGTTTTAGTCTTCAACACTGATACTCTTCGTTTATTTCAATTCTTTGTGTCTTGTTGATGTGGAGGTGCCGCAAAGCATTCTTATGGAAAAAGTGCTCATGATGCACTGATGGAACCTGATATGGAACCCTTCAGATGTATATTATTTTATTAATAAAGGTCCGAGGGATCGTCATCCCCAGCCTTCACCTTTCTTTCAAAATAATTGAAAACTTCAAAACCTGCATAAAACCAAGAAATAATTAAGAAATCATACGTAGTTGGTAAAAACTACTTTGGAGGCTTTGGTTTTGAGTGCGACCGTTGGATGAATGCATCCAACGGTGGAGATTTGATGCAGAGGTGAAAAGGAGGCGATTTGGAAGAAACTGTGGTGAAAATTAAGTCAGAGTCATTGATCTTGCAGAGATCAACGGTTGGGAGAAATAGTAATATTATAAAGCGAAAGGGTCACTTTACAATATGATAAGCGGAAAATGCGAGGAAAATAGGTTAAAAATCCGTTGTGGAGGAAAAATCATTGGAATAGAAATTGGGGTTTCTAAATGACCATGAGCTGTCAGATCTCATTGGAGCCCGAGATCAACGGTAGAGATTGATATGAGAAATCCCTTGGAGAAGGTGGAGGGCGATAATGTAAATATTTGATTGGATCTGAGCCATTGATTTGCAGAGATCAACGGCAGGGAACGCACGTGATAAATCATAATGTAAATGGGAAAAGCAGTTTCGGGAGGGAAAACCAGTAGTATCGCGTGGGAAAAGGGGAGGAAGGTGGTTTCACCTTTTCGAACGCGATATGCATTAGGAGGTGACACGTAGCATTTTAAAAAATCTTATATTGTGCAGCCCTCTAAAAATTAACGTTCGTGCTTGAATCTGTGCGAAAATGCGCACTGACCATTAGATCTGGGGTCTCAGATCTGACGGTGGAGAGTGAGCGTGATATTGGATAGATGCGTGGGTGTAAGGGGGTGGAGTGGTTTCAATCTGAGCCACTGGATCAAGAATTGGATGGCTGAGATTAAATCTGAGGAAGGCAGGACCCACAGGAGGCGGGCCTGTCGAGATTATTATGAACCATTAGATCTACAGGATCAATGGCGGAGATTGTATCTGGGGATAAATGGAAATAATAAACGAGGCAGAGAAAGGGTGAATAAGGGCCATTGATTTGCAGATATCTACGACCGAGATTTGTCCAAAAACATAATGAAGCGGGGTGCATGATTTTAACCAAAGTCGGGAGGAAAGATCTGGATCGTCCGATCTGGACACGTGGACGACTTAGATGCAATCAGAGCTTCGCGATCGGTGGGGCAATGGAAAAGGGGAGCGTCGAAGCGATTGACTGTGGGCCATCGATCTGCAGATCAGATCGATGGCAGAGAACTCATCGGGGAATCGCCAATCGGAGAGGGAGCAATAAAATATTACAATGTGCAAATGGAAATCTCTGATGTGATATAGCGCTGGCCATTGATTGGTCAAATGATCAACGGTGTAGAAAATCCCCGACCAATGAATAGTGGGCTTAGTTATAATATAAAAAAGGCAGAAATTATTAAATACAAAAGTTTAATGGCTTTGGGGTGGGATATATATATATGAGGTTAAGCGCCCGTCTACGGGGCCTGTGGATATGTGGAAAACAAAAAGGGACTGGGGCTTTATATACATAAGGGCCAATCAGCATCGAAAGCATGGTGTTGGTCTTTCAAACTACCCATTTTGTAAATCTCTGATGGGAGATTCTATTACCGTTGATCGGTTCATAAGATCAACGGTTCTTCTCATACAATAACATGAACCGGCGGGTTTAGACCAAAACTTAGGATAATGGGGTTTTATGAATTAAAAAAGGGAAAAAGTGATCGAGAATGGTTTATATGAAGTTCTAAGCACCCGATTTTAGGCCTTTGGTTTTGTGAATAAAAAAAAGGAATGGGGCTCATATATAAAGGAGCTGATCGCATCAGAGGTTTTATAAAAGCCAAAGACTTGCACGCTCCGATTTGTTCCGATGCGATAAGCAGTCAGGACCATTAGCACTCGGTTCTAGCGCTAGGGCATATGTGGGGAATTTGTTAGGACTTAGCCCAAAGGGGCTTAAGCCTTAATACAAAAATGTGTATTTTTATGATTTTTTCAAGGTTTTCTGTGGATTTGGGGGTTTCGACAAAGATTAAAAATGAGTTTTAAACCTTGTAAAAGGACTTTAATGAAGGGGAAAGGGGAATAGATGAAAAATAGAGGAATTTTATGAGGAAAAGAGAACAAATGAGGGTTAATGATGAAAGGAAAAAAAGGAGTAAAATGAGGGAAAAATGGGGATTTTTGTAGCAGTCTTTTGTTTATGAAATCAACAGAATTCTAAGTTTAAAAGGGGAACAACAGTGAATATTAAACAAAGGGCATGATTTCTACAAGAGTCTTCAAGAGAACAATTTTTGCAATAAAACTTGTTTCTTGAAGGCTCCAAAATGTTTTAGCCACCTTTTGATATAACAAATTTTATAGGTGGCTAACAGTGGCTCCACTTGGGGATGGTGCCTTCTTGAAGGCATCAAGAACTTCAGACTTGCATTCTCTAGGAGGTTGATCAGTGCCTCATCCATTGGGCTGCAACTTCTTTACTTGGATGATCTTTTCTATTCTGAAAAATGTTAGAAGCCATAAAAAACAATGGATCTTCATCAATACAAGCTTTCTACCTTCCCAATCCTACTGATCTAACATTTTTTCTTATTTAGAGTGCACTTGGATTGGAAAACTCTCTTACAACATTTTATTCTTTTGAAAGAAAAAAATATAAGCTATTTCTACTTCTTATTTATCCATGAACTCAGATTAAACAGTTGAGTTCATATGCTTCTCTACCTAATCTACTAATCAGTTAAGATTAAACAGTCTAACAGATTTTTATTCACTAAATTCTAAGACAGAAATTTAAAAGCATACAAGTTAGGATTGAACAGTCTAACTTGTTGATCTATGACATAAAAAACAAGCTTCACATAGATATTATTTTACAGAAAATTAAATCAAAATGGAAGGCTTAAGTTCTGAAAGTTCTAAGCACGACCTTCTCTTTTCCTCAGCTCTGTTTTTACTTCTGTTTGAGTTGTTTTTTCCTTGTTTTCTGGTTCATATTTTGAGCTGACTAGAACTAGTTTTACCTTTGTTTTGACTCAGAAATTAAAATAGATTGGATTCATTCTTCTTTTGAAAACTTAGGTTCATATTTTGAGCTTGTTTGAACCTTTAATTTCTAGCCTAATCTACCTACTGATAAGCCAAGATTAAGTTGTTTGGCAAATCAAATTCACTATCCTATCAGCAGTAAATTTAAAAACAATTAGTCATGATTAGGTTGTATGACTAATTAGAAGTGTGTTTTTCAGGAGTGGCATTTGAGCTTTCACACTTTCAGATTTTTTTCTCTTTTTTGGTATGGGGTTGTACCTTTATTGTTTTTACAAATTGCCCTCTTTTCTTTCTTCTATTGTTTTTGTATTTTTTATTTTTATAACTTTGAATGCAATGATGGGTGAAATTTTGTAATGAAAAAAAAATAAAAAGGCTTTTAGAACATGACATGGTTCAAGAGAAGTAATGTTTAAGCATCTTTCCATCAATCCCCAGACAGTTCAGCTCCATTCAACTCCTGCAAGAAAAAGGCTTTATTACCAACAAAAGAATGAATGAGATAAGGGCCAAGCCATAAGTTGTCAAATTTCCCATGCTTTCCCTTGTCTTCTCTCCAAATTTGTCCCCAACATTGAAATTGCTGGCCTTTGTTCTTCTGTCAAAAATATTTTTGATGTTGTCCTGCTTTTGTAATGCTTTGTTATAAACCTCCTCTCTAGTTTGTTGAAGGTGAATAGTATGATTTATCCTTCTGATCATGTCATTTTCTTCAGACTGAACCTCTTGAATCAACTTCATAATTGGTACACCAAGGCTGGTAGGAAAAATTTCATCAGTGCCATACACAAGCTGGTAGGGTGACATGCCAATAGATTTCTTCAATGTCAATCTGTCAGCCCACAGTGCATGCACAAGCTTTGTGTGCCAAGACTTCTTGTTGTCCTCCAAAAACTTCTTGATTATGTTCACCAAACTCTTGTTTGAAGATTATGCTAGCCCATTACCTTGAGGGTAATAATCAGTAGAATGCCCCAATGTTATTTGATATTTGTGACAGAAATCAACCATCTTCTTTGATCCAAATGCTGCTGCATTATCATTGATGATATTTATAGGATAGCCAAATCTAGAGAGGATATTAGTCTCCATGAATTTTATGATGACTGAGTCATTGGCTTGCCTAGAAGGGATGGCTTCTATCCATTTAGTGAAGTAGTCTGTGGCAGTGAGAATCCATCTATGCTGGGCAAAGGATGGTGGATAGATTTCTCCTATGAATTCAAGTCCCCACTGTTGAAAATGAGCTTCAATAGTGATTGGATGCAGAGGTAAGGGTAGCAGCTTCCTTTTTCCTTCAAAAATTTGGCATTTATGACAGGCAATGATCATCTTATGTGCATCAAGAAAGAGAGTAGGCCAATTGTAACCAGCCCTTAGGATTTTGTTGACTGTAGTCTTCCAGTAGAGGTGGCCTCCACATTCTCCCTCATGGAACTCATGCTTAAAATTCTCTGCATCATACTCAGGAAAACATTTAAGAAATATACCACTTGCATTTTTCCAATAAAGAAATTTATATATAATGCAATAGTTTACATCTTTTAACTTCAAAAACCTTGCCTTTGTTTTTTTCAAACAAGGAGGTGTATTCAAATTAAGCAAAACATAAAGAATATCAGCATACCAAGAGGAATTCATAAAATGGTCTTCAACAATGAGAGTTGAGATTTCCTCTTTTTCATCCAAATAATTATCATATTAATATCAAGAACTTAAAAATTTGATTCAACCATTAATCTAGCTAGACCTTGGCCTTTAATGAGTTTAGTGGGCTTTATCTCCAAATCATATTCAATAATAAAAACTATCCACTTACCTCTCTTACCATCTGGGTCCTGTGTTAGAATGTCTTTCACAACTGAATTTGGGACAAAGGAAATGATGTGTGAGTGCAAGATGTATACTCTGAAGTCTTTTAAAGCCTTAACCAAAGCAATAGTTTGCTTTTCCATAATGTTGTACTTCAGAGGGGCATCCCTCAAAGCCTTGCTAAAGAATGCAATAGGGTACTTTTTTCCCTGTGGATTTTTCTGTAAAAAAACAACAACTATTGTATGTTCTGATGCGAATGAAAAAATATAAAAATATTTTGAAAAATTAGGACTTATCAGGATTGGTGTTTTAGTTAACGCTTGTTTCACCAACTCAAAGGACTTCTTTGCTTCCAAGGTCCATTTTACCTCTTTCTACTTCTTTAGCATGTTTTTAATGTTCCTAAGGAGCTCAGCCAAGTTGGGTATGAACCTTCTCAAAAAGTTAATCTTTCCAATGAAATATTGTAACTCTTTGATGTTTCGAGGGTGAGATATTTGCAATATGGCTTCAATCCTCTTTGGATCTATCTTAATACCCTCTTCTGAAATAATGTGCCCAAGAAGTTTACTTTCTTGGAGACCGAATAGTGTTTTCTTTGGGTTTAAATATATCCCAAACTTCCTACATCTCTCGAAGACTGTTCTCAAATGTTCTAAATGCTCTTCATCTGTCTTTGAAAAAACAGTGACATCATCAAGGTATATAATGATGAAGTAGCCCAGTTCTTCTGAGAATGCTATGTCCATGGCTTTTTGGAATGTTGCACCAGCATTCATTAGACCAAAGGGAATTTTCACATACATGAAAGTGCCCCAAGGTGTAGTAAAAGTTGTCTTTAATTGATAATCAAGATGAACTAAAATTTGATTGTATCCTGAGCAGCCATCAAGCAAATAAATTCTTTTAGACCCTACCACCCTTTGTAAAATATGATCCATCTTAGGTAAAGGGTAGTTGTCTTTCAATGAAGCTTTGTTTAAGTCTTTAAAGTCTATACAAAGCCTGATCTCTCCTGTTTTCTTCCTAACTGACACCAGATTAGACACCCACTCAAAATATCTAATAGGGACAATAATACCAGCTTCATACATTTTCTTGATTTCCTTCTCAACCAATGGTAACTGAACAGGGTTTATTCTACGCAGTTTTTGTTTAAATGGCTTTTGGTTTTCCTTGAGAGGAATTTTGTGCTGGATTATTTCAGTGTCATAGGATTTCAGATCCTCATAACTCCACGTGAAAACATCAGAAAATTCTTTAAACAACTCTATGTATTTGAGTTTAATGTGAGCTGGTAAAGTCTTAGACAATTTAATCACCATAGGTTTTAGTTCACTGCCTATATTGCACTCTTCCACTTCAGTCTCTATAGGCTCCAGTTTTGGATTCCTGGCCACATCGTTAAAATCAAACAACTCTTCTAAAGGGGCCAGACCCTTGGGAAAACTCTGATCTTTAGACTGCAGTGTTTCTAACTCCTCTTTTTGTAAATCTGCAATCATTTCTGTTGTGTTTTCAAGTTTTCTAGACAAAATATTAATATTAACAAGCTCAGGATACTTTTCTTCTTCATCAAGAAAATTTTCTTCACTTGGGCAGTCTGTTTCATAATCTGAATCTGAACTGTGTAGTTCGAATTCATTTCTGAATTGCATGAAGTCTTCTATTTGTTTTTCTCCGTCGAGCACTTGCCAATATTTTTCGTTATCAGGAATGGCTGGTCTGAATTTAATTTTATTTGCGAATTCTTTGGTTTCATATGGCGTTAAGCATGTTCTGGCAGCAAAAGCTAAGATATGGGCCACGATATTTCTTTTTCTCGGGACAAAAATCAACTGGGACTCCTCAAAAGTTTTTAATAGATTCACGACATTATTTCGATATGCCCTAAGTCTGGGGTGATTAGCACTGTATTCCCCGTTGACTTGCCTAATGATTAATTCTGAATCCCCATGCACTTTAATTCTTTTAGCTCCTAACTTTTTCAACAAATGTAAGCCTAAAAGGAGGGATTCATATTACGCTATGTTATTTGAACACTGAAAGTTTAATCTATAGGAAAGGCTTTCTGTGTGGTTTTTCTCAGTGTTTCAAATCCAGACACCTGCACTAGCATTTCTTCTAGTACACGACCCATCAAAGTTCATACTCCACAGAGGACTAGTTTCAGGTTCATCTTGGTTACTATCCTCTTCAACTAATGTGCTTTCAGATTTTTATTGAATATCATCACTATGTTTTGATTCCTTAGGTTTTTCATTGCATTGAGGATTACTTTGTTGACTATCAAGGTTTAAAAGCAATGGATGCATGACTTGTATCTCAAGACTCTTGTTTAGTTTGCTAAAGTTTTCAAATGTAGCAAACTATTTAGACAATTTTGTGGTACCTACCTCCTCCTCTCTATCGGCCATTAATTCAGTTAAAGTCACCTGTTCAGTGAATGTTTCATCGTTAAACAAGATAAAATATTCAAGGCATGTGTTTACAGAATAAAAGGGAGAATTTTGAGGTCTGTCTTGGCTTGTAACCATGTATTGCATATGTGATTCCCTGTAAAGTCTTCTTGTCTGATTGAACACAGGGATGGTTGCATACGTCATGTCCATTTGCATAGTTCCTTGTAACTTAGCTCCCCAAGATTGTGATAACAACATTCCATACTTTGGGGGCACATCAGCCACAACAATATCCATGACTAAAAATTTGGCTGGAATCTGTGCTAAGTTAACGTAGAGGTCTTTGATTAAACCTAAAAATTTTACTCTGCTTGAGTCAAAGGAGTAAAGGTCTTTGTAAGGTCAGGTGATTTCAAGGCCTAGGCTCTCCATAACAGCTTTGGGCATTAAATTGTGAGAGGCCCTAGAATCATGCATATCATTGTGAAAAATAATTTCATGAACATTTAAACTTACATAAAAGGGAGGAACAGGTCCCTCTTGATACCTATCTTCAATCTTCGGACCTCTATTTTCTCATCCATTTCTTCAACCTCGCTCACATATTTTTAATGAAAAGGAGGAGTGATATGTTGATCATCCTCCCTTGGTCTGTTTTGAGGCTGGTTTCTTCTAAAATTCTGATTTTGGTTTTGGTTTATGTTTTGAGGAGCAGTTTGATTTTGACTTGCTTGTGCTCTCTCAAGGATGCTCATTTTCTTCATCATCTCCTCCATCATCCTCTCCATATTTGAGCTAGAAGAGGAAGGTATAGATTCTTCCTTAAAGGACACTTTCTTCTCATTCCTCATTCTTGATATTTTCTCCATCAATTTGACTTCCACAACAAGAGCTCCTTTTTGCATATCTTCAAGAGTTAAAGGATCTCTCTCTCTCAGCTGATAGGCCATCTCACGATCAAATCCTTCAGGAAACTTGTTTAAAGCTGAGCCTTGTGGAGGTTTTAGGTCTGGGGGGAGTTCATTATACACACTGTTAAATCTAGTGCAATAAGCTTGTACACTTTCCCCAGTGTTTCTGTGGAGGTTCTTGTAATCGAAAAGTATTTGGAGAGGATTCTTCTTCACCTCCCATTTGTTTAAGAATTGCTAATGGAAATCTTGGAGATCATTTATACTGTGAGGGGTTAAGCCTTTGAACCATTTTCTTACTTCTCCCCTAAACTATGAGAAAATAGTCTAAGCTTGACAGATTCATGATCAATTTCATTTCTGTCAAAGTAGTGATTCATCTTATCCACATGTTGTGATGCAGTAGTAGCATTACTGGCATCATATAATGGTATTTTGGACTAATATTCCTATGGAAGATTGACTAATGGTACAAGAAGGACTAGGGGATCATACCATGCTACCATGGTAGGAGGTGGAGGTGGATTTACAAGAGGTCGATTAACAAGAGGGAAAGTGGGTTGGAGTGGAGTGGTTTGGACAGTGGATGTAGGGTGAATAGGTGTGGATGGACCAGGAATAGATTTCTGAGATGATCTTGAATGAGAGACACCTAAATTGAAAAGGAAATGTAAATCAGGTGGTGTTTTTTCTCTACTAACAGGATGTTCACTTGTTTCAGGAGATGAAAGTGAGGACTCCGAATCTAGCTGATCTAAATCATCAAGAGACCTAGTTCTAAATGGATTTCTTAAATAAACTTGTGATTGTTGTAGAGCTACAAGGTTTTCAAGAACTGAATTAGCTCTCAAGGGTGATCTGAAAATAGTTGAAGATTTAATCTTAGGAGACTTCCTACGGATACTTTCAGGGTTATCAACTGTCTCAGGTGGGTCAGGGTCAGGATAGGCTCTAGTATGAATCTTTCTAGGAGCCACTATGATGTGTTTTTTAGACCTAAATAAACAAGAAAATTTCAACCAGATATGGTGGTCTTTAAGAGGTTAACTAATCTATTTTACACAAAATTTAATCCGAAAGCCTTCTAACTGAGTTTTTATGATGTTACAATGATTATGGGTCTTCCCAGTGTATTATTAAGGTCTATTTAGGATTTTGGAGTCACCAAGTGGAATTTTTTAGCTCGTTTGGAGTTAAAAGGATTTATGGTCCACCACCATGTTTATTGAATACCAATCTGAAATATTTTTGGGTTTTTTGAGTTATTTTTCAGTCCCTATGGGTTCTAAGAGTGTCCTGAATCTGTTTCAAAACTTATCTATGGTTATGAGACAAAGACAGACTGCACTTATGGCTAAGCTAGCTGATCCTTCAAGGTTTGATAAGGGCTTATGAGAATCCTAAGGTTTCGTTTGTTTTTCACTGATTCAAACACATTTTATCATGATTACCAATTGCTTAGTAATGCTTGAATAAGGCTACTTGTACTCACTGAACAATGTTCTTGAATTGAGGAATAATCTGGGGTCTTAGAGATATCAAGGATGAAAAACACTCAAATCGCCAGTGGAGTCGCCAAAAATGTTAGTTGCTGGTGGCTCATCTAGCTAATATAGCAAATTTTCTTGAAACAGGGGTTCCTGTTTATCCAACGATTCTCTGTAAAATGAAAACAACTCAGAACCTTCCCCAGCAGAGTCACCAGAAATGTTATCTCCCTGTAATTTGCAAGATTGGCAAAGTCAAACTGTAGAGAGAACACTATTTCAACCACTTTGGGATTTTAGGATCTATCCCTCCTAAATTTGGAGAGGGATCTCTCTGATAAAGTGAAAAGATGGATTTATCTTTAAAGGTTTTGGTAAATGATATTAGGCTAGTTATGAAGAACGAGGGTTATTGTTTGTTTTGGATGGTTGAACATGATTATTATTTGAGTGGAAAGTTCTAAAGGAAAATTTTTCAAAGGTGTGAAGTTGCAAGCAATCAGAACAAGCTTTGGCTAAAAGATAGATATAACGCTAGATTTTAGTCCATTGGGCTATGGAGTCATAAGAGGGTTTAATTGAGCAAAAACATCAAGAGTGATCCAATGGGGCAAGTCATCTATATCACAAGATCTTTGAGATTAAAATGATGGGATGGAAACAATAAAGTGTTGGAGGGGTGGAAACAGATAATAATTTCAACTAGGATTTATAGTCTGTCGAAACAAGAAAATCCTCTTAAGTACCTGTTTAAAACCAACCAAGAACAGGGCTCACCATGAATTTATTGGGCAAGTTCATATTAAAGCAACTCAATAGACAAACAATCCAGTAATCTACATAATTACCTTCAGAAAGCATGAAAAAACATAAGAGAAACAAAGTGAAACTTAAGATGAGATAAGATACTTTTAAACCTAGTCTTCTTTCAACCAACACTAATGGAAAATTTCAGAATCTACCTATGGAGAAAGAAGCTAGAAAACAGGGAAAAACACCACTTTTCTAGTCTATATTTAATAAGAGAATAATGAAAATAACATCCAAGAACAATGTTTAAAGAAAACAGTAGGACGAGGGAACACCAACATTCCTAACCACTTAAATTGTATTGAATCATTCTTAAATAAACAAATTGGAGGAAAACATTGAGATAAAGCTTATCAATCAGAGAAGGGTACTGTAAACAGTAAATCCTAACTCTATGCTTGTTGTTGTTTATCAAATAATAAATGGACAATATGGCATACACAAAAGGAAAACAATTACACAGAAAGCAGCACTTCACTAGTGATATAGAACAGGATCCCAAGAAACAACTTGTTATTGATGTCAAACCAGTTACAATCTTCAGGTCCAATGTTTTAGTTCAGCAATCATCTTCACTCCTCAGCCTAACTATTCGATCACAAACAGAGCTTTAAGAGCCTTTGAACACTATTTACATGTAGAAAATTCGAGCACAAGTATATTTCAAAGTTTCGCAACCAACATTTTCTCATCTTCTACATAAGCATTTATAGAAGAAATGAGGAGGTGGGATCTGATAAAAGATCTTCAAGGTTCAATTAATACATATTTAATATTTCTCAGCCTTTGAGGGGTGTTAGTGTCTCATGAATTGGCTGATTGGCAAGCCAAATGATAGTGTAACATCAAACCAATATTTCAAGCCCAAGGACCTAGCCTTCCTGGACTCATAGAGGGCTCTCTCTATTTGTGTAAGGGATATCTGTGTGTTTGCTTATTATGTTATTGATTTTACGCTAGTTATGAAATAGGTTTTTGGTTTTTAGTTTGTGAGGGATGAACTGATCAAAGACTAAGATAGGTAAAAAGATGTCAGATAAACTAGGATATGGAGTCGAAAAGGTCATGAGAGTTGTCAGATGGTGATACAAGGTTGTTGAAGGGCCGATTTGATTCGAGGTAAAATGGATCTTTGGGTAAAATGGAGTGAGATGGACATTAATTTTTTAAATAAGAAAGGATTTCAAACATAAATAGTTAAATAGCTGACATAAACATGGTAGGGCTAGCCATTAATCATGAGAAATGTAACTATAAACTAATCAATACATATAAATAAACATTCAAGCCATGCATAGAGATATATGACTCTCTAACTTTAGGAAATGGCTATCAGACTTTGGGGAAATACATTTAAGACAAACAAACAACTCAAATCACTATGAAGGAACGCCTAAACATAGTATTTCAAGCTATTGGGCACTTTGAAGCAAGATTGCATAGTTTTAGGAAAAGGGCAAGATCAGTACAAGACCTCCTTGGTTCAACAAATGACAATCTAATAAATCAAAGAGAGGTTTTAGAGGTGGAGCTATGACTAGCCATGAGTAAGAAGGGAATATCATGAATCATACTTAGCATGCATAAAACCATAAATGAAACAAGAAAACAATATTCTTCAGTTATCAAAGAGAAATCAAGGATTCTTTAATATGACTAAGAATGAAGAAAACATAGAAGCTATAAAGAAATAGGAAATTTGAGGTGCCTCCAAGGGCATGTTTCAAATATATTCTCTACTGTCTTATAGAAAGCAAGAGCATGCAATTATGAATGAAAACTAAGAAACAAAACAGAGAGAGAGACACTATACCATTCTACCAAGTCATGGAATCCAACAACAGTCCTCTTTCATCATCCAAAAGCACTCAAGAAACTATCCAATTCATGAGACAAGTGTTTCTTCCAAGCTTGTATTACCATATATTGCTTCTATTCATCAAGTTCGACCTTATTTACAATGAAAGCCTTCGGAATATATAGGCCAAAGTGAGGAAAACCTCCTAGTTCAAATTGCAATCTCATTGGCCTATCCAAAATATCTGATTTTGTCCTTGAGGCTTTGCAAAGCCCAAGGCACAAAATATCTAATAAAATATCTCAAAAATGCTAAAAAAGGAAAATATATTGACTTTTCATAGCTAATAATGTACAAAAATAGCTAAACGCACATGAGGAAAAGTCACTTTAGAAAGGCTTATTTTTTACAAAAATACTTAGGAAATATATCAGCAGAAAGTCCTCTGACTTGCTGGAAACTTTTGAAGGCCTTCCCAGTGTTGAAACGAGGTCTGTGATGGATTTTTGGAAAGATAGGAATGTTTTTTTTTTTTTTCCTGAAAATGCTTAGTTTGCTCCAAAATGACCACTGGAATTCCATCAAACGCTGACCTGTGTGTAAAAACCCAAAAAATAGGCCTTGCTGATAAACGGGGTACAGTGTAGAAAAAGTGAGTGTTTTTCGCTATTTTGGGGGATAAAATCATCTTCAAATGATCTAAAAATTGCTTAGTATATGCCCCTAAAATTATGGCATCCAATGATACCATTTTCATCCTTTGAGGATGCCCAAAACCGAAATGGTGATGCCCATGAGTTTTAGCCAAAAAACCCAAAAATGACAAAAAACCAAAACTTGTTGAATTTCGCCCAATTTTGGCGAGAATCACCTTCAATGGTTTTCAGAAAAATGTTGTGAAGCTGAGGCCAAAATTTGGAGCTTTGAGGCGTCTTTCTTCAATTTTGGTGTCAGGTGCCTCCTTTGAGCCTCTTTGAGTTTTTCCTGTGTGGCCTTCAATTTTCGCCAGGCAAACTAATTGAGCTTTTTACAATGCCCAGTCATCCTCTGTTGAAGGTCCAAATCTCTATTTTCCTTCTGCAACTTCTTTTCCAAGTGATCATTTACCCTCTCAAGCCATGCTTCTCGATTTTTCTCTATCTCTTTGGTGAACAATGTAGTGAGAGGGGTGGATTGGAGAAGGGCAGCTTCTTCTTCCTTTTGTTTCTCAAGGGCTCTTTTGAGCCCCATGGTTCTTGGCCTCTTTCTCCTAGGCTGATTTTCATCTTCACTCTCATCGAACTCACCCATGAGTTCTTCCAATCTCACTTGTGCCTTGGAGGCCTATTTTTTGTATTTGATGGCCCGTGTCTCATATACCACCATATGGACACTCCTTTGTTTGTTTTGAATTTGCAAAAAGTGACTGAAGTTTCTATCCCTCTCTAGATCATTCCCCAAAGCATCAATTTGGTTTTCTTTATTGATCAAGAGATTTTCTAGGATTCGGGCTTCATTGTCGCTATCATCACTTTGGATTTGAATTATTTCGAAGTCCCTTTCCTTTTCATGGCTGCTTTCTTCTTTCTCCTTTCCCTGGCTTTGGGTGGGTCTTTTAGTCTTCCTCCTCTTGGGAAATTTGACAATGGGCTTCTTGGGAAATTTCCCCTTGCTTCGAAGGGCCCTAGTAACATTTCGAGTTACAGATTTAGGCACCCTTTTCCTTGATGTCCGGGGCTTGGCGAATTTTGGAGAAGAGAGCATGGCCCCTTGCCTAGGAGAGGCAGCTAGCACATGCTCTATTGGCTCTTTTCCCTTGTTAGTTTCCTCATCATTCTTGCCACTGTCTTGAGTTTCTTCATGGATGCCTTGATTGTCCTCTTGCATTTATTTTTGAGGGATGCCCTCCTCACTATGTTGCACCTGTTAATCATGCTACCCTTCTTCTTCATGAGGCTACCTTTCCTCACTATGTTGCATCTGTTCATCATGTTGCCATTCCTTACCTTGCTTCTGTTCATAATCATGTGGCTTCCTTTCCTCACTATGTTGCGCCTGTTCATCATGCTGCCATGCTTCATCATGATGCTGCTCATCATCATCTTCCTCTTCATCATGCCCTTCTTCCTCTTGCTACTCTGCCTCACTGCGTTCTTCTACCCCTTGCTGCTCTACTTCATCATGATGATGCTCATCATCATCTTCCTCCTCTTGCTCATGCTCTTCTTCCTCATCATGCACTTTTTCTTGTTCAATGGGAAATTTGATCTTCTTGGGAATGGGCTTGCTTGAAGAAGGCGAAGGATGGTGAGTGGAAGGTGAAGGAGATGTACGAAATGAAGGGAAAGTGGCGAAATATGGATGTGTAATGAAAGTATCCCAAGAGATTTCTTTCTTCTCAAGCTGATGAAGAATGATAACCTTGATGAGGGAGTGATGGAAGAGACAAGCTGTCTGCTGAGAAGGAGGTTTTTTCTGAATAGTGGAGGCCATTTTCTCAATACTTCTATGGAGGAAGAAAGGGAGATTTAACAATTTGGCTCTTGTGAAATGCATGAGCAATCAGACATGGTAAGCATAGGCTCGAGAGAATATTCCCTCGCAAGTGAAGTATTTCATGATTATCTTCATGAAGGGGGCATAACTAGTCAACAGATATAAGAAGGGAAAAATGGATGGACATGTGTCTCTATGCTCAGGCTTAAAAAAAGGTTTGTAATTTTCTGAGTCTAGGTGGCTTTGTTTAAACCACTTCTCTCCGACATAAGGGATTTTGGTGGCCTTGGAAATGGACCTAGGAGAGAACTTAAAATCCAAGCCTGCCAGATGAAAGTGTTTCTCTTGAAATCTCAAAGCACAAAGATCTATCAAATGGGAATAACTTTTCACCTCCTGCACCCTTTGAAAAAACTCTAGACACCCAACCTCATGAAAGTTAAACAGGACTGATGGATGAGCATTTACCTCTTCAGTCTAAATAGGCTCAAACCTCCTGTGAAAGCCGCTTCTACTATCTTGCCTGGGAGACATTTTGTTTTGAATGTTCTTTGCAAAAACAGGCTGTCTCAAATGGCCTTTGGAATGGCTTCTCAAGCACACACCCTGTCCTCCTTGTCAGTCACTGTTTGACCAAGAAAAGCTGCTTCAAATGTTTTGTGAAATAGTCCCCCAACACCAACTTTGTGGTCCTTATAAATCACTGTTTTTTCCTCTTTTATGCCAAACAACAAGTATTTGTCAAATAAAAAGCACACAGTCAATTTATTACTATGTTTGGGCAAGGTATTGAAAAGAGGTATTTGTGTTTTCTTGTTAGAACAAAGATCTCCTTGTGTTTAGACAAAAATGAAATCACCCTTCCCCAACCAATGCTCTTTTGTTGTTCACTATTTCTTATACATAGGTAGACAAAAACACTCTCAACTAACCTTGAAAAAACTCTCACACACTCTGCTTTTGGGACTTATAGAGGCTACACAGACTTGGTTGTTTCATCACACAGAGAGGACCTTTTCAAAATAACAAGGCTTTAAAATTGTGATCACTATTTTCACCTTAAAAACATTGTTTTCACCTTTCAAACACTGCTTTCACCTTATAAACACTGTTTCGCCTTAGATTTTGGAAACATAGGTTAATTTTGTTTTATCATTGTTAGGACACCTTACAACAACTTGAAAACCTCTACCACTGTGTTTTCTGTCTTGTCATTAGTATATGGTTTATCACTTTTCTTGAAAGCAGTTTTAAGCCTTTTGAAACTGATATAAACACACCCTAGCCTTCTACTATATCAATCTTTGGAAACACAGTAACAAACCACCTTGATTTTCTACCAAGAACTCCACTCTTCAATCACTATTTTAGTCTTTGTAAAAACAATGGTATCAACACCCCTTTAGAATTTCAAATGCACCAAGGGGGAATAAAAAATACCTTGAGATGGCTTATGGCCCTTGTTTTGATGAGTTGAGAAGGTTTAGAGCTTGTTGGAATGCACAAGGAGTGAGCGGCACATTTATTAGAAAGAACGCCGCATAGTGGAAAAGGTGTTCGCTGGTGCTATAGGTGCGTTGCACAGCCGTTGAACGCCTGTGTATTTTCTTTTCTAAACGCACCGCGTGATTTTCTAGGCACGCCGTGCAGGATTTAAGCCTCAAAACACTTTGAAAAATTATCAAACTTCTTGCTTGGTCCGGTGAACATCTAGGAGAGTTATTGTGAACGCTTGTTGAGTTTCGAATTTGCCAAATGGGCTTTGCAACAGTCTCCCCACCCCTTTTGAAGTTGAAAGAAAGTCAACCATCCTTTGAAATTTCTTTATGAGGGTTTTGGATGCTACGAAGGCCCTCTTTGTCTTAAAACAAAAAAAATCATTGTCTTTATGCTTGTGAAGATCCTTTGTCTCCTTTAAAACTAAAATTTCCTTTGAAACTTCATAAAATACCTTTCACCTTGCAGCTCCTTCAAAACATCCCTTCAGACATAATATGAGATCTTTGTCTTTATCAGCTGATGAAGGCCCTTTGATATGAATATAAAACTTGTTTGAGCATCTCTTTAACCATTTGTATAAAGTGATTTGTATGGTGAAAACCTTAGGAGAAATGACCCTCTGCCTTTTGTGTGGGAAGCCATTTTCAAGTTGACAAACCAACTGTTATGGTGTTCGATGGTTGATCATGCCCATTGTATAGGCTCAACAACAAAGGTTTATAAAATTTCTCTTTAGGCATAAAAAACAAAAAAATCCACAGAGGCTTATGTGTGCCAATCATAGTAATCAAAAACCTTAAGAACCTGCCCATCCTGAACTTCACAAGTGCAACAATAAAACTATTCTTAGTCTATATCAATAACTTGCAAGGTTGGTATTCAGAATGGGCAATTAATCTATTTTATTTGAAACCCCATTTGAAACTCCAAGTGAAAAGATCTGCTATAATTAGTCTCCAACATCAAGGCAAATGACTAACCTTGGATTGCCAAAGTAATCTAGTCTTCAACTTTTACAGAGATATAGCAGGGGATGATGAGCTGAAGTTGAATTGTAAAATTGGAAAACTGTCCCTTTGTTCCTCTGTGAAGGAGGTCTGTAAAAATAATGAATTCTCATTCATTTTACCATTTTTGACAACAGTCCTTTTTGAATGAAGGAGGCCTATGTTTGACAACTTCCTGGGCTCTTTTCCCCTATTTTAACCAAATGAAGAATATCCATAAACAAAATGTTAGTGGTTGTCTTTGTATTTGTTGGTAGAATTTATTTTAAAACCAAGATTTTTTTACTTCCTTGGCCATTTAGATGAGGCTGTCTTTAGTCAAAGCTCCACCTCCATATTATTGTTTGAAGGAGACTCTTATAAACATAAGAACAGAGATTTTTAGCACCATTGTATTGACCATATTTTTTCTTAAACACTATTTGAAATATACTGATGTATCTTTTGCTCATCCTTTGGAAGGAAGGTGACTCATCATTGATGAAGTCATCTAAAAACACCTTAACTTTCTACTTTTAAATGAGGTTACATCTCTGTTCCTAGCCCTATACTTGTTAAATGAAGGAGGCCTTTATCACATTGCCGAACCCTCTGCCTGTAAAATGAAGGAGGTTTTCAACCAATGACCTGACCATCTGCTCATACACGGAGGAGGTTTTACATAGTCAATCAATCCTCTGCTCATGCTTGGAGGAGCTTTAACACAGTGATTTCATTTCATCTGCTTTCAAGCAGTGTCATCTTTCCTTTCGCTGCCTTTTGACTGTGTTTGCAAGAGCTTATTGAAATAACTCTTTGTCCAGTACTTACATCCTAGGCTCAAAACCACATGAGAAGCAGTTGTATTCTCATGTTAAGTTTAATAATTTCTTCTAGAACACTAGTACACTTCTGCTCCTGAAAAAGACATTGAAACACTGCAAATCCACCTAATATCAGTTTGACCTATGGCATATGCATTGCTGAGACTTTAAGGTCTGTTAGTAGTGTGAATTAAGGGTGTAATCAAGCTTTATTTGCAGAAAAGGAAGGTCATCTAGGACTGGTTGATATTAGATAGAGGTTTTTTTGGCTTTAGGATATTTTTCCAAGGGAAAATTGCTTAAAGCGCCACTACCTAACTTAGGGGAGACTTTTTGGACAGATTTGGAGTATTCTCTTTGGAACTGATGGACAAGTTTGCATGACTGAGGCTAGATAGGGCTTAACAATTAGGTTTTATCTCATCATGGGATGATTGAAAAGGTAGGAGGGAAAAAATGTTTATGGGTGTTTTCTAGCTGAAAAATTTCACAAATTGGAGATCGGCTGCTAGAAAACTTGGCTTTAAAAACTAGTCATCATCAATAGGTGAAAAATATTGATGACCAACAGTGGCTCCATTTGTGGAGGGTAGCTCCTTTTCAAGAGGTGTCCAGAATTTCAGATCTCGGTCTTTTGAAGACCAGTGCCTTTATCCATTGGCGCAAATTTCTTTCTTCCTTGATGCTATTTCTGAAAATTGACAGCATGATTAGCACCAACGACATTTCTACCTACCCCACTATATTTCCTAACATTTTTTCTTCTTCTGGGTGCATTTTTACTAGCAACCCTTTGAAATAATATTTTTGAATAATGGTACTATATAATTCTAAACTTATATCCGTCGGGATTTCAGATTAAGCTGATGAACTCCTTTGTTTCTCTACCTATGCTGGATCGACTATCAAGGTTAAGTTGTTTGACAGGATTTTATTCTCTAATCTAAAACATGAAATTGAAAAATGACCAAATCAGGATTAGACAGTCTTATTTGTCATGTACTTGTGGAATGAAAGACAAGTTGCACACAAATATTATTTTGCATAAAATGAAATCTAGAAAAACAAGGCTAGGATAGACAATTTGTTTTTCATCCCTGCTTTCCTCTTTGGTTCTGTTTTGAACATGTGGAGCCAATATCTTTTTCTAATCTACTCTCTTTGATAATTCAAGCTTACACAATGTTGACTATCTTTTCCTCTCACTAACTTATCAGCAAATAAATTTAAAACATGTTCAGTTATGATTAGGCTAGATAACTGAACAAGACATTTGAGCACTAGTAGCGGCATTTAGACTTGCGCGCTTTCCAAATGACTATTTTTTGAACATGGGGCTTTCTTTATATTTTTAAAACCGCCCTCTTTTTCTATTTTTCTATTGTTCTTGAATTTTCTATTTTTGATTTATTTTTCAAACAATGGTATATACAATGATTGAAAATGTTTTGACTCAGAAATCTTGGAAATGGTGAAACTTAAGCATCCTATCTTCATAAGGATCTCCTACCACTCTTGGTCCACTCAGCTCTTGAAACGAAAAATTTGGAAAATTTTCTCTTTCAAGCATAACATAAGGATTCATGCATGAATATTTGAACCACCCCGTATCTTCCCGTTGTACCTCTTTATACCTCTGATTTCCACTCTTTCTTTTGCTGTACATATTTTTTAAATAATTCACATATTATTTGTCATTTTTGAAGTATATGATGCAATCATCAAGGTATGTCAGAATCCATAAATTCAGAACTAGAAACATGGCTTTTAGGAGCATGCTTTTGATATCCGGTGGTTTTGCAATTATGGGTTTGAAAATGGAACTACTTCCACCATACTTGAAAAATTCTTGGAGCTATCTGCTTTGAAAAGGAGTTATTTGGCTATATCCTGAAACATTATTTTGAAAAAACACATGATTAAAATCATTTATCATTGGTATATCATGGTCTTGGGCAGGAAGGATATAGCTGTTGTCATAAGGGTGTGTATTAGTATTTATAAAATCAAAACAAATCCTATGACCAACTGTTTTACCTTTGACTACTACTGTTTGGTCCAGATTTTGGTATTTTCTTTTGTCGAAGTTTTTTACTGGAGTGATGGCAGTGGCATAGTGCTTCTCACTGTTTTCCCTACATGAAGTAGTATTTTGCACAAGATTGCAAATTCTAGCAGTTCTAAGTCTTTGGTGGAGTGGCAGAGTGCTAGCTAGTTCAAACAAATCAGGTATATTTGGACTGCAGTGATCATATCCTTTTGTAAGAAGTTTTTTGGACATTTTTTCTGGATTTGAAGATGTTATGGCTACAGTCAAGGTTTCATTCGAAGGGGTGGAGTTATGTGATGGAAAATCCTTAAGGTATGGTAAGAACATTAAGCTTCCTTTTCCTTGAGTTCCAAAGAGGTTTGTGATATGCAAGTCTTCTAATGACTCTGTTCTGAAAAAGTTTCCTAATGTTACTGCTGATGTTTGCCTAAGGTTTGAGCAATTTGCTTGATGGTACATAATGGTTCAGGCTTCTTTCTCTATCCTTGTTTCAAAAGGAACAAACTCACTTTCCTCAAGACATAGCTGCTCATGGTCATGATAATTTTGAGCATCTAGTTCATCATAGAGAACTTGGGGAGGCTGATGAGGTGGGTCTAAGTTTGTTTCAAATCCTTATGAATTTTCTTCAATGTCCTCATCAGTGTGTAAAATGAAAGAGTTCAGATTAGAATGCAAGGAGCACATCAGGATGTTATCTGGCCTTTCCTAACTATTGACCATATATTTCATGTGCGATTCGCGATAGAGTATTCTAGTTTGGTTAAACACAGGAATAGTGGCATAGGACATATCAAGTCGAATATTTCCTTGAAGCTTATCTCCCCAAGTTCTGGATAAAATAATTCCGTACTTGGGGGGAATGTCTGCTACCACTATGTCCATGATCAGGTGTTTTGCAGGTATTTGGGCCAAACTGAAACAAAGATCTTTGATCAAGCCTAGACATTTGACTCTATTCGAATCAAATGAATATAAGTCTTTATATGGTATTGTGATTTCTAGGCCTAATCTTTCCTTCACAACCTTCGGCATGAGATTATGCGAGGCCCCGGAGTCTAGCATGGCATTGTGTAAGATTTGGTCATGGATATTAAAACTGATGTAAAAGGGAAGAGTGGTTCCTTCTTGGAATTTCCCTTCTATTTTTGGACCAAACAACACTTCAGGAGTGTCGTCAGCTAGATTAAGGGTGTTTGCATCATTTCCTGTATTCAGGACCTTTAACACTTGGGATTTATAAGAGCTTTGGGCGATAAGTTCAGTGAGAGGAATGGTAATCTTTATTTTTGCGATTTCTCCCTCAAAACTAAAGGGTGCTTGTAGTTTGGACATGTTTTCTTCAGTTTTTTCAGCCATTACTTTCTCTATGTTCTGAGTCTGCTGACTTTGTTTCGGGATTTTTTTTTGACACCGCCACCTCGGGAATCTTTGTGGAGGTACTAGGAGCATCTGAGCCAAGACTTGTTTGAATAACTTATCTTTGTTTTGGTCAATTTTCTTGACCACGACTTTGTTGTTATCCAGTGCTTTTTTAAGGAAGGTATCAGGGGATTTAGCAGTGTATGAGCTACCTTTCTTGGAGTTGTCTTGGTTTTTTCTGCTTCTAAGGTCATACTGCCTATGAGCTTCTATTATGGCATTATAAAAATCTATGGCGGGATCTTCGGGATCTTCATATTTGGTTTCATCTTGACTCAGAGAGAAGAACTCTTGTTCTTCTTCTATGAGGTAAACCTCACTCTCGTTATCAGAACCTATGAGGTTCAAATGATTTTCATCAATGGGTTCTATATCCATTTCATCTGCTTCCACATAATTTTCATTAAAGGGTGGCCTAATTTGTTGTTCATTTTCCCTTGGTTTGTTTTGAGGCTGTTCCCTCCTAAAATTTTGGTTCCGGTTTCTGTTTGGAGGGTTTGGCTAGTTGTCCCTAAGAGGTGTCTTCTCACTTATCTTTTCCCACATTTTCTCCATGGATCTAACCAAGTCATCTATTCTAGAATCTAAGGAAGGGGCTGAAGTGGAGACCTCATCCCGGTATGTGACTTTCCTTTATGATCTGGTCCTAGCTCTCTTTTCTACTAAGTTGGCTTCTGCACTTATGGCCACTTTTTTCATTTCCTCTAAGGTAGGAGGGTCCTTGTCTCTTAGTTGATAAGTCATGTTTGGGTCGAAACCTTCAGGGAAGTTTGCTAAGGCTGAGCCAAGTGGAGTTTGAAGTGAGGCGGGAGGGCATTATACACACTGTTGAACCTAATGTAGTATCCCTAGACACTTTCCCCATTTTCTTGTTTTATATTGCTATACTCTGACAGGATTTGAATGGGGTTCTTTCAGATTTCGCACTTATTTATGAAGGTTTGGTAGAGTTCTGGGAGATCGTGGATGCAGTTTGGAGTTAAGCTCTTAAACCATTTTTTGGGTTCTTTGCCCAGGCTTTGGGCGAACATCCTCGTCATGATGGTCTCATCTTCTATTTCCATGTATTCAAAGGCATCGCTAATTTTATCTACATGTTGTTGAGTTGTGGCAGTCTCAACTCCGGTAAAGTGTGGGATTTTGGATTGATAGTCATTTTGTAAGGGAGCCAAAGGGTGTGGCAACACCAAGGGTGCATACCAGGCTGCCATGGCAGGAGCTAATGGATGATGTACAAAATGAGGGCTTGTAGGATGAGCTGAGGTGTTTTGAATAGTAGTGGTTTGGATGGGTGTGGCGGATGTACTTGGACAAGTGATCTGATTTTGAGTAGATTTGGGATGGTAGGAGCCTGTTAGCCCCCCTATAAATTTTTGACAAGGCAAAGTAGGGGGCTAAATTTGTTTTTGAGCCCTCAAGGAATGCATCTCCCTGAAGACACATCATCCTTGAGGTCTCCTATGCCTTTGCCTTTGATAAATTTCCCTCTGCAGAACTCTCCATGTTGCCCCTCTCTTCCCATTCGCAAAATCCCCTTTCCATCCCAATTTTTCCCCAAATTCCCCTTTGAATCCTACCCTTACCCTTGGTTTCCTCAAAATTCCCCTCTGTCTCTCTATCGTTACCCTCCTCAGGCCTCAAAATGCATTAAAAATGGCTAAAAACCCACTTTCGGACCATATAATAGGCCTCAGCCCTTTCTCCGCTAGCCCCGTGACCTTTCTGTCCATAGAACCCATCTTTGTGACCGAAGCGCTAGCCTTGAAGTCGTTTGTCCCATATGATTAGCGGGCGTTGTCTCAACCATTGATCCATATAGATCGAACGACGATCATTTAAACCCATGGCACTCATGATTCACCCGTTCAAACCGCTGATCGCGCCATCACCATCCATTCGCCGCCAGATCAACGGTCCGCAATGCGCCCGCGCTGGTGGTCCCGATGCACTGTTCATAAACCCGGTGGTTTCTATCGCACCGCCTTTGGGCGGAGGGCAGTATTCTCTGATCGGCCAGCGATTCCACTCAGCATTCGACGCGTGGCCCCTGTATGGTTTGAAAACTGCTTGCCCATCACGCATTAACGTTCGGCATGGGATACGCAACGATATGCTCATGCATTGTCCGATCTAGGGCAGTTGATCCAATGGTCGTCATTCAATGAAGCTGCACTAGGTTTAACCCACGGCCACCGTACCTCTGGCCCACTATTCGTCGTCCTCCGCTATGTTTCCCACTGTCGATCTCCTTTGAGATCTGACGGTCCAGATTTGTCTTCTCCCCACTATTGACTATTCCGCTGTCAACTGGTTCCGCCACGTCACCTCCGCGTGTCTCCTCCGTACGTTCATCCAACCCCATGACATATATCCATTCCGAGGCCAAATTTCATTGTTTTTATGTTGAATTGTCTGCTCCGACATCTTTCCATGCAGTTCCCACTGTGCCACGTTTACTCCGACAGTAGCCTCTACGTTCATTATCTTCATCCACACCATGCTACCTTGGTCACAGTCATCCACATCATCCGCTCCTAGCCATTTTTTTCTTAACAAATTTCATGTTTTTTGCAGGGTTATCAGAGGCGAAGAAATGCCATGGTTCAACATGTACCACTTCAATGGCATGTTGCATGGACAGAATTAAAACGGAAGCTGGTACTACAGGGAAATTTCAAGAAGGGTGGTTGATAGGACTTGCATTGAAGAAGAGCAGAGCTCAGACTCCGCAAATCTTCCTGGCGTCATTAAAGCTCGTTTTTCCCACTGACAGAGACCATTGAAGTGGCAAGGAGTATCAGCACAAGAATTAGAGAGTTCTTATGTACATCATTGAAGATCTTAAGTCCTACTCCAGTGTTTTAAAGGAAAAAATCAGATTGAAAGCCCAGGGATCACGCAGAAGGTACAACACGCAGAAAATCAATGCATATCAGGGGTTTATACAGCAGTAGAATGTTTTTCCCTCCATGAAGGACAGAGCGCCCATGCATTATTCAATCTATGCCGTGTTCTGGAGAGATTTCCCACCCTGAAACATCCCCCGTACTATCAGAGCATTTACTTCATCAGTATGGAAGATTTATTTATCATTTCGTTTCCTGTTGTTTATTCACCAATAGCACCACACAGTACTGCAGTCAGAACACATGGGAGTCATATCAGAGAAATCCGCAGTCTGAAAAGGATCATTCGTTCACCCAAAGAACACCAGATATTAATGCACAAGATCTATACAGAATGGGCGTCAGCCCTCTTTCTTTTCTGAAGTTTAATACTTCATTTAGTTCTCCACCTACCTCCTCTGCTCCTCCGGAGCTATAAATTCATGAAGAACTCACTGTAATGGTGGTTTATCAATTATCAGAGAACTACAAATAGTTTCTTTTGAGACACAGTCTCTGTGTAAAGATTGTAAGATAGGTTGAAGGATATGTTTTCAGACTGAGTATTAAGCTATTGGCAATATTGTTCTTGATTGGTATTGTTATTTAATATGACAAGCACATTTCTTTGGATCCTGATCTGAAGTAGTGGAGATGTTTTCCTATCTCTGTGTTTACATTCATTTCATTTCATTTATAATGGCTTGCATCAGAATATTGGCATAGGATTTACCCTTGTTAGGTACCCTATGTTTCTGCTCTCCTTGCCATTTATGTTTCTCTTCTGAATATATTAGCTAAGGAATGTTTTCAGTTGGTTTAACCAGTGTAGTGGATGTTATTGCATGCTCTCTGATGTATGAATTAAATGAATTCAGTTCTTAGATTCTTCTTGTTATAGATTTAGTTGGAAGATTTGGGAACACTGGGGATTAGAGTTAGCCCTGTCCACTAGGATCCTTGTACGACCTGCTGATCTGTAAATTTGTGCTGTAAAATCTATGTCATCTCCCCCCCTACTTTCCATATCACATAATCATCTTGAAGATCCTAAGTTTGAGATGAGTAGCCCAATTGAAAGCTTTCATATTGATTAGCAAGAAAATCCTTCCTGACTCCATTGCCCAATGGTTTTGAATATTTCCAGGAATATTTCACCTCTGCCTTATCCCTCTTTGTTCATCCTGGTCTTACATTGAACCCTTATTTCCTGATAACCAGCAACCAAAACAAAAAATTAAACAAACAAACCCGTGCCTATAACTATCCTAACATATTAAACTGTGAGCTTCATAGACATAAACCTTTTCTCAAACTAGAGAGATCCCTCTTTGGACCCAGGAGGGCTAGATCCTGGTGTCTGAAAGTGGTTCTGATGTTGTCTCATCTTTTGGTCTTTCCAATTTGGCCAAAACATGGGAACCCCAACATAATGGTGACTCCACTAGGGAAATGAGTGCATTTCACCTTAAACATTCTCAAGCATTCAAAATACCTACAATCTATGGTTAGGTTGGCAGTTAAACACTCCTATTCTCACATCAACCTCTACACCATTTTTTGTGTTTTCCCATACTCTTGGACAAAGTCTGGAAAGGGCCAGGTAGCCTCCGGATCTCACACTCTTTCAGAGGTGACATATCTGGTAAATGCCCTCCCAGTCAATCTCTGGTTAGAGTTTTTTGTGTTTGAAGATATCCTTGAAAAGGGACATCTCAAGAGCACTGAGGTGGACAGTGTACCCTCCAAAAAACTTCCTAAACCCTCCACCTGGCGACTCCAATGTTCCATAAATGTTTCAAAGACTCCATTGGTGATTAGTAGGCCTGCTGATTATCTTGGTGCACATTAGAATCCACTGGAAGACCAGCCTCTTTAACAACATCACCATAGTAGAAGTAACAAGTAGGGTTAAGCTGCTTAGTCAGAAACAACATTCTGGCTTCTAGAACCATTCATACAAGAGCCTACCCTGACCCAAACCCACCTGAAATAGTTGAAAATCATAAGAGCATCCTCAAGGAATCTCATACACCTAAAATATCAACTATTTCCAAACACATCCATAGAGCTAATTCTGCACCAGAAGATCTTACAGCTCTATCACACTTTCACCTTGACCTAGACCAACCAAACAGTTTATCTAGAACTAGGTCATTCAGTGGCTCAGACCAGCCAAACCCTGAGCTTCCTGATTCACCACAGCAAGGTGGTAAACACCTTGGAAATAGATAGTCCCCTCCATCTACACATCCTGATTTACATTTCATACAAAACTTGGGGCTCAATCACCCTAGTTCTACTCATCAGCCCTCTACTGGTCATAATATCCATGTCATCCATATACCTGCTGCCCAAGCCCCTTTAGCTCATAAAAATATCATCATGGCAGCCTAGTATGCGCCTCTGGTTTTACCCCAGCCTCTAGTACCCTTACCGAATGATTATCAGTCTAAGATTCCACACTTCACTGCAAAGGAGTCCATCACAGCCCAACAACATGTAGATAAAATGGAAGATTCTTTTGACTACATGGAAATTGATGATGATATAGTCAAAATGATAATATTCGCCCAAAGCTTAGGGGGTGATGTGAAGAAATGGTTTAAGGGCATACCCCCAGGTAGCATAAACGATCTCCCAGCTCTATATCAGACTTTCATAAACAAATGGGAAACTAGGGAAAATCCTCGCCAACTCCTAGCAGAGTACATGACCCTCAAAATAAACGTAGGAGAGAGTGTTAACGATTACACAACAAGGTTCAACAGCATTTATAATGCTCTCCCTCCACATATGAAACCTCCACAAGGCATGGCCCTAGTGAAATACCCTGAAGGCTTTGATGCTGACATGGCCTATGAGCTTAGGGATAAGGAATACAACACATTGGAGGACATGTAGAAAGGATCAATGAATATAGAGGCCAACCTGATTGAGAAAAGAGCAAGACTGAAATCTGAGAGAAGGGTAACATATAGAGAGGACAACGTAGCTTCCACATCTGACCAAAATTATGATAAGCTGTCTAAAAATGTGGAAATTTTACAACAAAATATGGAAAAGATGGTTTTCACCGTTAGCAATTAGAACAAGAACCAGAACCAGAACTTTAGAAGAAACAATAACGCTCCCAACAGACAAAGAGAATCAGATCAACAAGTTATCCCCCCATTCCAAGAGAATTTTCTTGATGAAGATGAGGGAATCATAGAAGAGTCTGAGGGAAACATAATTAATATGTTTGAAACAGAAGATTCAATCCATAACTGTTATTCAGAAGAAGACCAACCTTCACCCTCTGGTTGGGAGGAGGAATGGTTGGAATCTGAAGATTACAGATTAGGATTTGAAAATGCCATGATGCAGGTCAGAGAACAGTATGAACTCAGAAGAAAAAAGAGTCAAGGAACTGCCAAACCCAAAGCTTCTGAGACTACCATCAAAAAGAGGCCTAAGAAAAATTCTAAAGCAACTGCTGAAAGTAGCAAACCATCAGTTGAAAGGTCTGGGAAAAATGGAGAAAAATACAACCAAAACACTAATGCACAAGGTAAACCAGCTAGCAGCACTAGCACTACAGTTATTGCTCCTAATAAAATTGTCACAAGCACCGTACATAACGAAAATCAGCCCACTGATTTAGCCACTAAGGTAGTGGCAAATAGAACAGAGATGAGTATCCCAAAGAGTCAGTCCACTTTCAATTTGGAAAGTGAGATTGCAAGAATTAAAATCTCTGTCCCACTTTTTGAGCTGGCCACTCAAGATGTATATAAAGGCCAGATTTTGAGAGCTTTGAACTTAGGTGAGAATGGTGACTCAGTAAATCTAAACGATGATCAGCCTGCCCTTCTGTTTGGACCTAAGATAGAGGGGAAGTTTTAGGAGGGGGTAGTCCCACCTTTCTATATCAGTCTCAACATTCATGAAAAGATCCTGCACAATGCAATGCATGATTCTGGAGCATCTCACAACCTAATGCCTAAGGTAGTCATGGAAAGACTAGTTCTAGAGATAACCAGACCCTACAAAGATTTATACTCTTTCAAATATAGCAGAGTAAAATGCCTAGGCCTGATCAAAGACTTGTGTGTGAGCTTAACTCAAATCCCAGCCAAATGTATGGTCATGGATGTTGTGGTGGCAGATGTGCCACCTAAGTATGGCATGTTATTATCAAGATCATGGGGGGCCAAGCTGTAGGGTACAATGCAGATGGATGGCTCGTATGCCACAATCCCAATTTTTGGCCAACTTATAAAACTGTATAGGGAGACACAGATGAAATTCCTAGTCAATAGCCCCGAAAAACCAGAAAATTCACCTGTTTATTCTATACATACAGACCTTGACTCCTTCATATTTTGTAATGATGAATCCTTAGAAGGGTCGGGATCCCAAAACAGAGATACAAACGGAGAGGAAAGAGCTATTGATTTTAACATAATGGCTACTCTGGATTTAGAGGACAATGAAGAAGAAAATCGCAATGAAACCTGTAGGATATGCGGTGGAGACCTAACCCCGAGTGAACAAGAAACAGAGCGTGAATAGTCATCCAGCCAGATCCCTGAACCTCATACATTTCACAAAGAGCAAAGCAATCCACAGCCCAGCACAGACCCTATAGAGCAAACTAGATGAACTTTGATGGGTCATGCACCAGAAGAACTGTTGCGGAAGGAGTGTGGATTTATAACACAAAGAATGATTACATAGAGAGTCATGCCTGCAACCTGCACTTCAAATGCACAAACAACGTTGTAGAATACGAGGCTCTGATCTTGGGTCTAAATCTGTTGAAGAAATTAGAGGCCCGTAAGATAGCTGTGCAGGGAGAATCTGAGCTGATTATTAAACAGGTGAATGGTGAATACACAACGAAACATCCTAGGTTGAGAGCATATAGGAATGACACTATGGATCTGCTGAAAACATTTGTTGAATACAAATTAGTGTTCGTTCCTAGGGGTCAAAATGTCATTGTGAACGGATTAGCTTGCCTAGCCAGTTCATACCTCAAGACTCCCAGAGACCAACAGATCATCGTTCAGACCAAATTTAGACTTGCCGTGTCGGATAATGAAAAATGTGGGCATGTTTTTGAAGGTGATAAACAGATCAAAGATTTTCTGGTAGGAAGAAACGAGTTTGAATTTTCTGATTTGGACTCCAAATCTGACAGTAGCCGCCTAAGTGAAGAATCCTCAGATGAGGAAGAAACACCCTGTAATATAGAAATAAACTCTTTAGATGAACAGACTGGAAATCCAGACTGCAAATGTGAAAATGAAGATAGTGAATAAGTAGAGGTGCTGTAGGCCAAAGATAAAAATATACCTAGAGGCCTGGCACCCTTAGAGGACCTTTTTGACTTTGATTATGTGGCAAAAAAGTCCACTATCGAACATATAGACTCCGATGTGGAAGAATGAAACATAGGCACCAAGGGGAAACCCAAAATGATTAAACTGGCTAAGTCTCTACCTGCAAACATGAAGAAGAAATACATTGACCTTTTCAAGGAATTCATTGATGTGTTTGCATGGAGCTATGAGGACTTAAAGGCCTATGACACAAACATCATCCAGCACAAAATACCCTTGAAATAAAATCAGAAGCCCTTTAGGCAAAAAATTCGCAGAATCAATCCCAAACAATTGCCTGTAGTAGAGAAGGAGATTAAGAAAATGTATGAAGCAGGTAATATTGTGCCGGTGAGGTTCTCTGATTGGGTATCAAACTTAGTGGCTGTGAGGAAGAAAACAGGAGAAATTAGATTGTGTATAGACTTTAGGAATCTTAATAGAGCCTCACTCAAAGACAATTACCCTTTGCCTAAAATGGAACATATCCTTCAGAAGGTAGTAGGTTCGAAGAGGATTTCCCTGCTAGATGGTTTCTCCGGATATAACCAAGTCTTAGTAATCCGAGAAGACCAACTCAAAATAGCCTTTACCACTCCATGGGGTACCTTCATGTATGTGAAGATGCCTTTTGGACTGATGAACACTGGAGCCACCTTCCAAAGAGCGATGGACATAGAATTTTCAGATGAGATAGGGAACTTCATTGTTATCTACTTAGATGACATAACAGTCTTTTCAAAGACCGAAGAAGAACACCTGAAACATCTGAGAAAGGTATTCAAAAAATGTAGAAGGTTTGGTCTGTCCCTGAACCCTAAAAAGACTGTCTTTGGGCTACAAGAAGGGAAACTTCTTGGCCACATTATATCTGAGGAGGGAATCAGGATAGACCCACATCGAGTTGAGGGAATACTACATATCATACACCCCAGAAACATCAAGGAATTACAGTCTTTCATTGGGAAGATTAACTTCCTTAGGAGGTTTATTCCAAATCTGGCTGAACACCTAAGGAACATGACTAACATGCTGAAGAAAGGTGCAGGAGTTAAATGGACCGTGGGAGCTAAACAATATTTTGAATCAGTGAAACTTTCACTTACCCAAGTTCCCATCCTAATCAGCCCAGATTTCTCCAAATATTTCCTGATCTTTTCATTCGCCTCTGAGCATACAGTGGCTGTAGTCTTGCTGCAGAAAAACTCAGAGGGAATGGAACAACCAATTTCCTTCTTTAGCAAAGCACTCAGAGATGCACCCTTGAAATACAACATCATGGAGAAATAAGCCTATGCTCTGATTAAGGCCTTGAAAGACTTCAGAGTGTACATATTTCATTCTCACACCGTAGCTTATGTGCCCAACATCATAGTCAAAGATATATTGTCCCAAGACCCAGATGGGAAAAGGGGCAAATGGATAGTTGTGATCTTAGAGTATGACCTTGAGATAAAACCCACCAAACTGATTAAAGGTCAGGGCTTAGCTAAGTTAATGGCTGAATCAAACCTACAATCCCTAGACATTAACATGATAAATACCTTGGATGAGCAATAAGAATTGCTTGATCTCACTGTTGAGGAAAAATTTTAGAGCTCTCCTTGGTATTCCGACGTTCTGTATGTGCTTACACACCTCAACGCCCCTCCCAGATTATCAAAGACCAAGGCCAAATTCTTGAAGCTAAAAACTAGAAATTACTGCATTATGAATGAAAACTTATACTGTAAGAATCCTAATGGCCTATTTCTTAAATTTTTGCCTGAGAATGAGGCAGAGAGGATTAAACAAGAATTTCATGCTGGAGAATGTGGAGGCCACCTGAGTTGGAAAGCCACTGCAAACAAAATACTCAGGGCTGGTTATTATTGGCCCACACTCTTCAATGATGTTCATAAAATGATAGTTGCTTGTCACAAATGTCAGATATTTGAAGGAAAAAGAAAACTCCTCCCTTTACCCCTACAACCCATCACTGTTGAAGGTCCCTTTCTGCAATGGGGCCTAGATTTCATAGGGGAAATTCACCCTTCTTCTTCTGCTCAGCACAAATGGATCCTAATAGCCACAGATTATTTCACTAAGTGGATAGAGGCCGTGCTCACTATCAATGCCACAGATTCAGTCATCATTAGTTTCCTAGAAAGTCACATCCTCTCTCGGTTTGGCTGCCCAAGGAAAATAATCACTAATAATGCTACTGCTTTTGGATCCACAAAGATGGTTGATTTTTGTCACAGGTACCAAATAACACTTGGTCATTCAACTGCCTATTACCCTCAAGGTAATGGATTAGCTGAATCATCAAACAAGAGCCTGGTGATCATCATCAAAAAACTGTTGGAAGAGAAAAAAAAATCATGGCATAAAAAGCTAGTACATGCTTACAACAAAGAAGTCCATTGGCATGTCACCTTTTTAGCTTGTCTATGGAACAGAAGTAGTATTTCCTACCAGCCTTCGGATACCAGTGATCAAGCTGGTCCAGGAGATCCAAACAAAATAATACAGCATGGTGAGGAGAATAAACCAAACAATCCATCTTCAGCAAACAAGGGAAGAGGTCTACAACAGAGCAGTGAAAGTTCAGGAGAACATAAAGAAATTGTTTGACAAAAGAACCAAAGCTGTTGATTTCAAAGTTGGAGATAAGGTTTTGAAGTGGGATTTGAGAAGAGAGGATAAAGGAAAGCACAACATATTTCACAGTTTGTGGCAAGTTCCATACCTCATTCAGGCCACTTTGGGTCCCAACGCTTTCTTCTTACAAGAATTGGATGGCACTGAGTTGTTTGGGGGTCCTGTCAATGGCAGGATGCTCAAACATTATTTCTGCTAATTTACAACTTTCAGTCTCCATTTCCATTGTACAGACCATTGTAGTTTTTATTTTCAAAGAAAAATAGGAAAGGGGATTCAAAAAAGATTGGCTCAAATAAGCTCAAAACTGAGCCAAAGCAAGTAAAACAGCTGGTCCTCACATGCCCAAAATCTAGACCAGCAAAGAAAAAAGAAGAATCAGCTCTAACATGCCCAAAACCAGAGCTGAAATGAAGAAAAGAAGTGACTCTAACATGCTCAAAACTTGATTCACAGAAAGAAAAGAAGGATACTACAAGTTCTAGATCTCAAGCCTTCACAGTTTTGCTTTCAGTTTCTACAAATTTTGTCCATGATCAACTGTCTTTATGCCTTGGACCCACAGCAAGTCAGACAGTCTAATCCTGGCTTGACTATTTTTCAATTTCCTATCTTAGAATGTAGGGAAGAAATCTGTTTGACAGTTTAATCCCAACAGATATTAGACTAGGTAGAGAAACATATGCGACCAACTGTCTAAACTGGTCTCATGGAGTAATAAGTGTAGATTTAGAATAGTTTTATTTTCTGTTTGAAAAAATAAATGATGATGGATTGTAGATTTCTGTGGTGTATATTTTTAGAATCACAGCTCGGAATCTCCACAGTTCTCATTTTTAAGTCGAGAACTGTGGATATTCCGAGCTGTGATTCTAAAAATAAATGATGTAAAGGGTCTGCTAGCTCAAATGCACCCTAGAGGAAGAGAAAATTCTAGGACTGTAGTGTGGGTAGGTAGTTTGGTGGGAAATTTTTTCTGCTGATGTGATGTCTTCATAGTGTGGCAGCTGATCAAAGTAAGAAAGGGATGTCCCAAGTAGCAGGCCACTGGCCTAATCCAAAGATCTATTCTCTGAATTCTTGACTCCTTCAAGAAGAAGCCATCCCCATGTGGAGCCACTGTTAGTGCCCCTATAAATTTTTGACAAAGCAAAGCAGGGGGTTGAATTTATTTTTGAGCCCTCAAGGAATGCATCTCCCCAAAGACACATCATCCTTGAGGTATCCTATGCCTTTGCCTTTGATAAATTTCCTTCTGCATAACTCTCCATGTTTCCCCTCTCTTCCCCTTCGCAAAATCCCCTTTCCATCCCAATTTTTCCCCAAATTCTCCTTTGAATCCTACCCTTACCCTTGGTTTCCTCAAAATTCCCCTCTGTCTCTCTATCGTTACCCTCCTTAGGCCTCAAAATGCATTAAAAATGGCTAAAAACCCACTTTCGGACCATATAATAGGCCTCAACCCTTTCTCCGCTAGCCCCGTGACCTTTCTCTCCACAGAACCCAGCGTTGTGACCAAAGCGCTAGCCCCGAAGGCGTTTGTCCCATATGATTAGCGGGCGCTATCTCAACCATTGATCCATATAGATCGAACGACGATCTTTTAAACCCACGGCGCTCGTGATTCACCCGTTCAAACCACTGATCACGCCATCGCCGTCCATTCGGCGCCAGATCAGCGGTCCGCAATGCGCCTGCGCCGATGGTCCCCATGCACTGTTCATAAACCTGATGGTTTCTATCGCACCGCCTTTGGGCGGAGGGCAGTATTCTCTGATTAGCCAGCGATTCCACTCAGCATTCGATGTGTGGCCCCTGTACGGTTTGAAAACTGCTTGCCCATCGCGCATTAACGTTCGGCATGGGATACGCAACGATATGCTCGTGCACCGTCCGATCTAGGGCAGTTGATCCAATGGTCATCATTCAATGAAGCTGCACTAGGTTTAACCCATGGCCACCATACCTCTGGCCCACTGTTCGTCGTCCTCCGGTATGTTTCCCACCATCGATCTCCTTTGAGATCTGACGGTCCAGATTGGTCTTCTCCCCACTATTGACTATTTCCCTGTCAACCGGTTCCGCCACGTCACCTTCGCGTGTCTCCTCCATACGTTCATCCAACCCCGTGACATATATCCATTCAGAGGCCAAATTTCATTGTTTTTACGTTGAATTGTCTGCTCCGACGTCTTTCCATGCAGTTCCCACTGTACCATGTTTACTCCCACAGTAGCCTCTGTGTTCTTTATCTTCATCCACACCATGCTACCTTGGTCACAGTCATCCACATCATCCGCTCCCAGCCATTTTTTCTTAAAAAATTTCGTGTTTTTTGTAGGGTTATCAGAGGTGAAAGAATGCCATGGTTCAACATGTACCACTTCAATGGCATGTTGCATGGAAAAAAATAAAACGGAAGCTGGTATTACAGGGAAATGTCAAGAAGGGTGGCTGACAGGACTTGCATTGAAGAAGAGCAGAGCTCAGACTCCACAAATCTTCCCGGCGCCATTAAAGCTCATTTTTCCCACTGACAGATACCATTGAAGCAACAAGGAGTATCATCACAAGAATTAGAGAGTTCTTATGTACATCATTGAAGATTTTAAGTCCTAATCCAGTGTTTTAAAGGAAAAAATCAGATTGAAAGCCCAGGGATCATGCAGAAGGTACAACACGCAGAAAATCAATGCATATCAGGGGTTTATACAACAACAGAATGTTTTTCCCTCCATGAAGGACAGAGCACCCATGCATTATTCAATCTATGCCGTGCTCTGGAGAGATTTCCCACCCTGAAACAACCCTTGTACTATCAGAGCATTTACTTCATCAGTATGGAAGATTTCTTTATCATTTCATTTCCTGTTGTTTATTCACCAATAGCACCACACAGTACTACAGTCAAAACACATGGGAGTCATATCAGAGTAATCCGCAGCCTGAAAAGGATCATTCGTTCACCCAAAGAACACCAGAGATTAATGCACAGGATCTATAAAGAATGGGCGTTAGCCCTCTTTCTTTTCAGAAGTTTAATACTGCATTTAGTTCTCCACCTACCTCCTCTGCTCCTCTAGAGCTATAAATTCATGAAGAACTCATTGTAATGGTGGTTGATCAGTTATCAGAGAACTGCAAATAGTTTCTTTTGAGACACAGTCTCTGTGTAAAGATTGTAAGATAGGTTGAAGGATATGTTTTCAGACTGAGTATTAAGCTATTGGCAATATTGTTCTTGATTGGTATTTTTATTTAATATGACAAGCACATTTATTTGGATCCTGATCTGAAGCAGTAGTGATTTTTTCCTATCTCTATGTTTACATTCAATTCATTTCGTTTCTACTAGCTTGCATTAGAATATTGGCATAGGATTTACCCTTGTTAGGTACCCTATGTTTTTGCTCTCCTTTCCATTTATGTTTCTCTTCTGAATGTATTATCTAAGGAATGTTTTCAGTTGGTTTAACGAGTGTAGTGGATGTTATTGCCTACTCTCTGATGTATGAATTACATGAATTCAGTTCTTAGATGCTTCTTGTTATAGATTTAGTTGGAATATTTGGGAACACTGGGGATTAGAGTTAGCCCTGTCCACTAGGATCCTTGTACGACCTGTTGATCTGTAAATTTGTGCTCTAAAATTTGTGTCATATCCCCCCCTACTTTCCATATCACATAATCATCTTGAAGATCCTAAGTTTCAGATGACTAGTCCAATTGAAAGCCTGCCTATTGATTAGCAAGCAAATCCTTCCTGACTCCATTGCCCAATGGTTTTGAATATGTCCTGTAATATTTCACCTTTGCCTTATCCCTCTTTTCTCATCCTGGTCTTACATTGAACCCTTCTTTCCTGATAACCAACAACCAAAACAAACAATCAAACAAACAAACCCGTGCCTATAACTATCCTAACATCTTAAACTGTGAGCTTCATAGATATAAACCTTTGCTCAAACTAGATAGATCCCTCTCTGGACCCAGGAGGGCTAGATCCTGGGGTCTAAAAGTGGTTCTGATGTTGTCTCATATTTTGGTCTTACCAATCTGGCCAAAACATGGGAACCCCAACAGAGCCAAAGTGATGGAGAAGCTGAAAGTCGAGAGGTGTAGTAGGCGAGGCTTCTCTACTAGGACTCTGTGGAAGATCTAGGGGCTCAAGATCGTCAAATTTTACCTTACTTTGTGACTTGCTTCTAAAAATGGTTTTTGTTGATTTTAAGTCAAAGGGGGAATCCTGCAAGGTTGTGAGGTGTTCAGGTACTGATATTGCTTTACAGATGGACCTATCGGTAGCTAAATTTCCAGTTTCGGAAGCTTGCCACAGAATCTTCTCTGGGTCATCTACTATGATAGGGGGATTTGGGTCTGGATGAGATCTGGTGTTGATTCTTCATGAAGCCAGATTTCAAATATAGAGTTTAGAGAGGATGGTAAAAACAAAAAAGAGGACTAGTGGAGTCACCAGGTGGATTTCTATGAGAACTATTGTCCACCACCAATACTATCAAAGATGCTTTCTGGAAAAAATTTTCTAGCAAACTTTGAAATGAAGACTTGCAAGGAAGAGTGATTCACTTGGTTTCAACAGTTTGCTAGGCTGTTAGGACCAGCTAATGGTTCTATTTGCAAGATTATTTCTGTTTATCTCCTATGTTTAGGTGAAGTCTTCTGAATCACTAAGTTATACTTAGTTTGTCACTAATTATAGAGTTTGCACCATAAGTTTTAAGTTTTTGGAAAGGATGAGTCAACAGAAAGGTATGGTTTATGAATTTTTGTTTTTTTTGTTTTTTTATGGAGTTTTTAGGCCTACTGGAGGCTAGTGGATTTTCCAGGTGGAACTTGGTTGTTATTGTAAAGATGTAGCTATGGTCCACCACCAATAACTAGGGAAAAGCCAATATGGGAATGTTTTTGGGGTTTTCTGAGTTTTTGTGTAGCCTGTGAGGTTTGGAAGAGTTTCCTATAACTGAATCAACATTTTTCTAAGATGGTGAAAGAGCTAGCTTCTACTCTTCAAACAACACTTAAGTTTTCTAAGTTTGATTGAGACTTCGAGAGTTACTAAGGAGTACTTAGATTGCCACTAACTCGGAAGGTCCCATCATGATCGCCACTATGTTAGCGAGCACTGGGATAAGTCAATCAGATAGTATTCTTAAGGCTACTGGAATGTTTAGAGAATCTAATTTTGTTTTTCACTCAGAGTCCCACCTTGATCACCATTATGTTAGTGTGGCGATGAGGTGGCTAAACGGTAGGTGTGCTTAGTTCAAAAAGGGGCTTTCCATGAGTCTTGAAAGGTACTCAGATTAAAATGAACTTAGAAAGGTCCCACCATGATCACCATTATGTTAGTGTGGTGATGAGGTGGCTGATCGGATAGTATTCTAAAATTTAGCAAAGTAGTAAGGCCTACTAGAGGCTAGTGGAGTCGTCAGGTGGATTTTAAGTTGTTTTGAGAGTATATGTGTATGGTCCACCACCAATATTGATAAACACCAATCTAGATATATTTTTGGGTTTTCTAAGCTTCCTATATGTAGCCTTGAGGTTTGGAAGAGTTTCCTATAACTGAATCAACATTTTGCTAAGATGGTGAAGGAGCTAGTTTCTACTCTTCAGACAATACCTAAGTTTTCTAATTTTGACTGAGATTTTGAGAGATCCTAAGGGATATTGAGGATGTTTTGATTCAAATTCCCACCGTGATCACCATTATGTTAGTGTCCCATGATTTGGCTTATTGGCAAGCCAAATGACAGTGTAACATCAAACCAATCTTTGGAGATCAAGGACCTAGCCTTCTTGGACTCAGAGAAGGCTCTCTCTATTTGTGTAAGGGATATCTGTGTGTTTGCTTATTGTGTTCTTGATTTTAGGCTAGTTATGAAATAGTTTTTTGGTTTTTAGGTTGTGAGGGATGAACTGATCAAAGACTAAGATAGGTAAAAAGATGTAAGATAAACTGGGCTATGGGGTCGAAAAGGTCATGAGAGCTGTCAGATGGTGATACAAGGTTGTTGAAGGGCCGATTTAATTCGAGGTAAAATGAATATTTGGGTAAAATGGAGTGAGATGGACATTAATTTTGTGAATAACAAAGGATTTCAAACATAAATAGTTAAATAGCTGACATAAACATGGTAGGGCTAACCATTAATCATGAGAAATGTAACTATAAACTGATCAATGCATAGAAATAAACATTCAAGCCATGCATAGAGATTTATGACTCTCTAACTTTAGGAAATGGATATCAGACTTTGGGGAAATACATTTAAGACAAACAAACAACTCAAATCACTATGAAGGAATGCCTAAACATAGTATTTCAAGATATTGGGCACTTTGAAGCAAGATTGCATAGTTTTAGGAAAAGGGAAAGATCAGTACAAGACCTCCTTGGTTCAACAAATGACAATCTAATAAATCAAAGAGAGGTTTTAGAGGTGGAGCTATGACTAGCCATGAGTAAGAAGGGCATATCGTGAATCATACTTAGCATGCATAAAACCATAAATGAAACAAGAAAACAATATTCTTCAGTTATCAAAGAGCAATCAAGGATTCTTTAATATGACTAAGAATGAAGAAAACATAGAAGCTATAAAGAAATAGGAAATTTGAGGTGCCTCCAAGGGCATGTCTCAAATATATTCTCTACTGTCTTATAGCAAGCAAGAGCATGGAATTATGAATGAAAACTAAGAAACAAAATAGAGAGAGAGACACTATACCATTCTACCAAGTCATGGAATCCAACAACAGTCCTCTTTCATCATCCAAAAGCACTCAAGAAACTATCCAATGCATGAGACAAGTGTTTCTTCCAAGCCTGTATTACCATATATTGCTTCTATTCATCAAGTTCAGCCTTATTTACAATGAAAGCCTTTGGAATATATAGGCCAAAGTGAGGAAAACCTCCTAGTTCAACTTGCAATCTCATTGGCCTATCCAAAATATCTGATTTTGTCCTTTAGGCTTTGCAAAGTCCAAGGCACAAAATATCTAATAAAATATCTCAAAAATTCTACAAAAAGAAAATATATTGACTTTTTATAACTTATTATGTACAAAAATAGCTAAACGCACATGAGGAAAAGTCACTTTAGAAAGGTCTATTTTTTACAAAAATACTTAGGAAATATATCAGCAGAAAGTCCTCTGACTTGTCGGCAAATTTTGGAGGTGTTTCTGATCTCGAAACGAGGCCCGTGATGGCTCGTTGGAAAGCTATAAATGTCTATTTTCTGAAAATACTTATTTTTCTCCAAAATTACCACTAGAATTCCATCAAAAGCTGACCTGGGTGCAAAAACCCAAAAAATAGGCCTTGCTGATAAACGAGGCAGAGTGTAGAAAAAATGAGTGTTTTTCACCGTTTTGGGGAAGCAAATCATCTTCAAATGATCTAAAAATCACTGAGTATATGCCCCTGAAATTATGGCAACCAATGATACCATTTTCATCCTTTGAGGATGCCCAAAATAGAAATGGCGATGCCCATGAGTTTTAGCCAAAAAACCCAAAAATGACAAAAAACCAAAACTTATTGAATTTCGCCCAATTTTTATGAGCATGACCTTCAAGGGTTTTCAGAAAAATGCTGTGAAGATGAGGCCAAAATTTGGAGCTTTGAGGTGTCTTTCTTCAATTTTGGTGCCGGGCGCCTCCTTTGAGCCTCTTTGAGTTTTTCCTATGTGGCCTTCAATTTCCATCGGGCAAACTGATTGAGCTTCTTATAATGCCCGGTCATCCTCTGTTGAAGGTCCAAATCTCTATTTTCCTTCTCCAAATTCTTTTCCAAGTGATCATTTACCCTCTTAAGCCATGCTTCTCGATTCTTCTCTATCTCTTGGGTGAACAATGTAGTGAGAGGGGTGGGTTGGAGAAAGGCAACTTCTTCTTCCTTTTGTTTCTCAAGGGCTCTTTTAAGCCCCATGGTTCTTGGCCTATTTCTCCTGGGCTGATCTTCATCTTTGCTCTCATCAAACTCACCCATGAGTTCTTCCAATCTCACTTGTGCCTTGGAGGCCTGTTTTTTTATTTGATGGCCCGTGTCTCATATACCGCCATATGGACACTCATCTGTTTGTTTTGAATTTGCAAAAAGTGATTGAATTTTCTAGCCCTCTCTAGATCAGTCCTCAAAGCATCAATTTGTTTTTCTCTATTGATCAAGAGAGTTTCTATGATTTGGGCTTCATTTTTTCTATCATCACTTTGGATTTGAATTATGTCGAATTCCTTTTCCTTTTCATGGCTGCTTTCTACTTTATCCTTTCCCTCACTTTGGGTGGCTCTTTTAGTCTTCCTCCTCTTGGGAAATTCGACAATGGGCTTCTTGGGCAATTTCCCCTTGCTTCGGAGGGCCCTAGTAACATTTGGAGTTACAGCTTTAGGCACCCTTTTCCTTGATGTCCGGGGCTTGACGACTTTTGGAGAAGAGAGCATGGCCCCTTGCCTAGGAGAGGTAGCTAGCACATGCTCTATTGGCTCTTTTCCCTTGTTACTTTCCTCATCATTCTTGCCATTGTCTTGAGTTTCTTCATGGATGCCTTGATTGTCCTCTTGCATTTCTTTTTGAGGGCTACCCTCCTCACTGTGTTTCACATGTTCATCATGCTTCCCTTCTTCTTCATGAGGTTTCCTTTCCTCACTGTGCTGCACCTGTTCATCATGCTGCCCTTCCTTACCGTGCTTTTGTTCATCATCATGTGGCTGCCTTTCCCCACTATGTTGCACCTGTTCATCATGCTGCCCTGTTTCATCATGAAGCTTCCCATCATCATCTTCCTCTTCATCATGCCCTTCTTCCTCTTGCTGCTTTGCCTCACTATGTTCTTCTTCCCCTTGCTGCCCATGTTTCATCATGATGTTGCTCATCATCATCTTCCTCCTCTTGCTCGTGCTCTTCTTCCTCATCATTCTCTTTTTCTTGTTCAATGGGAAATTTGAGCTTCTTGGGAATGGGCTTGCTTGAAGAAGGTGAAGGATGGTGAGTGGAAGGTGAAGGAGATGTATGAAATGAAGGGACAGTGGCGAAATCCGGATGTGTAATGAAAGTATCCCAAGAGATTTCTTTCTTCTCAAGCTGATGAAGAATGATAACCTTGATGAGGGAGTGATGGAAGAGACAAGTTGTCTGCTGAGAAGGAGGTTTTTGCTGAACAGTGGAGGACATTTTCTTAATACTTCTATGGAGGAAGAAAGGGAGATTTAAAAATTTGGCTCTTGTGAAATGCATGAGCAATTGAACATGGTAAGCATAGAATCGAGAGAATCTTCCCTCGCAAGTGAATATTTTCATGATTATCTTCATGAGGGGGGCATAACTAGTCAACAGATATGAGAAGGGAAAAATGGATGGACATGTGTCTCTATGGTCAGGCTTCAGAAAAGGTTTGTAATTTTCTGAGTCTAGGTGGCTTTGTTTAAACCACTTCTCTCTGACATAAGGGATTTTGGTGGCCTTGGAAATGTACCTAGGAGAGAACTTAAAATCCAAGCCTTCCAGCTGAAAGTGCTTCTCTTGAAATCTCAAAGCACAAAGATGTGTCAAAGGGGAATAGCTTTTCACCTCCTGCACCCTTTGAAAAAATTCTAGATACCCAACCTCATGAAAGTTAAATAGGATTGATGGATGAGCATTTACCTCTTCAGTTGAAACAGGCTCAAACCTCCTCTAAAGGCCACTTCAACTGTCTTTCCTGGGAGGAATTTTGCTTTGAATGTTCTTTGCAAAAATAGGCTATCTCAAATGGCCTTTGGAATGGCTTCTCAAGCACACACCCTGTCCTCCTTGTTAGTCACTCTTTGACCAAGACAAGCTGCTTCAAATGTTTTGTGAAATAGTCCCCCAACACCAACTTTGTGCTCCTTGTAAATTATTGTTGTCCTCTTTTATGCCAAACAACAAGTATTTGCAAATAAAAAGAACACAGTCAATTTATTACTGTGTTTGGGCAAGGTATTGAAAATAGGTATTTGTGCTTTCTTGTTAGAACAAGGATCTCCTTGTGTTTAGTCAAAAACAAAATCACCCTTCCCCAAAAAATGCTCTTCTTCTGTTCACTGTTTCTTATACATAGGTAGACAAAAAAACTCTCAACTGACCTTGAAAAACCTCTCAAACACTCTGCTTTTGGGACTTATAGAGGCTACACAGACTTGGCTGTTTCATCACACAGAGAGGACCTTTTCAAAATGACAAGGCTTTCAAATTGTGATCACTATTTTCACCTTACAAACACTGTTTTCACCTTTCAAACACTGCTTTCACCTTATAAAAATTGTTTCGCCTTAGATTTTGCAAACAAAGGTTAATTTTGTTTTATCACTATTAGGACACCTTACAACAACTTGAAAACCTCTACCACTATGTTTTTTGTCTTGTCATTATTATATGGTTTATCACTTTGATTGAAAGTAGTTTTAGGCCTTTTGAAACTAATATAAACACACCCTAGCATTCTACTATATCAATCTTTGGCAACACAGTAAAAAACCACCTTGATTTTCTACCAAGAACTCCACTCTTCAATCATTGTTTTAGTCTTTGTAAAAACAATGGTATCAACACCCCTTTAGAGTTTCGAATGCACCAAGGGGGAATAAAAAATACCTTGAGATGGCTTATGGCCCTTGTTTTTATGAGTTGAGTAGGTTTAGAGATTGTTGGAAGGCACAAGGAGTGAGTGGCACATTTATTAGAAAGAACACCGCGCAGTGGAAAAGGTGTCAGGTCAGCCTTCGAGCAGTTGTTGACCGGCGCTACAGGCGCACCACGTAGTCGTTGAACGCCTATGTATTTTCTTTTCTGAACGCACCGCGTGCTTTTCCAGGCACGCCACGCAGGCTTTAAGCCTCAAAATATTCTGAAAAATGCTCAAAATTCTTGCTTGGTCCAGTGAACATCTAGGAGAGTGATTGTGAATGCTTGTTGAGTTTTGAATTTGCCAAATGGGCTTTGCAACGGTCTCCCCACCCCTTTTAAAGTTGAAAGAAAGTCAACCATCCTTTGAAATTGCTTTATGAGGGTTTAGGATGCTACGAAGGCCCTCTTTGTCTTAAGACAACAAAAATCACTATCTTTACGCTTGTGAAGATCCTTTTGCTCCTTAAAAAAAAAAAAATCCTTTGAAACTTCATAAAATACCTTTCACCTTGCAGCTCCTTCAAAACAACCCTTCAGACATAATATGAGATCTTTATCTTTATCAGCTGATGAAGGCCCTTTGATATGAATATAAAAATTGTTTGAGCATCTCTTTAACCATTTGTATAAAGTGATTTGTATGGTGAAAACCTCAGGAGAAATGACCCTCTACCTTTTGTGAGGGAGGCCATTTTCAAGTTGACAAACCAACTGTTATGGTGTTTGATGGTTGATCATGCCCATTGTATAGGCTCAACAACAAAGGTTTATAAAATTTCTCTTCAGATATCAAAAACAAAAACATCTATAGAGGCTTATGTGTGCTAATCACAACAATCAAAAACCTTAAGAACCTGCCCATCCTGAACTTCACAAGTGCAGCAATAAAACTATTCTTAGTCTATATCAATAACTTGCAAGGCTGGTATTCTGAATGGGCAATTAATCTCTTTTATTTGAAACCCCACTTGAAACTCCAAGTGAAAAGCTCTGCTATAAATAGTCTCCAACATCAAGGCAAATGACTAACCTTGGATTGCCAAAGTAATCTAGTCTTCAACTTTTACGGAGATATAGTAGGGGATGATGAGCTAAAGTTGAATTTTAAAATTGGAAAATTGTCCCTTTGTTCCTCTGTGAAGGAGGTCTGTAAGAATAATGAATTCTCATTCACTTTACCATTTTTGATAGAAGTCCTTTTTGAATGAAGGAGGCCTATGTTTGACAACTTCCTGGGCTATTTTCAACCCCTGTTTTAACCAAATGAAGAATATCCATGAACAAAATGTTAGTGGTTGTCTTTGTATTTATTAGCAGAAGTCAGTTTAAAACCAATATTGTTTTACTTCCTTGGCCATTTAGATGAGGCTGTCTTTAGTCAAAACTCCACCTGCAGATTCTTCTTTGAAGGAGACTCTTATAAACATAAGAACAGAGGTTTTTAGCACCATTGTATTGACCATATTTTTTCTTAAACACTATTTGAAATCTGTTGATGTATCTTTTGCTCATCCTTTGGAAGGAAGGTGACTCATAATTGCTGAAGTCATATAAAAACACCTTAAATTTCTACTTTTAAATGAGATTACATATTTGTTCCTAGCCCTCTACTTGTTAAATGAAGTAGGCCTTTATCACATTGCCGAACCCCCTGCTTGTAAAATGAAGGAGGTTTTCAACCAATGACCTGACCATCTGCTCATACTTGGAGGAGGCTTTACACAGTCATTCAACCCTCTGCTCATGCTTGGAGGAGGTTTAACACGGTGATGTCATTGCATCTGCTTTCAAGTAGTGTCATCTTTCCTTTCGTTGCCTTTTGACTGTGCTTGTAGGAGCTTATTGAAATAACTCTCTGTCCAGTACTTGAATCCCAGGCTCAAAACCACATGAGAAGCAACTGTCTTCTCATGTTAAGTTTAATAATGCCTTCTGGAACACTGGTACATTTCTGCTCTTGAAAAATACATTGAAACACTGTAAATCCACCTAATATCAGTTTGACCTATGGCATATGCACTGCTAAGACATTAAGGTCTGTTAGTGGCGCAAACTAAGGGTGTAATCAAGCTTTATTTGCAGAATAGGAAGGTCATCTAGGACTGGTTGATATTAGATAGAGGTTTTTTTGGCTTTAGGATAGTTTACCAAGGGAAAATCACTTAAAGCACCACTACCTAACTTAGGGGAAACTTTTTGGATAGATTTGGAGTATTCTCTTTGGAGTTGATAGAAAAGTTTGCATGACTGAGGCTATATAGGGCTTGAAAATTAGGTTTTATCTCATCATGGGTTGATTGAAAAGGTAGGAGGGAAAAAATGTTTATGGGTGTTTTCTAGCTGACAAATTTGACAAATTGGAGATCAACTGCTAGAAAACTTGGCTTTAAAAACTAGTAATCATCAATAGGTGAAAAATACAGATGAATAATAAGGGGCTCGATGGAGAAGTTTACAGATATGTACTCTGTATTAATTATTTTTACATTAAGAATTAAGCTTGGTGGGAGATTTTGTTGACTTTGAGGCTCTGTGTCATGTTGTAATAACTCTGCTGATATTTTTTGCATTAAGTTCCTATGGCTTAATTAACTATTCGACTGCATTGAGGAAAATATCTTCTTTTCTGATCATAACCCGGGCTTTGTTGAATTCTTTGAGGCTACAGGTGGCAATCTGGTAGCTGAGAGGAATCAATTAGCCTCTGATGTGGTGATGGAGGCATCATCTGTCTGATAGATATTATTGATTTGTCTTTAAACTAAGTTTAATTTAGTGGATTAGGCTTTTGATTTTCGATCTTAGCCGTAATCCACCAGAACTGTGATTCTTCCTTTAATTCTTCATTTCTAGCTTGTTTTAGTCTTCAACACTGATACTCTTCGTTTATTTAAATTCTCTGTGTCTTGTTGATGTGCAGGTGCCACAAAGGGTTCTGATGGCAACAGTGCTCATGATGCACTGATGGAACGTGATATGGAACCCTTCAGATGTATATTTTTTTATTAATAAAGGTCTGAGGGATCGTCATCCCCGGCCTTCACCTTTCTTTCAAAATAATTGAAAACTTCGAAAACCTGTATAAAACCAAGAAATAATTAAGAAATCCTGTGTATTTGGTAAAAAATGCTTTAGAGGCTTTGGTTTGGAGCGTGACCATTGGATGAATGCATCCAACGGCAGAGATTTGATGCAGAGGTGAAAAGGAGGCGATTTGGAAGAAACGGTGGTGAAAATTAAGTCAGATATTATAAAGCAAAAGGGTCACTTTACAATAGGATAAGCAGAAAATTCAAGGAAAATAGGTTAAAATCCGTTGCGGAGGAAAAAATGTTGGAATAGAAATTGGGGTTTCCAAATGATCATGAGCCATCGGATCTCATTGGAGCCCGAGATCAACGACGGAGATTGATCTAAGAAATCCCTTGGAGAATGCAGAGGGTGATAATATAAAGATTTGATTGGATATGAGCCGTTGATCTGCAGAGATCAACGGTGGGGAGCACATGTGATAAATCATAATGTAAATGGGGAAAGTGGTTTTGGGAGGGAAAACCGGCAGTATCACGTGGGAAAAGGGGAGGAAGGTGGTTTCACCTTTTCGAATGCGATTTGCATTAGGAGGTGATATGTAGCATTTAAAAACATCTTATATCACGCAGGCCTCTGAAAATTAACGTTCACGCTTGAATCTGCATGAAAATGCGTGTTGAACATTAGATCTGGGGTCTCAGATTTGACGGTGGAGAGTTAGCGCGATATTAAAAAGATGCGCGAGTGAAAGGGGGTGGAGCGGTTTCAACCTGAGCTGTTGGATCAAGGATTGGATGGCTGAGATTAAATCTGAGGAAGGTAGGACCCACAAGAGGCGGGCCTGTCGAGGTTATTATGAACCGTTAGATCTACAGGATCAATGGCGGAGATTGTATCTGGGGATAAATGGAAATAATAAATGAGGCAGAGAAAGGGTGAATAAGGGCTGTTGATCTACAGAGATCTACGACCGAGATTTGGCCAAAAACATAATGAAGCGGGGCGCATGATTTTAACCAAAGTCGGGAGGAAAGATCTGGACCATCCGATCTGGACACGTAGACGACCTAGATGCAATCAGAGCTTCGCGATCGGTGGTGCAATGGACAAGGGGAGCACCAAAGTGATTGACTATGGGCCGTCGATCTGCAGATCAGATTGACGGTGGAGAACTCATCAGGGAATCGCCAATCGGAGAGGGAGCAATAAAATATTACAATGTGCAAATGGAAATCTCCGATGCGACATAGCACTAGCCATTGATTGGTCAAATGATCAACGGTGGAGAAAAGTCCGACCAATGAATGGTGGGCTTAGTTATAATATTAAAAAGGTATAAATTATTAAATACAAAGGTTTAATGGCTTTGGGGTGAGATATATATATATATATGAGGTTAAGCGCCTGTTTGCGGGGCCTGTGGATATATGGAAAACGCAAAGGGACTGGGGCTTTATATACATAAGGGCCAATCAGCATCGGAAGCACGGTGCTGGTCTTTCAATCTACCCATTTTGTAAATCCTCGATGTGAGATTCTATTTATCGTTGATCAGTTCATAAGATCAACGGTTCTTCTCATATAATAATATGAACTGGCAGATTTAGACCAAAACTTACAATAATGGATTTTTAAGAATTAACAAAGGGAAAAATTGATCGAGAATGGTTTATACGAAGTAATAAGCACCTGATTGCGGGCCTTTGGTTTTGTGAATAAAACAAAGGAATGGGGTTCATATATAAAGGAGTTGATCGCATCGGAGGTTTTATAAAAGCCAAAGACTTGCGCGCTTCAATTTGTTCCGATGCGATAAGCGCTCGGGACCATTAGCACTCGGCTCTAGCACTAGGGCATATGTGGGGAAGTGGTTAGGACTTAGCCCAAAGGGGCTTAAGCCTTAATACAAAAATGTGTATTTTTATGGTTTTTTCAAGGTTTTCTGATGGATTTGGGGGTTTTGGAAATGTTTAAAAATGAGTTTTAAACCTTGTAAAAGGACTTTCATGAAGGGGAAAGGGGAATAAATGAAAAATAGAGGAATTTTATGAGGAAAAGGGAACAAATGAGGATTAATGATGAAGGGAAAAAATGAATAAAATGAGGGTGAAATGGGGATTTTTGCAGCAGTTTTTTCTTTATGAAATCAACAAAATTCTGAGTTTAAAAGGGGAACAACAGTGAGGATTAAACAAAGGGCATGATTTCTTCAAGTGTCTTCAAGAGATAACAATTTTTGCAATAAAACTTGTTTCTTGAAGGCTCCAAAATGTTTTAGCCACCTTTTGATATAACAAATTTTATAGGTGGCTAACACTATCTAATCTTGATTTGGTTATGTTTTCAATTTATTGTTTTTTAGAATAGAGGATGAAGATCTGCCAAATAGTATAATCTTAACAGATAAATAGATTAGGTAGAGAATAAAAATCTCATCAGTCTAATCTGAGCTTTTGAAGATATAAGTGTAGAAGTTGATAGTTTCCTGTTTTCAAAAGAAAATAATATCAAGGGTTGGATAATCTAAATGCACCCAATGAAGAAAAATGTTAGGAAACGTAGGATGGGTAGGTAGAAGTTGAGTTGAAGCAATCATGTTTTTTAGATTTTTTAAGATCGCAGCTTCAAAAAGAGCAGCAGAAAATCAGCAAGTTGAAGAAAAGGAGTTGGTCAAGGTGCAAATCAAGGCATTGGTCTACTTCTTCCAGAGATTTGATCTCTGAGGTTCTTGAAACCTCCTAAAGGAGCTGCCCTCCCCAGCTAGAGCCACTATTATCCTCCTATATTTTACAGAATTCACTAGGTGACTATGGATGTTCTACAAGCAACTAAATATAGCATTATTTTCTTGTCAACTATCTTTAGAAATCTCACTGCCTCCATTATCCAAAATCAATCATTTTCACTATGATTCATCTCTGCCCCTTTCAAAAATTTACCTTGCTACTCTAAAAATACTTATTTATGGGTTGGTTTACCTCATTTTCACCCTCCTCCTTACCCCACTCTCATTCACTCTTTTTACCTGCTGAAAACCCACTTCTCCTTTTAGAAAACCTTCATAATACCCCCTCCTTTCATCTTTTTCCCCTTTATTCTAAAACAATGTAGAAAATGCATTTTTTACATTTTTTAAGTCTAAAAACATTAGCATCTTCAGGTCCTTTTTGTATTATAAACAAAACTTTGTTTTTTGTTTATAAACCTGACTTATGTTAAAAACCGACCCTTTAAATGTTTTTTAGCCCCGTCACCTAATGCCCTTGCTCCCTTGTGCTCACATGACCCTAACCCCACTTATCGCATAAGCCCTCACTATAAATATTTCAACCCTCCACCTTTTTTATTATAAAACCCCTTCATAAAACTTATAAATCAAGCGCATTCGTTGATTTTTTAAAAACTCTAGGCCCCGCTCTTTCACTAAAACCTGCGCTAAATGAAAAGAGCCCCACCACATCATCCTTCCCCGAGACCCATCCTCAACTGTTCCGCACCATTGATCTTCCTCTCCAAAATCTGATGCCCACACTCCGAATCGCAAATAAAACAACACCGAGGTTAATGATTTTTAACATTGCGAAATGTGTGGTTTCGCCCTGCCACGCGACAGTCATTGTATTGTATCGCATGCCCGCCCCGAAAACCATTATCGCCTCCTCCGCTGTGCAAAAACTGCTCCCAGTTTTTTGAAAACCACTTATCCCTCTGTGCCATAATTCAAATACCCCCGTCACAGTTCAAACTTCCTTCTGGTTCCTCCTATGGAACCAAACCCAAAACACCGATTTCCGCCCTCCAAAACCCTGAAAACCCCAGAAAACGTAGTAAGCCCTCCCCACATGGTTTTTAAAGCTAATTATTTATTTTTTATGTGCAGGTTTCATGGATAAATGCAAATAAATGCATTCTAGTGGTTCAAAAACTTTAGATGAAGCTCTGGGTGATGATCTAGAGCTCCTTTTCATTTATAAATGGACCAAAGGCCTTGAATCAAGATTAATACTCGATGAAACATGATCATCGATGGTTATTTAACCCTACAGCAATGAAAGAATGCATCCCTGAACCAAAAACAAACATAGGAACAAAGACACAGTCAAGAGACTATGACAAAGGTCAGAATAATTAAAAGGCTAAACACAGGTCAAAGACAAATCATGAAGATTAGCCACAAAAGTAGATTAAAGGTAATAAAGACAGATAACAGAGGTTTAAAGACTAAAGGTTAATCAAAGGATTAATGAAAAAAACAGAGATAAAGGCATAATAAGTGAAAAGGACAGTAAAATATACAGATAAAGGATAAATCAGTGTTTAAAAGCCTAATACAGAGTTTAAAGATAAAACAGAGGGAGATTAAGCCTAGAAAACACATTCGAATGAATAAAGCCTACAATAGTTACTTCTTCAAAGGATATTTTTCCATCTACAACATATTTTATTTTAATAAAAAATCAAATATTTATTACACACAGTTAGAGATATTTCATCTACTAGTAGTTATTGTAAAGTTATTGCAAAAAGCCTTAAGGCCAAGCATTTTATAGAAATTAACTTAGAAGTTAAGATAGGAGTTATTAGTTCATAGAAAAACCTTTAGATATTTTTTCCTTGGGCCTTGCATGGTCTCAAAGGTAAAAAATCATTAACTTTGTAATAAGTGACATTCCAAACCCTATCTTAGCACCACCTCCTCATTTTGCAGATAAATACTGCATATGAGTTTCATTTTTAGTGTTGGTTAGTTGGTGGTTATCTGACTGATTTCTGTTGTTGAACTAGTTGAGGATTGCTAGGTTGGATTTGAGAAAGCTTTGAGTTGCAGAGAGCTATTGTACATGGAGTAATGTAACTGGTTTGATCATCAATAATACAAGCACGTTCACAGGATCCTTGAGATATGTTTATGGTAAAGTTTTCCTCATTTTTCATTGTTTTTCTTATGTTTTCCATTCTTTCCATCTTTCTATGATAAAATAATAGGAGTTTTAGAGTAGGATATGTTGTCTTGGCACCCTATTTCTATCTGCATTATTTATCTTTATGCTTTCCTCTGCAAGTTCTGATTGGAGGATTCTTAATTGCCCTCTAGTTCCATCTAGCTTGTTGTCTTAGAAATGATTCAATAGAGTGAAACCAAGGAAGTTTATGGTGAGCCCCGTCCTTCGGTATGGCTTGAGATATTTTTTTTAAGACATTTCTTTAGAGTATACTTAGTAGAGTCTAAACTAGGGAAGTCTATGGTATGCCCTGTCCTCTGGTCTACCTTAGAATGTTGCTTTGAAGAGTCTTTTGAGTGTTGAGTTAACGAAGATCGGCTTCATTTGGCTCTTTAGCTGCTCTCACTATTATCTTAAATGTTTTCTTTTGTCTGAAAGTAGTCTTAGGATTGCTAGATTATTGTCTTAAAGTTTTTCTTATTAAATTCCGGCCAAAGAAGCCTATGGTATTCCCTATCCTTTGGTTTGCCTCAAACAATTACCTTAAAGGGATTTTCTTTTCTAAGTAGATCTAGAAGATTCTTAACTGACTATAGCTTTGTTTCCTTCACAGCTTATTATTTTTTCATATAACAATCTAATCTAAGAGATCCAATTAATATATTTAGCTTTCCCTATGAAAACCCTTGCAGAGTTGATGAACAATTAAATCCTTTTATGACTCCATAGCCCAATGGATCAATGTTTTCTCATAGTCTATCTATTCAGCTGAAACATCCCTTCAATTAGTCACTCCACATATCTATTAATCTACTAATTAATTTAACCAAAACAAACAAGTCCTTAGAAATTCATAACTAGCCTAATATCTTAAACAAATAGCACAAAGATATATAATTGGAAAACATTTCTATAGAGAGATCCTTCTTTGAATCTAGGAAGGCTAGATCCTAGGATTCCAAAGTGGTTCTGATGTGGCCCCTGAAATGTTTTTTCTTGCCAATATTACAAATCATAGGGAGCCAACATGACCTTCTATTTGAGCCTTTGTGTAATGTTCCAAAATTTTAGCCTCAAATCTAAATGGAACATTAGAGTTAGTAGCATCTTTAGCCGAGAAATATATGGGTAGAAAAGCCCATAAGTTTCCTAAGGAGGATAAAAACACTCCAAGTGTGATAGGAGACACTCTTCTAGCTTAATAAAACACCTCCATGTGTGAACAGGGATAAAATCAAGTTGATTAAGTCCACTTTGACTAAGTCAACAACACAGTTTTAGAGGAGGAGGAATCCAAGGAAGAATAAAATTGTTTTGGAGGGAGATGTATCTTTGGATAGAGATGACCTAATTGAGTGGGGCCAAGGTAAATAAAAATCATGTTTTATATAAGGAAGAGGATGGAAGCATTATTCTTCATGTCTTAGATTATTATTCATCTATGCTCAGACTTTTGCTTCCTCTTGCTATTTAGCAAAGTAGCAGTTTTGTTTAGCACAGGGTGTTCTCGAGTGGGAATCCCACCTCTTTCCTTTGAAGAGTCTCATTGGGAGAGTTTGAATTTATCATTCCACATCAGGTTTTCAGGCCAAGCTTCAGCCAACTTCATCAGTGCAGTTTTTCCAGAGATTGTGCAGTGTTGCTGGGTGCAGCAGTGGAAGGGATTGGAATCCCGGTTCCTGAGTTAGTTTCTCATTGGAGGAAGGTTTTCTTCACTTGAGGGACTTGTTTGGAGAGATCCAGAGATTCAGATATGTGGTGTCAAACCACACATTTCTGATACATTCCCAGCGCTTTTCTAGCTAGGGAATGCGTTATTTTGGAGGCAGTGCTCAGTGCATGGTTTGGTGGCTTCATTGCAGAGTTTCCTTGTGACTGAGGGGTTCATTCTTTCATGGGAGGAAGCCCTTGAGGTATATGCATCAGATAAAACATACTTCAGCCTTATTCTTCCATTTTCTTCAATTTTTTAGTGATTATTCAGTAATTTTCTGAATATCACATTTTTTATGCATAGGGTTTAACAAGAAACCCTTGTCGGGTTATCTTGTATTTTGTATAAAGAGACTAGATCTCAGTTATTAAAGAATATTTGATTAATATATGAGTATATATATTTTTCTCATAGTTTCTAAGTGTAAACCCTCTCTTCGACTGCGCATTCCCTTATGCAGCAACTCTGGTCTTTTGCAGTCTTAGGGTTTTAGCACTTTTTGTCAATACTAGGTGTGGGAGATCTGTTTAACCCGCCTAGTTTGCTTTGTTTTAGCTCTATTATTGTATTTATGTTTTATATTTATTGATATATGGAATCCAAGAGTTAATTTCACTGTTTTATTTCATATTTTGCTGGAATTTCATTTTTTGTGCATGATTCATGAGCTGTTTATAATTTGGAATATTACAGTGGTATCAAAGCATGATCTCTGGCTCAGCCCGTGAGATCCAGATATCAGAGGAAGGAGAGATGGACAGAAGCCAGAAATCTACAGTATGTGAAAGGAAAAAGGAAGACAATTTCACAAAGCTTCTTCCAAAATCTATGCAGAGCTTTCAAGGAGAGCTAAAGAAAATGAGATTGGAGATGGGATCTCCAAAGGAGGTTGAATCTAGAGCTGAATATAGATTTTCACATGGTGAGTGTGAGCATGTAGCTACACACCATGATGCACAACGTAGTCAAATGCCTAGGTCTATCTTGAGATGGATGGGAGGATAAAAATTCCTAAGAAGAGAACTCTTAGTGATTTGTTGCAGGAGTATGAATCTCAAACTGAGAGGTTTAGAGGTCATACTAATTTCCAGGAGTTTTTCAAGATCCAGGTGGAGAAGATTAAGCAGCAGGATGCAGATAGATTTCTTCTATCTACTTTTTTCGGATCACCTACATGTTCAGCTGGAGCTTGGGTGAAGGAGATAGACTCCTATTTGCAGCTACACCATATTTCTGAAGAGGAAGCCACCAGAGTTGCATTGCTTCATTTCAGAGGTAAGGCTCATGCATGGTAGATTTTTTTATCTTTTTCTTTAAAAAATGCAAACACTTCCTCTTATGCAAGATTCATAGAAACTTTGATGGGGAGGTTTGGTGAAAAAATTCCTAAGGCACATGAGCAAGGAACACTTGAGAAAACAAAACCCTTGCATGTGATAAAGGAAAATCCACTGTAGAAAACCATGGGAGGAGCTAAAATATTTCATTACACATTGCCAGAAGCAAGACCTCCAGTTCATATTCTTGAACAAGAGGGAATAGGGATCTCCTTTTTATAGGAGGATCCAACTGTTGAGATGTTTCCCATAAAAATTGAGGAAGATGAGGGCAATAGTGATGTCACATCTAGAACACATTCAGTGCCTCATGCAGAGCAAGGAGGAGCACATGCTCCCACAAGATTCATAGAAACTTTGATGGGAAGGTTTGGTGAAAAAATTCCTAAGGCACATGAGCAAGGAACACTTTAGAAAACAAAACCCTTGCATGTGATAAAGGAAACTCCACTGTAGAAAACCATGGGAGGAGCTAACATATTGCATTACACATTGCCATAAGCAAGACCTCCAGTTCATATTCTTGAACAAGAGGGCATAGGGATCTCCTTTTTACAGGAGGATCCAACTGTTGAGATGTTTCCCATACAAATTGAGGAAGATGAGGGCAACAGTGTTGTCACATCTAGAGCACATCCAGTGCCTCATGCAGAGCAAGGAGGAGCACATGCTCCCACAGGAGGGATTCTTGTATCCTTACAATAAGTTCCCCAGGATCTCATACATGGAGGTCCAAGCACAATCAGTGAGTAGCATGATTTTTCAACATTGCAGTTGGAAGGAGGAGGTAGGGAGGAAGAGCAGCATCACTTGATGAGAGGCACACACCCTTCTCTATTTCAGAGAGCCAATACAAGGAGGAGGTAGACTGATTTGCACGGTAAGATCAGGGGCAAGATTTCCCAATCATATGTACAGTCTACTTCTGACATTGATGTCTCACTTCATGGAGGCATTACACCGGGGAGGCCTGTAGATCTATAGTTGATGAGAGATATCTTGTCTTTGGGTTCACCACTCCTGGATTCTGGAGAGGTGAAGAGTTTGGAGGAGCACTTTGGCATGAGGGATGTCAGAGTAGCAGGCAGCAGCATGACGAGAGCTTCACATGCCAGATCACCAGTGCTGTCTCTTAGGAGGATTGATCCTTATTGGAGGTCATAGATTTTGGTAGAGTACTCCAAGGATCTTGGTTCATGCATGATTCTTGATGACCCAGATGGAGATGAGAGATACATGGTGGATGATGTGGTCATCTAGTCATATGGAAGGATCTTCTTGGCTAGATCTTCTAGTCTCAAGGAGAAGCTGCTACATGCAGCACATGAGGACTTCTCTTCTATGCACTTTGATGCATATTTCCAGTTGATGGAGGAGTTCACTTGGGAGGGCATTCAGCATGACATATTTTAGCATGTGGAGAGATGCATAGCCTAGATGGTGATAGAGAGGATGTCATAGCCACCTTCCTACTCATTGGGAGTAAGGGAGAATTTCTATTTGAGCCATTTCAGCTCAAGACCTCAAGTACATGATGGAGGAGGTATAGTTTCAAATTTTGTATTGTAATTCTTTTCCTTGTTTGAGCAGCATGATGTAACAAGAATAATTATCTCTTCTTGAATATTGTATGATGATGTACTTGCAGCTACTTGTAGCATTGATCTTGGCTATATTTTTTATTTTTTTTGGGGGAAACCACATGTTTCTTGGTGTGCACCATTGACACCATATTATAACTTCATGTTTCCATCTTATGAGATGACTATGGCAGCAAACAAGTGGCTGGTAAAGCACTTGTTATATCTTATTTTGATGCAGGGAAAGGATTCACTATGCTGGTTCCATGAGTGGAACTGTGATTCACTCTCCGGTTGTCATTTGGATATTGTACCTTGATTTCATGTATTGCTGATATGTTTTTGCTCAAGGAAAGCTTTGTATGGAGAGAGAAACCAATTGGATGGCATGGCACCCATATGATAGAGCATAAGAAGACTTTTTTATATGGGGCATCATACAATTTGACTATCATGATCTTACTTCATGGCTTGTATGAGGGAGAGATGAGGCAGCAACAAAATTTGTTGTTGCTATGGTTACACTTGGGAGAGTATGGGAAAAATTCTTCCCATAATTTTCATGAGATTTATAAAGATAAGGAAGGCACATTCATTGTGCAAGGAGGCTACCCTTCAGCATTGAAGGATCATGAGAGACTTCCATGTCGGAAGGAGATATTCTCACTTAGCAGCATGCTAGTGGATAGTTTTGGCATGTGGAATGTCAAAGGGAGAATTCATGGTGTGACAAGAGCCTTGTTACTAAGGCCCACAGTGCTATCACTTGAGAGCATGTTTCTATTGATGGAGTGTTCCAAAGGGAGTATGCACCCTCTCCTCTTGTATATTTTTATGAGGGGATTCTCATGGGGAGACTCACTCATGGACCTCACCTTCAACTCACACATGATGCATGGTACGGAACACATTTATGTGCTTGTTGATTACTCTATTGAGTATTTGTACTTTCTCACCATATGTAAACAGTGCATTGCTCCACATGAGAGAAAGATTATTTATGGGTTTCATGGTCACTTTAGGGCCAAATCTTGTAATATTGATAACCCATCTCTACATGACTTTGGGGAAGTGTTGTATTGCTTTGATTGTACACAGTTGGTATATATGGCAGCTTACTACTTTATAGTAGATGAGCTAACATGCATAGTGTTACACCATTTTTTTGGTCATCTAACCTATTATTATTAGATGAACCCAAGTACACCATGTAAGACCAATTTTACCCTAAGTAAAATTTCTTTCACCATATAAAATAACTTATTTGGTCATATTTAACCCAAAACAAGGAAATTAATTAAATAAATCCTTATTTATTTACTTATTTCCTAAGAACAAGTTATTTAAATCATTATTTAAATAATATTCTTAGTTAAATTTGACTAAATCATACATAAATAATTAAATAAACCATTATTTATTTAATTATATTCCCATAATTCCCCTAAAATGATAAATAAATCATTTATTTATTTATTATTTATAAATAAAGGAATTGACCCAAGTCAAGAATCCTTTTCCCTCCAACAAATATAATAAAATATTCCTAAAAGTTGCTTCTAGAATTCGATTAATAATATTTTATTCATGCACCGAGTTCTAGACCGCCCCAATATTTTGTTATAAATAGGGGGGTTTTCCCCACTCATTAGCCACCTTCATTGCATTAGATCACTCTGGATCTACTCTTGGTCACCATTTTCCATTTTTCTTTATGAACTCCCATTGAGTTCTATGCTTGTTTTTCTACATCAATAAGAGAGAGGAATGTTAGATCTGAAGCACTGAGGACTTTCAAGAACCCATCCCACTGAGGAGAACCGGAAAACACCTTTCTTGTTTTCCTCTCAGGTGCCCCATTCTTTAATATAATACAAATCATTCTTTTAAACATTTTGTTCTTGTCTTGTCTATTGGATGCATGGAGCCATATTATATTTTATCTGCTTAATGTATTTTGTGCTTAGATCTGAATTTGTGTAACAGACTTAAAGATATTTTGTAGCCATAATCGATGTTAGGGCTATTTGTTATGCGTAGCTAAAATGATCTTTTACGACGAAAGAATCATACTAACAATTGGCGACTCCACACAGGTTTCTTTTGCGACCACTGTTGTTTTATATATTCCTGCATATCCAGCTGTTTCAGACCCTAGGGTTTCTCTTCCATTTTCTTTTTTTCCTATTTTTATGGTGTTTTTCACCCCTAAAACCCTCAAATAGTCAAATTTTTAACTTCCGTGTGTTTCTGGCCTTATTGTGCAGGTGACATACATCAGCCACAGCTGAGACGAAATTTTTTTCTGAAATCTGCCGCCGAGAGAGCCGGATCTGCAGGTCGCACTTATCAGCCCAAAAAGTGCGACCTGAGCTTGAGGACACACTTTTCTGCCCCAAACCTGTGACCTGGACTGAAATCAGGTCAGAACCTGCGACCTGCCCCTTTTTTTGCAAATTTTCCAGCACTTTTTCTGGGTTTGTCTGAAGCTTATGTCAGGGTTTTCCAGCCTCTGTCTCTGCCCGTTCAGACCTGTTTCTGACCTACTTTACTCAAATAAGAGGGAATATTTCCCCTTAGGGCTCTAGTACCCTCCACTTTTTGTGGGAGAGTCTTTGTTGTTTCAGCAGTCTGAATTTTCAGAGTTTCAGCCTTATTTTTCTCCGATCTGATACCTCCGCTTCAGCTCCTTTTAGATAAGCTCTTCTCCCTCTCAAATCACCTCATATCATTTTTTTTGGGTTCATTTCTAAGGCCACTGCCTTGTCTCTTCTAGTTTTATTTGATCTCCTCCTTTTTAGCAGCAACCTTGCCTCTGCCTCTTTGCTGTTCTCTGCACCACTTTTTAGCAGATTTCTCCTTTAGATCCCAGTCCCTCCAGAAATTTGATCTATTGGCCTCTTTTCAGCGTGCTTTGCTTAGTTTTTTCCCTCTTATAGACTAGTTTTGAGAGACCCGCCTTCTGGGGTTAGATTTATGCATTGGTAGCTGTTCATTTTCTGTTCTTTTAGTCTTATTTACTACAAATTTATTTTCAGTTACACAGCACACTTTTTCTTTTACTCTCAAAATGTCTGGGTTTAAACAATTAAAATTAACACACGCCACACACTGCCCCTAAGTGAAGAAGCACCTGGTTCACACCGCCTGGCAAAGACTTTAAAATCAATTGTCACTGCACCTTTTTTCCCTTGACCTCCCTTGATTTTGTCTCTCCCTGCCCTTGTCGGTTTTTCTTCTTCTCGTCATCATTGCACCCCCAAGGTGCCTTTCTCGAAGACTTATTGGCCTTCACCCTCAGTTTCCGCTTGGTCGAATTCCTCCTTCCCATCATCATCGAGTAAGTCCTCCCCCAAGTCGGCGCTCCAACTCTTCCTCTGATTGTTCGGGTTCTCCCCCAACTCCTTGTTCTCCCCCTGTCACTTTTACCATGTCTACTTCTGGGCCTACTACCAGCAGCAACCCTAGTACTACTGCTGGGTCTGTTTCCAGTGGAACCACCTTGGGACCTACCTCGACTGCCCCATTTCTCCCTTATATGGCCGGCCTTAGTCTCCCCGACTTCAATCAGCTAATCAATGATCCTATTCGCCACGATGTTAGTTGGCCTACTATGCCAACCAATCTCCCCTTCGACACTCCCAAGTTCGAAGGCCTTGCTAGTGAAGATCCCTCTAACCATATCCGATCTTTCCACATGTGGTGTTCCTCCAATTCCATCACCGATGACTCAATCCATCTTCGTTTGTTCTAACGCATGCTTACTGGCGAAGCTTACAAATGGTATGTTGATCAAGCCACCTCTTCCCATACCACCTTTGCGACCATTGCCCAAGCCTTTTTATCCTATTTCCATCTCCCCCTCCGATACGACATTGGCACTGAACTCTTAACTTCTTTCCACCAATCCTCTACGACCCGCCTTTCTGCTCATGTCCAGGAATGGCGGCAAAGACAGAGCTTGTGTTGCACTACCCCCTTTGAAGATCGGGTTTATATGGACTGGTTCCTTCGCTCTCTCTTACCTCCCATTGGCAAGGATGTTGCATCCCATTTTCCCCAAACCGAAGAAGCCGCCCTCCAAATAGCTTTGAAATATGACCTTATTTATGCCCAATCTGGTTATGTTTATACTGTCCTTCCTGACCTTCCCAAGCCTGGTGGCCCTCACGCCTCAGGGGAATCTCACTTTTCCAACGGTATCATTGGAGCCCTATCACATACCTCTGCCCAACCTATTCCGGGCCATGGTTTCCCTCCAGGGGCCAGCCCCTCTGGCACTTTTTCCCCTCCCAATAGCATGTATTTAGGATACGACATGCCTCCTCATTTTCCCCACCCCCCTGCTTACCTCACTGCTACTTATCCATATCCGCAACCTGGTGTCCCATCTCCCCCAACATTTGGACCTCCCACTCCCTTGCCTTTTCCACCCATGCAACCGCACTTATTACCCCCTCCAGGGCAAGTCTTTGCACAGCAGGGGGCACCTAATTTTCTTCCTTCTCCAAGAAAGAAGAAAGGAAATCAATCTACCCTTGGTAATCATGGACCCCATCCTTCCAGTATTGATCCTCACACTGCTAACCAGCCACAGGGTTCTCAGCCCAAGCTGAATAGGCCACTTCGCACCAATAAGCCCTGTTCGTGTTGTGGTGTTTATGGTCATTACACTCACGATTGTCCCTTATTACCACAAATGCGGCAGATGTGGGATTCTCAGGCCACCATACAGGGACAACACTCCTCCCCTACTATCCCCACCGCCCCAGCGACTTCTCAACTTGCTGTGTTTACCGATCCTTTCCCTCAACAAGGATTTGTGGCCACTCAACCACCTCATGCCCCGGTAAACACCCAACCTTCCCCTTCTGGTTCCTATGATTACCAGATTCTTATGATGGCTTCTGACCCATCTCTCACCATCGACCTGAACCTTCAAACTCAGTACCTTCAGTATTCCACACCTCCTGTTCCACCTATCTCCGAGTCTCCATCTTTAGGTCCTACAGATCCTCTATCGACACCCAATGGTCCCTTGCAACTCCCTCCGCCCAAAGCCGAGGTTCATCCCAAGACTCCTAAGGGACCATTATGCCGAAATGTTGCATCTGGTCGGGCTACCCATTCATACAACATAGTAGATGATCTGGTCCAATCTCCCACTGCCATTTCAACACTAGAACTTCTCCAGCCATGTCCTTCTCAAAAGAGGGCTCTCCTATCTACCGTGGGTGCTGTAGATCCTGCCGATGACCAATTGATTGTTTTTTACGCCCGTCAGTCAGACCATCCCCCTCTCCCTCCTTCGGTTGCTTTCCAAATCCCAGTCAAAATCTGAAACGCCAATGTTGCTCAGTGTATTATTGATGAGGGGGCATCTACCTGTGTAATGTCTTCTTCGGTTTGGAAACAACTCGGATCCCCTAAATTGGCCCCTTCCACCATCACCCTTCATGCATGGGATGGCCATGCCTCCTAGCCCATTGGCCTATTCCGTAACTGTCCTATCACCCTTGCCGGAAAGACTGTTTGTGTAGACGTTGAAGTTATCAATGTCCCTCTTGACTACAACATCCTTTTGGGGCGTATTTACACCTATTCCATGTCTACCGTCCCATTCGAAGTCCACCGTAAGATGTTATTCCCTCATAATGGCAATATTGTCACCATTGACCAGTTGAATTACCATGAACCAAAATATCAGACCTCCCCTGAGTCCACCATCTCTACTGTCACTAAAAAGAAAACTGTTGATTCTTTTCCCAGTGTTTCCCCTGGTGTCTACAAAGACTCCTCCTTGCTTGGCACCTTTTTCAACTCCCCTCCTGTTTCTGATCCTAACTTGGAAAACGTTTGCATGCTGCAATCATCTTGGGCTAACCTTACAGAGCCCACTTTGGCTAGTCAGCAACCTCAACCTCAACCAGCTCCTAGCCCTTCGCCCCCATTAGCCACCCTTCTTCCTTATGAATCTTCTTCTACCATCACTCCTCATGAGTTGATTTCACCTGAAATCAACCCCCTTGGCACCATTCCTCCTGGCCATTTCCATGCTGGTCAGATCCCTTTCCTCGCTCCCCCTCCCGGAGCTTATTCGGTCCCTACCTTGGCCACCCTATCCCTCCCCAACTTGACCTTGGGTATACCCGTCTGGTATCTTGACCCTCCAGCCACCACTCCGCCAGGTCAACCTAAACCATATATTACCTTGACCCCAGTTCAACCAATCCCCATGACTTCTCTTACTACACCGGTACCTCAGTCACCCCAACAAGCACCGCCTCCTGTTGCAACCACTTCGAGTAAAAATGGAAAAGCTCGTAGGGGGGCATCGAAGGACAAACCTACCCCGCCCAACCCTACCCCTCCTCAGCCTTCCAAGCATCCCATCCAATGTGCTCTGTGTGATTTTGTTGGTCACGCCACTCATACCTGTCCTGAATTACCACCTCTCAAGACCATGGTTAATGAAACATTTCTGGAATCCAACATCCCAGAAGTCCATGTCACCATACTGGATTTTATCCCAAAACTTAAGAACTTGCACACCAATCACCCTTGTTATTTGTGAAATTTCCATGGCCACTATACCCACCTTTGCCCCCGCCTTGACGATTATCGTGCTTCTTTAGCCACATATCGTCAATTCGAAGCTGCCCTCACCCATAATCCTTCTTCCCTCACTCTGGACCCCCTGTCTACCATGATTACCGTTTCTCCTCCTGATACTGAAATGACTGACACTTCAGCTACCATTTCCTACTGTTGAGGAGGTAAATCCCCTCTGCGGACAGAGGCGATCCCTACTAGCTCAGATCGGGTCTAGCAACAATCAAACATGCTACAGTGCAGGTTCCTAATTGTAAATAAACTGACTTGCGAGGAAGGCTTACCTGGAATCCAACGCTGTTGTTTGTAGAAGAGGTGGTGCTCCCGTTCCTTAGCCCTGGAAGATCACAATCCCCACGATCTCCGTGATCGGACACCTGCACATGCAAGAAACAACACAAATACAAGCATAAAATCCAAAACATACAACTATATGTCAGTCGAAGAGGACATAACTCATGAACATGATTAAGAACAAGAGTGGAACCATAAAAAATAGTCGCTTATCATTAAAGAGTCAAAAGAAGAATACAACCAAAGCTTCGACGTCGAATTCTCCTTTGGCGGGTCATCAGCAGAACATGTCTCAATAAAGCCTGTGAAGGATGGGACAAGCCTCTCTCTCCGGATACTTGGCAATAGTCTCCTTGCTTGGATTTGGCCTTAAGGGAATCAAGAAGGCTCTTGCAGCATAAGGATGTGAAAGCTCTTGGGAACTTGGAGATTAGCTTGCCATGGAGAAGAGCAAGATTTTATAGAAGGAGGAAGGGGAGTTGGGATCCCTATAATTATGGGATTGGCCCTATCATCAAGGAAGCTTCCATGAGAGGTGGAAAACCACTTCCTCTCTATGGAAATTCGTAGCCAAACCTCCCAACTGAAGATAGATATCAGTCTAGGAATTTGTTAGGACGAAACTTCCACCTTTTATTTTTAAAAAAAACCTGTTAATATGGTTGGCGCGGGTGTGGCTCTATGACAGAGTGCCAATTGGCACACCCTCTTTGGAGGATTTCCCCCCTTGGCGCGAGGGCTGAACTGTGGAACCGCGCCAATGGAAAAAGAGTTATTTTTAGGGTTTTTTGCAGGGAGATGTCTTCAGGGAAATTAAAGCTCATCTTTAGAGGGATGCAATGAAAGTATTTTCAAGTCTTGTCTCTGCTCACAGGTCACGGAATGAGCCCTCCAATGTGTGGGATGGGGATTTCAAGGACGGTGACAAATTGTTGTGTAATAGATGCCCCCTAAAGCATGAGGCCCGAGAGAGAGAGAGGGGTGAAATTCTTTACGAGAACATGCCGACTGAAAAAAATGCGGAGTGAAGTACAACTGATGTCTCAAATACATGATATATATGCGTGGTATGGGTGCAGCCATCCATAACAGAGTATAAAATAATCGGGATCCAAGGCATGGACGCAGCCATCCAGAGAGGATCGATAAATAGACTCAGGTATGGTCGCAACCATCCAATCAGTGAGTCATGTAATAATAGTCCACAAAATCGCAGCCTGGATTACAATAGACACAATCCAGGGTCTTGTGCTCCATCTCGACCCAAAAAAAGTACAAGTTCAAGCATGCGAATATGTGAGCTGAAGTCGAACATGCAAGAACATCGTCTGATTACCAGCCAATGATGAAAGTTGTTAACAGACGCGAGAGGAAACACCAATAATGACAATGGCCCTCAAGGTACTATAGGTACAATCTATGGCGTGTGAATCAATGAGCTGGCATCGAACACCTATAGAATCACTCGATCAGAGGCCAATGATGAAAACCTCATGTCGAATGCGACGAACCTGCCATTGAGGCATGCAGGCTCCAAGGTACCATAAGGGAGTCTCTAGATCAACTTCCCGGATAATGGGCTGAAGTCGATCGGAAGTGACCTTGATCGAAGGTGGGCCATAGTGTTTCCCACATCATCGACATGAGAAAGAGGAACATGATGTTTTTTGTGAATCAGGATCAAACGAGAATCAGAGGGAGGTTGATACTTGCAGAGGTCAACTTCTCTTGAACATATAAACGGCACGACAGTGAGTTTGGTAGTATTTGACATCAAAATATCAGAGGTCATAGTGACAAGGAAAAGAGCAGATGAGAGGTCAAAATGGATTACCCAAACCCACGGAGGCAAGTGAAAAACGAGATGAGATGTCCCCAACCCAACACGAATGTAGACAAGTGCCATGTTCAAGAGCGACACACTGCCGACACGACAATGATGTTGGTTCCATTTTCTCCACCATTCTTGGCGAGTACCTCTTTATTTTTACACAAGCTTGAAGAGGATACCATATGCTTGTCATATAAATTCGTCCTTCGGACGAATCCATCCTAGTACATTTAACGAGCCCTAGGAAGGAAAGACTTGAGTAGCGTCATTATGACTGAATCCGATGTCATCAGGGTTTAACGAGTCTGACAAAGGAAGAAATCAGCGTCTTTTCATGTTTAGAGAGTTTGAAAAGACAGAAAAAAGTAAACTCCAAAGGTCCCTTTTCGTAAATAGTTCCTCAGATCCGAAAAGGTAGAAAACTATGTCCGAGAAAACCTACTATTCGCGATAGGCTAGGGTATTCCTTTTTCGTAAATAATCTATCCCAGCCCGAAAAAGGGGTAAACGTATACTGGGTAGATGTCGTTTCGTGGCCACTTTAACGAGATCAAAATGACAAGGACCTCGGCAATATTTTCATGTTTAAAGAGTCAGAAAAGAACTGAAATTTGACTCCTCCTGGAGGAACGAGTGGTATTAAGGGTAGCAACTGGTTCCGGTAATGGTGGAACTGCTAAAAACAAGTAAAGGTTAAGAGGCTGGCTAACAAGACCACTCATCGCAGCGGTTCCTCAGGAATAGGTAAAAAAACCAAGTGAAGGCATATGATCGGCCAAGCAGATAGTGACGATGGAATGAGAAAACCAAGGCTCATCTGGCAAAACAGGCTGATAGAAATGGAAATCATAGAGGTAAAATGGGAAAGGTTTCATTTTTACACAAGCTTGAAATCAGGAAACTCTGCTTGAAGTTGGTTTCATTTTTACACAAGCTTGAAACAAAGATAAATTATGCTTGAAACTGGTTTCATTTTTACACAAGCTTGAAACGGAAACAAACTATGCTTGAAAAAAAGTAAGCATGCCCCCAGCATGGTGACTCAATTCGAGGTACATGCCCCCCAAGCTTCAGTCCATATATATGAAAGGCAGATGGAGTGAAGGTTCAAGTTACGAGATCAAGAGACAGACTCGACTGGGATTTTACGAGATCTTATCAAAGACTTGAATTGAATGGGAACGTGTTTCATTATTTTAACGAGGTTGACACATTAAAATAACTATCCTCGAGACACCTTGTTTCATGGTTTAAGGAGCTTGACACAAGCAGACGAACTATGCTCCAAACACCCTTGTTTCATTTTTTAAGGAGCTTGACACAAGAAAAATGAACTCTGCTCCAACCAACCTCATCATAATGAACAAGAAGTCATCGCTTCCAAGAGTTCCAATCCCAATGGAAGGAAAACATCCTGGAAGTTAGGACCCAATGCCCCCAGCACCTGATGCACGACGGCATCATCACTGAGCACAGGCACGAGGTAGGCAGCCACATAGTTGATCTGCGGTGGGGCAGATACAATGGGTGGATAAAAACCAGGAAGGGATGATGGCGGGCCAGCTGCCATATCAGGACCAAAGAAGGAAAGTTGATCAATGGTCACGATCCGTCCTTCATGTGGAAAACAGACCACAAGAAAAAGGGAGGAGACCAGTGCTCCCATGGCATAGGTGTAATCACGCCCCAAGAGCAGATTGAAATCCAAAGGGCCTGGAACAACCATCACATCCATATGGACAGTTTTACCTCCCAAAGTAACAGGTAACCTTGGAAGGATCCCTAATGGTTGACTCGTTCTTCTGTTAAATGCCAACAGATTCTACGTAACAGGCGCAAGCGGCAGTGAACCGAAAGCGTGCCAAGTAGTCGAGGATAAAACACTAACAGACGCATCTTCGTCTATAATGGTGCTGGGTACAACCAGAACAAAAGCCTGTACTGTGATCTCAAAAGGCACATAAGACGAAAGGCGATATCCTGCGAGTCTACTCCAATCAAAGGAAGTGACCAAAATACTCGAAGGGGCTACCATCAAACCGAGATGGTCTTCCCCTGGTGTTACAGAAGAAGAAGGAACATCCTCCATGACCTCCATCTTGAAGGTGGGAGGGGTATCCTCCGGGACCTCTATCACGGGAGGCGAAGGAGCCGCTTCTTGAAGTATAGGGATAGGAGAATCTTTCTCCAAGTCTGAAGAATCTGAAGAAACCAGAATAATATGAGGGGGATGAGATCCACTCTCGACAGAAAATACCTGGTGCACCGCGGATGGGGCCAGCTCAACCAATCCCACGACTATTGGCTGGTCAGGGACGGATTCTTGAATTCGAATTTTTGAGGGAGTGGAATCGACCAAAGATGATTTTTGACCAATCGTATCATCAGTAGGTGGAAGACTCATAGAGAGTTGTTTATAACCAGCTGGGAGGCATGGTGTGGAAACAGTTGGGTTGTCCAAAACTCGCTTGGATTCATCCATATAAGGACAAAGGTGAATGGCATGGTGCCCTTCACACAACTTACAGGGATTGGTAATCTTACCCTGCTTCTTAGGAGCCTTACCAGCACTGGCTGAAGACGTGCCCCCAACCTGACTCTCGGAAGCCAAAGGCAACGGTGGACGACCATTGGACCATACTTCGAGTACCTTGGGAATGCTAGGGCAATCTCGAAGAAGATGGTCTCTTATGCACAACATGCAAGGGAACTTGAATTTCTGTGGAGGGTTGGAAGGTTTATCAAGAGGAGATGTTTCAGAAGCAGTAGCTGGAGCCTTAGCCTCTATTTTATTTGACTTCTTCTTCTTTGTCTTCTTCTTCTTCTTCTTAGCCACCTGGTTACTCGAATCCAAACTTTCACTAGGCGAAGTAGAAGAGGAGGATGCAGAAACAGGCAAAGAAGGGGAGAGGTCCACCTTAGAATCAACATGATGTTGTTCAGGCGGAGGAGACGGTTGAACAGAAGCCGAGACATTCGGGACCATAGAGGTTGAAAACAACCAGACAGGCAACCCAACAGTTAACCCAGGAAGGGACAACGTTGCCATAGAAGGAGCACCAACATTTCCAAAAGGAGGAAACGGACCAGGATTCCCATTGGAGGGGATTCCTTGGTTGGTGAACTCCGGAAAAGTTGCCATCAGAAACGATCTTCAGAAAAACACCCTAAGGAAACTAAATTTAACCAGGAATATTTCGTGGGCAGTTAATTTTTAAAACATTGAAACAAAACTCTACTGTTTCATCTTTTAAGAGTCGAGAAACAGGAAAAAGGTGACTCTATCAGTTTCAGATTGGAAACAAGCGTGAAAGGACAAGCGCTTGATGATCTTTTCAAATTTAAGGAGTCAGATAAGATCAAAATGACTGCTCAGGAATGCTAGGCAAACGGTGTACCAAATAACCGTGAACTGCAATATACACCTTGGTTTCAAAATGAAAGAGAAATCAACCAAGGAATTAACATACGTGCAGGAAATCTCCCCAAATGCTATGTCCGGTGTATCATGGGTATAAGGCGGTAGACTCAGCTTCCTATAGATAAAGGATAACAACCTAGCGGGGTCTCCCTTTATATACGTGACGGTATGGGGAGCACAAGTCTGTACTAGTGCTTTCTAAAGCCAAGAGGCGAATGACAACTACTAGGTTTAAAGACACCGGAACACGTCTCTAGCCTAGACCACTAAATTTTGCATTAATGTTTCAATGCTTCCTTAGGTAAATTGAGTAAAGTTTATGGTTTATCTTCAATTATGTTTCAGTTTCAAGGCCCTAGCGTATGTCATATGAAAATCTCCTATATGCAGCTATATGAGAAAAGAAAACTTTTCAATTCGATGAATGCTATCTAGTTAAGGGAAGAGCTTCAAACAATGATGCAACGAACAACAACACTGAAAACAAAAAATTTCCAAACTAGATGACTTTCACTATTCAAAAGTACTTTCAAACATTCAACGATGCGAATAATGCAATGTAATCTATGAAAAATCCTCTTCTTCGAAAACTATGCAATTGTAATCTATGCACAATTTCCTTTTCCTTTTCAAATGATAAGAATGCACTCAATGCATTTTTCGATGAAATGGGAATCTACTTAATGCATGCTTTCAATGAAAGAGAATGCACTCAAAGCGATTTTAAGCTTTCAATCATTAAACAATGTGATCTAAGTTCAATGATCAATCTCAAAATACTCTTCAATGCAATGTGATCTAATGCATTCTAACAAAAACAACACTTTGAGACGAAAACTAAATAAACACAAATCTTCTTAAAGAAGGATGAATATAAAAGAGATGTAAACAAACACTAAGAATGCAATCTTTGTTTCAAACACTTTGTAACGAAATCCCTCAAAAAGTGACAAGACATATGAGGTTAAAAAAAAAGAGGACTTCCAAAGCAAGAGATCAAAACAAGGCATTCATTCCCTTTTACATCAAGCAATCATGGAAAGAAGACATTCCAAAGAATGAGCAATGTAATCTATGCTCATACAGTGAAAAACCGGAAGGGAAAGACACACTGGTGAAGGATTTAGGGAAAAAATCTCAATTTTCATACACCCTGAAATTGGCTCGACTTGTACATTGACAAGTAGCGCCAACTGGCGTGACTTGCTCACTGAAAACTAGCGCTAATGGCCAATTGGCGTGGGTTGCTAACTGACAACAAGTGCCAACGCCTGAAAATGAAAAAACAAAGAATTTCTCCCAACCAAGACCAGACTCACCACTTCCAGCAGAATCTCCAAGACTCAAATGAACCATGTGATCTATTAGGTCTCTGTAATAAGCAAGATTGGCAAAATTCCAATCACAGAGTTAACATCATTTCAACCAACTTTGGGATTCTAGGATCTAGCCCTCCTGAATCCGGAGAGGGATCTCTCCAATATGTACAAAGATGGATTTGTCTTTGAAGTTTGGGGTAATAATATTAGGCTAGTTATGAAGTCCAAGGGTTTGTTTGGTTTTTTGGATGGTTGAACATAGTTGCTGTCTGAGGCGGAAAGATCTATATGCAAATAGGTTCAAAAGTGAGAAGTTTAAAGTAACCAGAATAAGCTTTAGTTAAGATGAAAGATGATGGCAAGCTTTCAGTCTATTGGGCTATGGAGTCATAATAGGATTTAATTGGAACAGCAAGAGGCAAGAGTGGTCCATGGGGAAAGTCATCTATGTCTAAGGATCTTTTTAAAGTTTGATTCATGGAATGGAGTGATACATTAAGAAGGGGAAAATAAACAGATGCAGAACAAAGAGCAGCCCAGGATCTGGTAAGTACTTTGAAACTAGCCAGCCTTTGACCAGGCACTTAGGAAAAACACAGAAGCAAACTAGGATCTGGTAAGTACTTTGAAACTATCCAGCCTTTGATATACTTCTGATAGAAAACATGTAAAAAACAAAGGGAAACTTTGAAGGCAACTTTTGGAGTAGAAACTAGCGGGCCGGGCGCACCACAAATCCTCTCCTAGCTTTTCTTTACTTAGTTACTTTCAAGACAATCACATAGATAACACAGAATGGCCTAAGATCTGATAAGTACTTTGAAACTAGTCAGCTTTTAACACATTCTAAGGGAAACAATCAGACAATTATGCAGACAAGTCTGGGACCAGGGCTAACCATATCTTCCTTCAGTTTATCTTCACTCAACATATACTGAAAATAACATTCAAAAACAATATCCAACTAAGGCGATAAGACGAGGGAACGCCAGCATTCTTATGCCTAAACTGAATTAAATAATTTTCAAATAACACAGTGGAAAGAAAACATTTAAATAAATATTTCTCAGCCAGAGAAGGTTACTGGTATACAGCAGGTCCTAACCCCGTTTAAACTGTTCTTTATAGTGGAAAATGAAACAAAATGAAAACAGAAATAAAACAACAAGTTACAATGAGAATAACATCACCGTCAACATAGATCAGAATCCCATAAATCAACTTGTATTGATGCTCCAAACCAGTTACAATCTTCAAATCCAGTGTTTTAATTCATCTTTCTTTCACAACCTAACTTATCTGCTACAAGAAGAGCTCCAAGAGCCAGTGAAACCACTATTTAAAATAGAAGTCTTCAGCTCAATCACATAGAATGCTTTCCCAGCGGTGGAGAGCGATCAGGAAAGTCAGCGGTGGAGATGCGTTGACTGTGCAATGGAATCAGGAAATTGAATGGGGACCGTCGATCTGCAGAGATCGACAGGGGAGATTGATTTCCCACCGTGTGACGGCTTGGTTATCGAGCGGGCGCTTTGGTTAAAGGTCGGGCATCTTGGGCGATCATCAATCGTTGGATCAGCGGGCCCAAATCGAACGGCTATCATCGATTCCGCTGGGCGGTTATGGTCTGACAGATAACGCGCGGGGGACTGAATTTATGCGGCGGTTTTGAAACCTGGCAGAGGACACACGTCAGGCGGTGTGTGGAATCGCTGGGCCTCGGGCCAAAACAACCTTTGCGTGAAGAGTGGTGTGGAATAAACCGTGGTTTTGGAAAACAGCGCGGGGAAAGGTGGGGTCCACAAGGTAAGTTGCGCTCCGCGCCATCCGATCTAAGGAGCAGATCGACGGTTGAGATTGTTCCATAAATTTCACGGGCGGAAAAATTTGGAATTTAATTAAAACCTGATATTCAAAGGTTTATTATGTTTTGGGCGGAGAAAAATGAAAAAGTGCCCGATAGGTTTCGCCACGGGTTCTGGTGCTCGGGCGCATGGAGGAAAAGAGGTAGGGGGCTTAGCCTGAGGGGCTTAAGACCAACGCATATAAAATGTTCGTTTCTATGGTTTTTTAATGGTTTTCGAAGGGAAATGAAGGCTTTCGATAAGCTCAAAATAGTGGGTTTTAACCTTATAAAAGGGATTTTAATGAAATGAAAAGGGAGAAACATGAAATTGTGGGGTTTTCATGGGAAATGGAGAATAGAAAATGAGGTTAGTGGTGGAAAGAAGAAAAAGGGAAAAGGGTCCTTTGCAGAAGTATCCAACTGTGGATTTTTATAGGATTTCAGAGGCTTTTGAAGTATGAAACAGCAGTATGGGATATGGACAGAGGGAAAAGGCTGGAGGCCTTATAGAGGCTTCAAGAGCCAACAATTTTTAGAGATGAAATTTGTTCCTTAGAGGCTCCAAAAAGTTTTTAGCCACCTTTTGGTATAACAAAATATTATGGGTGGCTAACAGTGGCTCCACATGGGGATGGTGCCTTCTTGAAGGCATCAATAATTCAGACTTGATTCCTTTGGGATGCTGACTTGTGCCTGATCCTTTGGATTTCTTTCTTTTGCTGGATGATTTTGCTCTGCTTCTGAAAAATAAGGTCAGTCATGAAAGATAAATGGACTTCATCAATACAACTTCCTACCTACCTAATCCTACTGATCTAACATTTTTTCTTCTTCATTAGAGTGCACTTGGATTGGAAAACTCTATTCACAACATTTTATTCTTTTGAAAGCATAAAAGCTAATCTAATGCTACTCCTTATTTCTCCCTGAACTCAGATTAAACAGTTGAGCTCAGATATTTCTCTACCTAATCTACTGTATGTTTGGATTAAACTGTCCAATAGACTTTCATTCTCTAAATTCTATAACATAAATTCAAAAACAGTCAAGTCAAGAATGAGCTTTTTAACTTGCTGTGATCTATGGCATAAAAACAAGCTGCACATAGATTATTATTTGCAGAAAATTAAAATCAAAATGGAAGGCTTAAGATATGAAAGTCTCTCATCATGGCCTTCTCCTTTACCACAGCTCTGTTTTTGCTTTTGTTCGAGCTGTTTTTTCCCCTTTCTCTGGTTCAGATTTTGATCTGATTAGAACCAGATTTACATCTTTTTTACTCAGAAAATAAAACAGATTTGAGCCCTTTCTCTTTGGAAACTTAGGTTCAGGTTTTGAGCTTGTTTGAACCTTCAATTTCTAACCTAATCTATCTACTAATAAGCCAAGATTAAATAGTTTGGCTAATCAAATTCACTATCCTATTAGCAGAAAAATTTAAAGATAATTAGCCAAGATTAAATAGTTTGAATAATTAGAAATGTGTTTTGAGGAGTGGCATTTAAGCTTGCACACTTTCAGATTTATTTCCCTTTTTGGCATGGGGCTGTGCCCTTCTTGTTTTCCCTCTGCCCTCTTTTCATTTTATTTGTTTTTGTATTTTTGATTTCTTATAACTTGAATGCAATGGTGGATGAACTATTCATAATGGAAAAAGGTAGAAAGGCTTCAAAAAATAAAATGGATTAAGAGAAGTAATGCTTTAGCATCCTACCATTGATAGGACCCCCAAACAATTCTGTTCCATCCAGTTCCTGTAAGAAAAATGCATTATTACCAGCAACTGAATGAATAGAGTAAGGGCCAAGCCATAAGTTGTCAAATTTTCCATGCTTGCCCTTTTCTTCCCTCCTTGAGTCCCACTTCAAAACTTTGTCCCCAATCTTGAAATTGCTGGCCTTTGTTCTTCTGTCAAAGATCTTCTTGATACTGTCTTGCTTTTGCAATGCTTTGTTATAAACCTCCTCTCTGGTTTGCTGAAGATGAATGGTCTGATTTATTCTTCTGGTCATGTCATTTTCTTCAGTCTACAACTCTTGAATTAACTTCATAACTGGTACACCAAGGCTGTTAGGAAAAATTGCATCTGTACCATACACAAGCTGAAAAGGTGACATACCAATAGATTTCTTCAAAGTTAATCTGTCAGCCCAAAGTGCATGGATCAGCTTTATGTGCCAAGATTTTTTATTGTCCTCCAACAGTTTCTTGATTATGTTCACTAAGCTTTTTTTGGAAGATTCTGCAAGTCCATTACCTTGGGGGTAATAGGTTGTGGAGTGTCCCAATGTTATCTGATACTTGTGACAGAATTCAACCATTTTCTTTGATCCAAATGCTGCTGCATTATCTATGATGATCTTGGTAGGACAGCCAAATCTGGAGAGGATGTTAGTCTCCATAAATCTTATGATAACTGAATCATTGGCCTGCCTACAAGGAATGGCTTCTATCCACTTAGTGAAGTAGTCTGTGGCGGTGAGAATCCACCTATGCTGGGCAGAAGATGGGGGGTGAATTTCTCCTATGAAGTCAAGTCCCCACTGTTGAAATGGAGCTTCAACAGTGATTGGATGCAAAGGTAGGGGTAGCAGTTTTCTTTTTCCCTCAAATAATTTGCATTTGTGACAGGCAACGATCATCTTGTGTATATCCGGAAAAAGAGTAGGCCAATAGAAACCAGCCCTCAAAAGTTTGTTGGTTGTTGCCTTCCAGTATAAATGACCTCCACACTCTCCTTCATGGAATTCCTGCTTGACCTTTTCTGCATCAAACTCAGGCAAACATTTAAGCAATATACCACTTGCATTTTTCCAATAAAGACATTTATCAATAATGCAATAGTTCACAACCTTCAATTTTAAGAACCTTGCCTTTGTTTTTGATAAACCAGGAGGTGCATTTAAATTAAGCAAAACATAGACAATATCGGCATACTAAGGAGAATTCATAAAATGGTCTTCAACAATGGGAGTCGAGAATTCTTCTTGGCTATCCAAAGCACTAATCATATTAATATCAAGAACTTCACAATTTGATTTAGCCATTAATCTAGCTAGACCTTGGCCTTTGATGAGTTTAGTGGGTTTTATCTCTAAATCATATTCAAGAATAACAGCAATCCACTTACCTCTCTTACCATCTGGGTCCTGTGTTATAATGTCTTTAACAACTGAATTTGGGACAAAGGCAATGATGTGTGAGTGAAGGATGTATACTCTGAAGTCCTTCAAAGCTTTTACCAAGGCAAAATCTTGTTTCTCCATAATGTTATACTTCAAAGGGGCATCCCTCAATGCCTTACTAAAGAATGCAATAGGTTTCTCTTGTCCTAGTGGGTTTTTCTGTAAAAGGACAGCAGCTATGGTATGTTCTGATGCAAACGAGAAGATATAAAAATCTTTTGAAAAATCAGGGCTTATGAGAACCTGTGTTTTGGTTAATGCTTGTTTTACCAGTTCAAAGGATGTCTTTTCTTCCAAGGTCCATTTCACCCCTTGCTCCTTCTTCAACATGTTTGTGATATTCCTAAGGAGCTCAGCTAAGTTGGGGATGAATCTTCTCAAAAAGTTAATCTTTCCAATGAAAGATTGCAACTCCTTGATGCTTCGAGGCTGAGAGATTTGCAATATGGCCTCGATCCTTTTGGGATCAATCTTAATACCCTCCTCAGAAATAATGTGCCCAAGAATTTTACCTTCTTGGAGACCAAATAAAGTCTTCTTAGGGTTCAAAGATATCCAAAACTTTCTGCACTTCTTGAAAAATTTCCTCAAATGTTCTAAGTGTTCTTCATCTGTTTTTTAAAACACAGTGACATCATCAAGATAGATAATGATGAAGAAGCCCAGTTCTTCCAAGAATGCTATGTCCATGGCTCTTTGAAAGGTCGCTCCAGCATTCATTAGACCAAAAGGCATTTTCACATACAGGAAAGTGCCCCAAGGTGTAGTGAAGGCTGTCTTTAATTGATCAGCAGGGTGAACTAAGATCTGGTTATACCCTGAAAAGCCATCAAGCAAAGAAATTCTTCTAGACCCTACCACCCTTTGTAAAATATGATCCATTTTTGGTAAAGGGTAGTTGTCTTTCAATGAAGCTTTGTTTAAGTCCCTAAAGTCTATACAAAGCCTGATTTCTCCGGTCTTCTTCCTAACAGACACCAAATTAGATACCCACTCAGAATATCTAATAGGGACAATAATACCAGCGTCAAACATCTTCATGATTTCCTTCTTAACCAAAGGCAGTTGGACAGGGTTTATTCTGCGCAGCTTCTGTTTGAATGGTTTTTGGTTTCCTTTAAGAGGGATTTTGTGCTGTATTATTTCGGTGTCATAAGACTTAAGATCTTCGTAACTCCATGCAAAAACATCAGAAAATTCTTTGAACATCTCTATGTATTTGAGTTTAATGTGAGCTGGCAAATTTTCGGACAGTTTGACCATCTTTGATTTTTCCTCACTGCCTATGTTGCATTCCTCCACCTTAGTCTCCACAGGTTCCATTTTTTGTTTCTTTGCCACATCGTTAGAATCGAACAACTCCTCTAAAGGTGTTAGACCACTTGGAAAACTTTCATCTTTGGAATGCAGAGTTTCTAATTCTTCTGTTTCTAATTCTGCACTCAATTCTATTTCATTTCTAATTTTGCTAGTCTGAAGGTTAATGTTGACAAGCTCTGGAAAAGGCTCTTCCTCACCAAGAAAATTTTCTTCACTGCAGTCTGTATCATAGTCTGAATCTGAACTATGCAGTTCAAACTCATTTCTGGATTGCATGAAGTCTTCTATTTGTTTATCTCCGTCAAACACCTGCCAGTATTTTTTATTATTAGGCACAGCTGGTCTAAATTTTATTTGAGGTGAACAATCATTGATCTGATATGGCATTAAACACGTCCTGGCTGCAAAGGCTAAATTGTGGGCTATAATATTTCTTTTTCTCGGGACAAAAATTAGTTTTGACTCCTCAAACGTTTTCAAAAGATCCATGACGTCATTCCTGTAGGCCCTAAGTCTGGGATGATTTGCATTATACTCCCCATTGACTTGCCTAATGATTAACTCAGAATCCCCATATACATTAATTCTCTTGGCACCTAGCTTTTTCAAGAGATGTAAGCCTAAGAAAAGGGATTCATATTCTGCTATGTTTTTGGAACATTGAAAGTTTAATTTACATGAAATACATTTTGTATGATTGTTTTCAGCGTTATTAATCCAGACCCCTGCACCAGCATTAGTTTTAGTGCATGACCCATAAAAATACATACTCCAAAGAGGATCATCTTCAGTTTTATCAGTTTGGTGCATGTCCTTTGTATATTTGACTCCTCAATTTTTTCATCGGGTTGAGGATTGTTCTCTTGACTGTCAAGATTTAAGTTTAATGGATTGATGATTTGTAGTTCAAGACCTGTGCTTGGTTTGCTAAGGTTTTCGAATACATCAAATTTCTTTTACACTTCAGTGCTGTATTCCTCTTCCTTCGTTTCAGCCATCAACCCTGTTAAAGTGATTTTTTCTGTGAGGGTTTCATCATTAAGCATGATAAAAGAATCGAGGGCTGTGCTTATGGAATACAGAGGGGAGTTTTGAGGTCTGTCTTGACTTGTAACCGTGTATTGCATATGAGACTCCCTGTAAAGTCTTCTAGTCTGATTGAAAACAGGGATAGTCGCATAGGTCATGTCCATTTGCATAGTCCCCTGTAACTTAGCCCCCCAAGATCTTGACAAAATAATTCCGTACTTTGGGGGTACATCAGCCACAACAACATCCATAACTAAGCATTTGGCTGGAATCTGGGCTAAGTTAACACAAAGGTCTTTGATCAATCCTAGACACTTGACTCTTCTTGAGTCAAAAGAGTAAAGATCTTTATAAGGTCTGGTGATTTCAAGACCCAGGCTCTCCATTACAGCTTTTGGCATTAAATTATGAGAAGCGCCTGAGTCATGCATAGCGTTGTGTAGAATTTTGTCATGAACGTTCAAACTTACATAAAAGGGAGGGACAAGTCCCTCTTGAAACTTACCTTCAATCTTTGGACCAAAAATAAGCTCTGGCTGGTCGTCATTAAGATTGAGTGTATCCTCATTTTCTTCTATGTTCAAAGCCTTCAAAATTTTGGACCTATATACATGTTGGGCAGCTAACTCAGTCAAAGGAACATAAATTTTGATCTTTGAGATTTCCTGTTCCAGACTGAGAGGAATTTGATTCTTTAAGGTGCTGGTTTCAGCCTTGTTTACTGCCACTTTATCAGCAACAACAACTTGCTGATCTATTTTATCTACAGTTGACACAACGGTTGAAAAAGGAGTACTAGCTGAAGTGTTAGTACTACTGATGTTTGCACTCTGTTTTTCAATATTTTGAGTGTCTTTCTCTTTACCTTTACCAGAATTATCAGCCACTGTTTTGTCTTTTTGTTTGACTGTTTTAGGCTTGGTTGCAGTGCTATTTTGAGAAGGTTTGTTAGAGGTTTTGTTGTTGGGGGTTTGTTGATTAGATTTACTTCTGAGTTCATATTCCTTTGAAGGCTCTATGACAGCATTTTCCATGTTTTGATAATAATTTTCATTATCATCTCTTTTGTCGTCGTAAGGTGTATAAAGACCTTGTTTCCTATCATAATGAACCTCGAAGCTATCATCATCTACCCCAAATAAGTTTATATCATCGTCCTCTGTTATTTGATCCGCTTCCTCAACCTCACTTACATAGTTTTGATGAAAGGGAGGAGTGATCTGTTGATCATCTTCCCTGGGTCTGTTTGGAGGTTGATTCCTTCTAACATTCTGATTTTGGTTTTGGCTTCTGTTTTGAGGAGCGTTTTGATTTAGACTTGCTTGTGCTCTCTCTAGAATGCTCATTTTCTTCATCATTTCTTCCATCATTCTTTCCATCTTTGAGCTTGAAGTAGAAGGGGTGGATTCCTCTCTAAAAGATACTCTCTTTTCAGCTTTCATTCTTGCTCTCTTCTCCATAAGGTTAACTTCCACAGAAAGAGCACCTCTTTGCATATCTTCAAGGGTTGCAAAATCTCTTTCTCTTAATGAATAGGTCATATCAGCATCAAACCCTTCAGGAAACTTGTTTAAAGCTGAACCTTGTGGAGGTTTTAATTCTGGGGAAAGCGCATTATACACACTGTTAAATCTGGTACAATAAGCCTGTACACTTTCCCCTGGGTTCCTATGGAGATTGTTATAGTCAGCAAGAACTTGTAGAGGGTTCTTCCTTACCTCCCATTTGTTTAAGAATGTTTGATGGAAACCTTGAAGATCATTAATACTATGGGGGGCTAAGCCTTTAAACCATTTTCTTGCTTCTCCCCCCAGACTTTGAGCAAATAGTCTAATTTTGACACAATCGTCATCAATTTCATTTCTGTCAAAGTAGTCATTCGTCTTGTCCACATGTTGCGATGCAGTTATAGTATTGCTAGCATCATACAATGGGATTTTGGATTGATAGTCCTGTGGAAGATTGACTAATGGTACAGGAAGGACTAAGGGAGCATACCATGCTGCCATGATAGGTGGTGGAGGTGGATTGACAAGAGGCAGGGTGGGCTGAAATGAAGTGGTTTGAGCAGTGGATGAAAGATGAACAAAAGTGGATGGAACAACAGTAGATTGTTGAGCTGATCTTGGATGAGAGACACCTAAGTTAAGAAGAAAATGTAAATTAGGAGGTGTTGTTTCCCTGCTACCAAGATGTTCACTTGTTTCAGGAGATGAAAGTGAAGTCTCAGAATCTAGCTGATCTAAATCACCAAATGACCTAGTCCTAAATGGGTTCAATAAGTCATTTTGTGATTTCTATAGATCTGAAAGATTTTCAGGGACTGAATTGGCTCTTATGTGAGATCTGAAAATAGTTGAGGATTCTATCTTAGGAGACTTCCTAAGGATACTTTCTGGGTTGTCAACTATCTCAGGTGGATCAGGGTCAGGGTAGGCTCTAGTGTGAATCTTTCTAGGAGCCACTATGCTATGTTTTTAGACCCAAATAAACCAGAAAAGTTCAACCAGGTATGACAATCTTTGAGAGGTTAACTAATCTGTTTTCACACTTTTAATCCTACAGTCCTCTAACTTGATTTGAAAAATATTATAATGATAAGGGTTCTTCCCAGTGGATTCGCCAGGTGGAAAGTTTAGAGTGTGTTCAAAGAAGTACACTGTCCACCACAGTGCTTGTGAGACATCCATTTTCAAGGATATCCCAAAACACAACAAACTCTAACCAGAGATTGATTGGGAGGGAATTTACCAGATATGTCACCTCTAAAAGAGGATGAGATTCGGAGGCTACCTGGCCCTTTCCAGACTCTGTCTAAGAGTATGAGGTAAAACACATCCAATGGTAAATGAAATTTAAGAGCAAGTGTTTTACTACCAATCTGAAATGTTTTTGGTATTTTCCAAATTTTTTTTATTTGTGGTTTGCAAGAATGTCCTAACTTTGCTTCAAAACTTAGCTACGGTTATGAGACAAAGATAGTCTACTCTTATGGCTAAGCCAGCTGATTTTTCAAGGTTAGATAAAAGCTTATAAGAATCCTAGGGTTCACCTAGCTTGTCACTGATTCAAACAAGTTTCATCATGATTACCATTTCTGTGGTAGTGCTTGAAAAGGATGCTTTTTACTCACAAATTTTTCTTGAATCAAGGGTTTTCTGAGGTCTCTAAGGTCTTATACAAACACTCAGTCCCCAGCGGAGTCGCCAAAAATTTTAGGTGGCTCTAGCTGGTTAATAAAGAAAATGCTCTATGAACCAAATCTCTGAATATCGTATAATTATCCTTAAAAACTTCTGGGTTTGTAATCCCGAGTGGAGTCGCCGGAAATGATGTTAACTCTGTGATCAGAATTTTTCCAATCTTGCTTATTACAGAGACCTAACATGATCTAGGCTCAAAGTGAGACAGACACAGATCAAGCTTAGAAAGCTCAAAACAGAGTAAACCCTAGTACCTTACAGGATTGGCGCGACTGTAAGGCTGAAACTAGCGCCATAATAGAATTGGGGCGGGTAATACACTAGCAACCAGCGCCAATGGGTGTGACTGTCAAGCTGAAAAGCACACCAGTCGAGTTTACTAGTCAAAAATAAAAAAGAGAAATCCAACAAGCAAACCAGTGATGATCAAGCTATCCAAAAGCCAAATTCACAGAAAGAGCCAGCCCAAAGAGCTGATCAAGCAAGCAGAATCAAGAATCAACCAAAAAGAGAAGACAACACTCCAAGTTGTTCAGTCCGTAAACTAAACCGGAGATTGACTAAATCAGCGTTGATCTACTCCGCTAATGTAGAGCAGAAGCATTTCGAAGGCTATCTGGCTGCACTTCAGGCTCCATCTATAGCTTACAAATCAAACAACAAGCTGAATCCCCACCGGAGTCGCCAAATTGTTGAGGAGTTAAATCCCCTCTGCGGACAGAGGTGATCCCTACTAGCCCAGATCAGGTCTAGCAACAATAAAACATGCTACAGTGCAGGTTCCTAATCGTAAATAAACCGACTTGCGAGGAAGGCTTACCTAGAATCCAACGCTGTTGTTTGTAGAAGAGGTGGTGCTCCCATTCCTTAGCCCTGGCAGATCACAATCCCCACGATCTCCGTGATCAGACACCTGCACATGCAAGAAACAACACAAACACAAGCATAAAATCCAGTACATACAACTATATGTCAGTCGAAGAGGACATAACTCATGAACATGATTAAGAACAAGAGTGGAACCATAACCAATAGTCGCTTATTATTAAAGAGTCAAAAGAAGAATACAACCAAAGCTTCGACACTGAATTCTCCTTTGGTGGGTCGTCAGCAGAACATGTCTCGATAAAGCCTGTCAAGGATGGGACAAGCCTCTCTCTCCAGATACTTGGCAATAGTCTCCTTGCTTGGATTTGGCCTTAAGGGAATCAAGAAGGCTCTTGCAGCATAAGGATGTGAAAGCTCTTGGGAACTTGGAGATTAGCTTGCCATGGAGAAGAGCAAGCTTTTATAGAAGGAGGAAGGGGAGTTGGGATCCCTATAATTATGGGATTGGCCCTATCATCAAGGAAGCTTCCATGAGAGGTGGAAAACTACTTCCTCTCTATGGAAATCTGTAGCCAAACCTCCCAACTCAAGATAGATATCAATCCAGGAATTTGTTAGGATGAAACTTACGCCTTTTATTTTTAAAAAACACCTCTTAATATGGTTGGCGCGGGTGCAGCTCTATGACAGAGTGCCAATTGGTGCACCCTCTTTGGAGGATTTTCCCCCTTGGCGCGAGGGCTGAACTGTGGAACCGCGCCAATGGAAAAAGAGCTATTTTTAGGGTTTTTTGCAGGGAGATGTCTTCAGGGAAATTAAAGCTCATATTCAGAGGGATGCAATGAAAGTATTTTCAAGTCTTGTCTCTGCTCACAGGTCACGGAATGAGCCCTCCAATGTGCGGGATGGGGATTGCAGGGACGGTGACAAATTGCTGTGTAACACCTACCTTTCCTCATCACCGCGATTCTCGGATACCGACCCCTTAGTACCTTCCCCCGATGCTTCAACTCATCATTCAACTTCTCACTTTGTCACCTCACATGACATCGTACCTGTGATCCCTTCCCATCACAATCAAGAGTCTCATCCCTCTACCTCCTCAGGTCAACCTCTTCCATCCTCTCTTCCCATCTTCTAATCTTATGAAGACATCATGGAAGCCATGACCAACCCTGATTTTCCATGGGACGATATGAACCATCGTGCATATTTCCTCCCACATCAATCCCATGACCAATATTCCCTCGAATCCAAAGACTTCATTCCCGATAAAGTTGATTGGTTCAAAAACCCCATCCCTGCACCTGACGCTTTCGAAGAAGGTAATATGGCTAATATCTCTCCCACCATAAAAATCTACATTTCTGTCAAGCCAGGTATTGAACAAAATATCACCATGGGCACCCAATGCACTCCAAAATAAATTGAAGCCTGCATGAAACTCTTCAAAGAATTCCGTGATGTTTTTGCCTGGTCATACTCAGAAATGCCCGGACTTGTTCCTGCCATTGTAGAACATCACATCAACACATGGCCTGATGCTATTCCAGTTCGTCAAAAGTTGAGACCCATCCATCCTTCTAGACGTGAAGCCATCAAAGCTTAAATCGACAAGCTTCGGCAGGCTGGTTTCATTTACCCCATTGAATATACCACTTGGGTGTCTAACCCAGTTCCTGTCCTAAAAAAAAAGGCACCATTCGTGTTTGCACTGACTTTCGCGATCTGAATAAAGCTTTTCCAAAAGACAAATTCCCCACACCATTTATTGACCAAATCATCGATGAGTGTGCGGGGCACGAGATTCTCTCCTTTATGGATGGCTTCTCCGGATACAGCCAAATTATTATCCGTCGTGTTGATCAACTTAAAACTTCTTTCATTAGTCCGTGGGGAATTTTCGCATACCGAGTCATGCCATTTGGCCTTAAAAACGCCGACACCACCTTTCAACGAGCCATGTCATATTGCTTTCATGACTTAGCCCATATTATTCTTGCCTATTTAGACGACCTTACTGCACGTTCTAAACATTGGGCCCAACACCTTCATGACCTGCATACGATTTTTCTCCGATGTCGCAAGTATAACATTCACCTTAATCCTTTGAAATGTGTCTTCTGTGTTCCCGTCGGTCGTCTCCTCAGCTTCATTGTGTCTAAAGACGGGATAAATCTCGACCCTTTGAAGGTTCAAGCCATTCTTGAACTTCCTCTGCCCCATACCTTACGCCAGCTATAAAGTCTCCAAGGCAGAGCTAATTTTCTTCGCTGATTCGTTCCTGACTATGCCACTACCGCACACGGATTCCGTAGACTTCTTCGATCTCACACCCCTTTTGTCTGGGATACATACTCTCAAGAGTCTTTTGATGCCCTCAAGCATGCTCTCACATCTGCTCCCTTGATCCGTCCCCCTGACTTTGACTGAGATTTCATTCTATACATCTCCGCTTCCACCTATTCGGTTGCTGGTGTCCTTATCCAGGAGGATGATAACGGTGTCGAACACGTGATCTATTATGTCAGTAAGAACCTTGCCGGTCCACCCTTGTCCTACTCGCATGAAGAAAAATTAGCACTAGCTGTCGTGTTCTCGGTCCAAAAATTGTGTCATTATATCCTCATGCGTTCCACCAAGGTTGTGACTGATTCCAACCCCATGGCTTTCCTATTGAGTCACCGCATCCTCAATAGGAAGTACACCCGTTGGGTCATTATTCTCCAAGAATTCGACCTTGAATTTGTCACCCCAAAAAGTAAGAAAGGTTTAGTCCTAGCTGAACTCATTTCTGATTTGCCTACCCAGACACAAGATACTTCAATTAATGACACTCTTCCCGATGAACATTTGTTTTCCATCACCACCGACGATCCTTGGTACGGTGATATCCTTACTTACTTGCGAACCCAAAAGTTCACCCTTCACCTTGATCGTGATGCTCAATGACGTATCCAACACCAAGCCTCTCGCTACCTTTTAATCGGCGATGACCTTTATCGTCGCGACGTAGATATTGTCCTTCATCATTGCCTCACCCATGCTAAAGCCGAGCAAGTCCTAAATGCCTGTCATAGTGATGCTTGTGGCGGCCACCTCTCCGGCCTCGCCACCGCCCAAAAAATCATGCGTGCTGGGTATTTTTAGCCTTCTCTCTTCAGTGATTGCATTGAAGCAGTCAAACACTGTTCCAATTGCCAAAATTTCACCCCCAAGGCGCGAACTCCTCCCACTCCTCTCCATCCTGTTGTCACAGCTGGTCTTTTTTGCAAATGGGCCATCGACTTTATGGAATGTCAACCTCCATCTGCTGGTAACCACAAATATATCATCGTGGTGGTTGACTATTTCACTAAATGGGCAGAAGCTATGCCTACATTCAACAATACGATAGCCACTACAGCCCTCTTTTTATTTAACCATGTCATTTCTCGCTTCGGGGTTCCAAAACAGTTAGTCTCAGACCATGGCCGAAATTTAGAAGATCATATTTGGCATGAGCTCTCCTCCTTATTGGGTTTTGAACACCAATATTCATCTTCATATTACCCCCAAGGTAATGGTCAAGTTGAGGCGGTTAACAAAATTCTTAAGACCATGCTTCAACGCACGGTGAATAAGCACAAAACCAATTGGCATCTCATGCTCTTCCCTGCTTTGTGGGCCTATCGTACTTTTGTTAAAACCGCCACCGGTTTCACTCCTTTCCACCTTGTCTTTGGTGAGGAGGCTGTCTTACCAATCGAGTGTGAAATCCCTTCCCTTAACTTGGCCTTCAAACTTCTCCCTGATACCCAACCTCTAGAACAACGACTTATCATGCTTGAGCACACCTCTAAAGACCGTCATGTTGCACTGCAAACTCTTGAAGCGGCCAAAAAGCGCACCAAGGCTCAGTATGACCGAAAAGTACAGCCTCGCACCTTTCATGAAGGTGACCTTGTTCTAGTATACGACCAGGCCCACGATACCCTTGGTCATGGGAAGTTGAACTCATAGTGGCTAGGTCCTTACATCATCAGTAAAGATCTTGGGAAGGGAGCATATATTTTAGAGGACTTTGAAGGCCACCCCCTTCCTAATCCTCGCAATGCACTCTATCATAAGAGATATTACCCTTAGCATTTCCCACTCGAAATGCATGTTTTATCTCCTTGTAGATAGCCAGCATAGGTTTGATTTTCCCATTCACTACTTCACCAGGACACATGTTGCCCACGAAGTCTTTCTTGCCCTCTTCTCCAAATCGGATTTCCTCACTTACAACACTTTTATTTGGGGCACCGCTTGGCCTCCATATTTATTCTTGTTTTTGTCGATTTCCGTCATGAGATACCATTTTGTACTCATGTTTTCCGGGTCCCCCTTGGACCTTTCATCATTTCTTCATCATCATTAGTGTCTATTTGTTTGTCACTCTACTATTTTCCCTCCTGCCTTAGTTAGGGTTCCCTTATTGCCTCACCTATGGCAGACCTACTTCTGTTGACATCAACTCATTTACTCTAGAAGTCGGGTCTAGGGGGCAGTGTACCTTGGTTCGAGCTCTTCCTACCATGATCGTGATATATACACTTGATGGTCCAGTGATGCAACAACAGCTATTGGTGATTCCCGGGCATGTGTGAGATGTCTCAACCCTCATGAGGGGGTGGCCCTGTAGGTAGCCCCCCACATGCCCGACTGAATTCATGATGCAGCTCCTCCCATTTGATGATATCAACCTCAACCGCTTGCGGTGCCTCTTCGATTTTCACGTATCAGTCAGAGTTTACGAGCCCTTCCCCGCGTGTAGGGGGAATTTGAGTGTATTTGTATCTCATGTACTACCATATTATTGTATAAGTCCTGACGATTATTCCAGGCATCACATGTATGTGGGATTCATCATGTTATTTATCTAGCTCATGTTTAGGCTAGCACATGCTTCATTATTGCGTTCTGTGGTTTTTTGGGTGCCTTATTCTTTGTACTTTCTCTCGGCGGGCATAGGAATGCCTCCCCCGCCACCTTTAGCACAGGTACCACTTCATACACTAGAGAATTGTTGCACCTGTAAGTCTCATCTCCTCAGGGTCTAGTCCTTTAGCACATCAGACAACATTACACTTCTCTCTGTCACTTCCCTTTTGATATCTAGTGATTGAGTTCTTAAAACATACTTTGGTCATACGATTTGCTCCTAACACTCGTACGTTGGGGGGCAATCTGTGACACCATTTTTTTGGTCATCTAACCTATTATTATTAGATGAACGCAAGTACACCATGTAAGACCAATTTTACCCTAAGTAAAATTGCTTTCACCATATAAAATAACTTATTTGGTCATATTTAACCCAAAACAAGGAAATTAATTAAATAAATCCTTATTTATTTACTTATTTCCTAAGAAAAAGTTATTTAAATCATTATTTAAATAATATTCTTAGTTAAATTTTACTAAATCATACATAAATAATTAAATAAACCATTATTTATTTAATTATATTCCCATCATTCCCCTAAAATGATAAATAAATCATTTATTTATTTATTATTTATAAATAAAGGAATTGACCCAAGTCAAGAATCCCTTTCCCTCCAACAAATATTATAAAATATTCCTAAAAGGTGCTTCTAGAATTCGATTAATAATATTGTATTCATGCACCGAGTTCTAGACCGCCCCAATATTTTGTTATAAATAGGGGGCTTTTCCCCATTCATTAGCCACCTTCATTGCATTAGATCACTTTGGATCTACTCTTGGTCACCATTTTCCATTTTTCTTTATGAACTCCCATTGAGTTCTATGCTTGTTTTTCTACATCAATAAGAGAGAGGAATGTTAGATCTGAAACACTGAGGACTTTCAAGAACCCATCCCACCGAGGAGAACCGGAAAACACCTTTCTTGTTCTCCTCTCAGGTGCCCCGTTCTTTAATATAATACAAATCATTATTTTAAACATTTTGTTCTTGTCTTGTCTATTGGATGCATGGAGCCATATTATATTTTATCTGCTTAATGTCTTTTGTGCTTAGATCTGAATTTGTGCAGCAGACTTAAAGAAATTTTTCAGCCATAATCGATGTTAGGGCTATTTTTTATGCGTAGCTAAAGTGATCTTTTATGACGAAAGAATAATACTAACACATAGCAGCAAATTATTTGAAGAACAACTTGCCACTTGATGCTCTGAATTAACAGTTGAAAGAGCTGCGATGAATCCACCAGAGAGACCATATGTATCATCCAAACTTGCACATAACCTTCAACCATTTTCTGATTTGGATTCCATGTGGTGATGATGTGCCATTCATCTTGTATGGAATGGTTTGGGTTGACATGACTCATGACTTTGGAGGAAGGGTCTTTGGAGCCTCAATCTTCTTCTTTCCATTGGAGGGAAATCATGTTACAGCCCGAGATCAGCATACCCTCTACACTTATCATCAGTGGAGAGGAGGACAACATGGGATAGGCCCTCTTGCCTATCATGTTCATTTATTCAGCCCACCTACATTTCTGGAGCATAAGGTGGAGGAGATTTTTCTTGAGTTACCATGTTGGAGGGTGACTCACTTCATTTGGATGATAGCATGGGTGAGGGAGACACTCATTCACCATGGTTATTATCACTCCTAATTTGTGGAGGCCATGAGACATCAAGCAATTTTACATTCACACTTTCCACTTTTTATTGATGTAGACCATTTGGATTTTCACACTTGGGAAGAAACATTGGATTACAGTTTATTTGCAGATTCTCTTGATGTAGTGAGGGAGACCATTGATGGGAGGCCACATGAGGAGGAGGGGAGGAATTTTTCTCCTTATACATTTTCTTGAGGACAAGAAATTATTTTGGAGGGGAGGACTATAATCTTCCAAAATTTTAGCCTCAAAGCTAAATGGAACATTAGAGTTAGCAGCAACTTTAGCCGGTAAATAAATGGGTAGAAAAACCCATAAGTCTCCTAAGGAGGATAAAAAAACTCCAAGTGTGAAAGGAGACAATCTTATAGCTTAATAAAACACTTCCATGTTTGAATAGGGATAAAATCAAGTTGATTCAGTCCACTTTTACTAAGTCAACGACACAGTTTTAGAGGAGGAGGAATCCAAGGAAGAATAACACAGTTTTGGAGGGAGATGTATCTTTGGATAGAGATGACCTAATTGAGTGGGGCCAAGGGAAATAAAACTCATGTTTTATATAAGGAAGAGGATGGCAGCATTATTCTTCATGTCTTATATTATTATTCATGTCTGCCCAGACTTTTGCTTCCTCTTGCTATTTAGCAGAGTAGCAGTGTTGTTTAGCACAGGGTGTTCCCGAGCGGGAATCCCACATATTTCGTTTGAGGATTTTCATTGGGAGAGTTTTCATTCATCATTCCACATCAGGTTTTTAGGCCAAGCTTCATCCAACTTCATCAGCGCAGTTTTGTCGAAGATTGTGCAGTGTTGCTAGGTGCAGCAGTGGAAGGGATTGTAATCTCGGTTTCTGAGCTAGTTTCTCATTGGAGGAAGGTTTCATTCAGTTGAGGGACTTGTTTGGAGAGCTCCACAGCTGATTTCAGATCTGTGGTATGAGACCACACATTTCCCATACATTCCCAGTGTTTTTCCAGCTAGGGAATGCATTATTTTGGAGGCAGTGCTCAGTGCATGGTTTGGTGGCTTCGTTGCAGAGTTTCCTTGTGATTGAGGGGTTCATCCTTTCATGGGAGAAATCCCTTGAGTTATATACATCATATCAGACATATTTAAGCCTTCAAAACTCATGTGCTTTAGTGTTGCAGTGATGATTCTGTAATTTTATGAATATCACATTTTTTATGTAGAGTGTTTGATAAGAAACCCTTTCCAGGTTATCTTGTATTTTGTATAAGGAGACTAGATCTCAGTTCTTAAAGAATATTTTATCAATATATGAGTAGATCTATTGTTATCCTATTTTCCTAGTGAAAAACATCTCTTATATTGTGGAGTCCCTTATGTAGCAACTCCGGTATTTTGTAGTCTTGGGGTTTTAGCACTTTTTGGAAGTCCTAGGTGTGGGAGATCTATTTAACCCACCTAGTTTTCTTTGTTTCAGCTCTATTCTTGGATTTAGGTTTTATATTGACTTATCTATGGAATCCAAGAGTCCATTTCACTGTTTTATTTCATATGTTGCTGGAATTGCATTTTTTTTGCATGATTCATGAGTTGTTCCTAATTTGGAATATTACACTTTGTTTTGTTCAACTTGGGCACTTTTCCCTTCTATTTTTACCTTTTTTTCCTCAATTTGGCCACTCTACCCTTCCATTTCATCCTTTTTTTCCTCCTCTTGGACCATTTTCTCTTCCTAGAGTAATTTCTAACTTTCATGTAGTAGTCTCTATCTTTCCTATAGCACACACTATTTTTCTTGTAGCATGTATTTTTCTCCTCCTTAGAGGTATGTGGGAAATTATGATTCTTTTAGGGATGCTAATATGGAGGATTTCCTTATTTCTTATGCTATGGGTGTCTTGAAGGTTTTATTGGGGGAATTGACCTCTTGAATATTTCATTCTTTTGTCCCTCTTCTTCCCTCTTGCAAGGCGACTTATCAATGGTGATGGGGTTCTTCGTTGGAGGTTGAGGCCTTTCCTATCGCACCCTTGTTCTTTTCATGGTCTTCAAATACATGGGAGTCTGTCTCTTTCTTTTTCCTTTCACATGGGTTATTAAAGTGGATAAAGTGGCAGCCAATTCTTTCTCAGTGTTCCCTGGTGCAAGGCTGGTTTGCTGAGGGGAGATATCAATGGTTTTCTTGGGCCTAAAAACCTCCTCCTCTTCTACCTTTTTTTTTTCCTTATTCTCCTCCTTCTCTTCACTTTTCTTCTTTTTTTCTACATCTTCTCTGTTTTATTCCCCTTTTTCCATTTCCTCTTCTTCTTTTGTCCTCTTAGTATCTTCCTCGCCTGTTTTATTATCCCTATCTCCAAGTCTAGAGGCAGGGGTATCTATAAAGGTTATGCACAATGTCCCTATTATATTTTCTTTCTCCATGTCAATTAAATTAGACCACAACACAAGAATTTTGAGCTTGTTTAAGGCATCCTGTACTATGATTTTAATTACACCATGATGGGCCATGTGTTCATGTTTTCCTTCCCTAAAACTGTGGCTCATATCTATGATGGAGTGAAGGGGGAAATATGGTATGTTCAGCCTCTGATCCAAAGGTAGGTCCTCTTTGAACCTAAGCTCATACAACAAACTAAATTGATATCCATAAACTACACTCAGTATGCCCTCACAAGAGATATACTTCATGATGTGGTAGGCCACCTCATCCCATTGGCTAGGAAAAATATGCCTTATTACCCTATTATTGTATTCAATGTGTTCCTTGTCGGGTAGAAATAAACTCTTCTTAGAAGCAATACTAGAGACCTTGTCCTCTCTATTCCATTCGATCCCTAGGGGTAAGGTGGTAACTCTATTGATAAAATCAAGGGTGATAATTATTGTTATCCCTCTTATCACTGTGGTGGCACTGTCATTTTCCTGAGACTACAAGGCCATTGCAAATAATTGAGTCACTTCATCATCATATCCTCTGAGGATCTCAAAGAACCTGTAATATTCCCAAATGGGAAAAGAAGGAATATAGAGAAAAATTTTGGTATAGTAGTGTTAAACATCATATAAAAGCAAGAGGCAAATATGTTGACCTATCATTCATTATAAAAACAGAAAAATATGCATAATAAATGGGCCATAAGATGAACAATAATATAGAACAAGCCTCCAATCGACAAAAACCTCAAAAGAGGTGCTGCTACTATATGTCAATGAGTTGGAAGACTGTTATAGCACTATTTAAAAGGCACTGCTACAAAAAATGAATATAAAAAATAATATGGGCTGATATATGCCACAAAATATAGATCTAATATAGATCTAGGCACTATACAACCTCCAATGAAGAACCCCTCAAGGGTTTTCAGAAATACACCATGTACAAGATGGGAATCTAAGCCCTAGGGCTGAAGATCCACTGCAACATATAGATCGGGAAATTATAACTGATATGATACAAGAAATAATTTAGCCTCCTCCAATAGATCTCCTAGATGAAAGGCTGATCCCTTCTCTAGCAAACCTCCTCTCCAAATGGTGTACTGAAACCACCTAGCAACTCCTCCCTCAAATTAACACAGATCTGGAAAGACACTGTGTTGTAGGGGAAAATAAATATATGGCCTACTGCCAAGATCTGAAAACAAGCTCAAGGGCCTTCCTTACTATCCTCCTAATGGAAAGGAGCCCTTCTCTACTGAAAATAACCACTGAAGTGACCCAAATATGGTCTCCACTGTTGCAACCTGTAAAAATACTTAACCCTTAATAGGATATGCGCTATAGATGTAAGATGAAGCTTTGGATGAATGCATGATAGTGGAAGTGAAGTACAAGACTCTTCCAAGAGCTACTCAATGAAAGAGGTGGGATTCCTGATCAGGAACACCCAGTGCTAAACAACACTTGCAATCTTAGCTAAACAGCCAAAGAAAGCTATATGTATAAATAGACCATATATTCAGAAATATCATAAACTCAACATAATGAATATGGCTGCCATCCTCTTCCTTTTATAAGATATGATCTTGAAAACACTAAGCACCATTCATTTATGACCCTAATTCCATGCAAGGTGTCTCCATCTTAAACTGCGTTGTCCTCATTGATTTCCACTCCTCTATGACAACACTATTGATTTGGTCAAACTTGACCAAGTAAATATGTTCCAGCCCCTTTTCACACCTAAGGGTGCTCAAATAAGCTACCAAGATGTTTTACTTTTTCATTGGAATTGATTTATTCATTATTAAGGAGACTTATGGACCTCCATTTTCCTCTTATTCATAAAACAAGATAGTAAAACAAAAATTAATATTCCAACTAGCTCATGGCTAATTGGGAATATTACAGTCCTCCCTTCCCAAATGTTGCTCGTCCTCAAGCAACTGATAAGGTGAGTGATGAAACTCATCTCCTTAATAATTGGTGACACCATCATGTGATAATATTCCCTCATAAGCTAAGTGTCTCCCAATCCATCCATCCATGAAATTCTCCTCCAAAGTTCTCATGAGATGCCAATGATTCATCCCCACAAGGAAGCAATAGATCCAATGAAACAATCATGGTTTGCCCAAGGTTCTCCCTGAAACATGTAGCCTAATGAAAATGAATAATTTATCTCCCATAGGGCACATACAATCCTCCCATCCTCCCTCCAATCATCCCCATAAAAATAATAAGAACATCATGTAATGTTCCAAAATTTTAGCCTCAAAGCTAAATGGAACATAAGAGTTAGTAGCAGCTTTAGCCAATGAATAAATGGGTAGAAAAGCCCATAAGTCTCCTAAGGAGGATAAAAAAACTCCAAGTGTGAAAGGGGACACTCTTTATAGCTTAATAAAACACCTCCATGTGTGAATAGGGATAAAATCAAGCTGCATTGACTAAGTCAACGTCACAATTGTAGAGGAGGAGGAATCCAAGGAAGAATAATGTAGTTTTGGAGGGAGATTTATATTTGGATAGAGTTTACATAATTGAGAGGGGCCAAGGGCAAGAAAAATCATGTTTTATGTAAGGAAGAGGATGTTATCATTATTCTTCATGTCTTAGATTATTATTCATGTCTACTCAGACTTTTGCTTCCTCTTGCTGTTTAGCAGAGTAGCAGTGTTGTTTAGAACCGGGTGTTCCCGAGTGGGAATCCCACCTCTTTCATTTGAGGAGAATAATTGGGAGAGTTTTTATTCATAATTCCACATCAGGTTTCTAGGCCAAGCTTCAGAAAACTTCATCAGCACATTTTTTTCGAAGATTGTGCAGTGTTGCTGGGTGCAGGAGTGGAAGGGATTGGAATCCTGGTTTTTGAGCTAGTTTCTCATTGGAGGAAGGTTTCATTCAGTTGAGGGACCTGTTTGGAGAGCTCAAAATCTGATTTCAGATCTGTGTTATGAGACCACACATTTCCCATACATTCCCAGTGTTGTTCCAGCTAGGGAATGTGTTATTTTGGAGGTAGTGCTCAGTGCATGGTTTGGTGGCTCTATTGTTGAGTTTCCTTGTGATTGAGAGGTTCATCCTTTCAAGGGAGGAAGCCCTTGAGGGATCTACATAAGATCAGACATATTTCAGCCTTATACACTCATGTGCTTCAGTGTTGCAGTGATTATTCAATAATTTTCTAAGTATCACATTTTGTATGTAGAGTGTTTGACAAGAAACCCTTTCCAGGTTATCTTGTATTTTGTATAAGGAGACTATATCTCAGTTCTTAAAGAATATTTTATTAATATATGAGTAGATATATTTTTATCCTATTTTCTAAGTGTAAAACCTCTCTTAGACTGCGCTGTCCCTTATGTAGCAACTCCGGTATTTTGCAGTCTTGGGTTTTTAGCACTTTTTAGCAATCCTAGGTGTGGGAGATCTGTTTAACCTACCTAGTTTTCTTTGTTTCAGCTCTATTATTGGATTTAGGTTTTATATTGACTTATCTATGGAATACAAGAGTAAATTTCAATGTTTTATTGCATATGTTTCTGGAATTGTGTTTTTTGTGCACGATTCATGCACTGTACTAATTTTGGGATATTACAGTGGTATCAAAGCATGATCTCTGGCTTAGCTTATGAGATCCAGCTATCAGAGGAAAGAGAGATGGAAAGAATCCAGAAAGCTTTAGTATTTGAAGGAATAAAGGAAGACAAACTTATAAATCTTCTTCCAAAATCTATTTAGAGCTTTCAAGGAGAGCTGAAGAAAATGAGATTAAAGATGGAATCTCCAAATGAGGTTGAATCTAGAGCTAAATCTAGATTTTCACATAGTGAGTGTGAGCATGCAGCTACACACCATGATGCACAACGCAGTCAAGTGCCCAGATCTATCTTGAGATGGATAGGAGGAGGAAGAATGCCTAAGAGGATGACTCTTAGTGATTTTTTGCTGAAGTATAAATCTCAAACTGAGAGGTTTAAAGATCATACTAATTTCCAAGGGTTTTTCAAGATCCAAATAGATAAGAGAAAGCTACAAGATGCAGATAGATTTCTTCTATCTACTTTTTCTGGATCACCTACATGTTCAGTTGGAGCTTGGGTGAAGGAGCTAGACTCCTATTTGTAGATGCACCATATTTCTGAAGATGAGGCCATCAGATTTGCAACGCTGCATTTCAAAGGTAAAGCTCATGCATGGTGGATTTTTGAATCTTGTTATTTAAAAAATGCAAACATTTCATCTTATGCAAGATTCATAGAAAATTTGATGGGAAGGTTTGGTGAAAAAATTCCTAAGGCACATGAGCAAGGAAAACTTGAGAAAACAAAACCCTTTTATGTGATGAAGGACACTCCACTACAAAAAACCATGGGAGGAGCTGACATCTTGCATTACACATTGTCGGAAGCAAGACCTCTAGTTCATATTCTTGAACAAGAGGGCATGGGGATCTCCTTTTTACAAGAGGATCCAACTGTCGATATGTTGCCCATACACATTGAGGAAGATGAGGGAAACAACGCTGTCACATCTATAGCACATATAGTGCCTCACGTAGAGGGAGGAGGAGCACATGCTCGAACAGGAGGGATTTTTGCATCTTTGCAAGGAAGTCCCCAGGATCTCATACATGGAGGTCCAAGCACAATCAGTGAGCAACATGATTGTGAAGCATTGCAGCTGGATGGAGTACGTAGGGATGAAGAACAACATGATGTGATGAGAGGCACACACCCTTCTCTATTTCAGAGAGCTAGTGCAAAGAGGAGGTAGACTGTATTGCACTGTGGAAGCAAGGGAAAGGTTGCCCAACCATATGTACAATCCACTCTTGACATTAATGTCTCACTACATGGAGGCATTCCACCGGGGAGGCCACCTGATCTAGAGTTGATGAAATACATCTTATCTTTGGATTCACCAATCTTGGATTTTGGAGAGGTGAAGAGTTTGGAGGAATATTTTGGCAAGGGGGATGTCAAAGTAGCAGGCAGCAACATGAGGAGAGCTTCACATGCCAGATCACCAGTGTTGTCTCTTACGAGGATTGATCCTTATTGGAGATCTCAGCTCTTGGTAGAGTAATCCAAGGATCTTGGTGCATGCATGATTCCATATGACCCCAATGGAGATGATAGATGCATGGTGGATGATGTGGTCATCTATTCCTATGGCAGGATCTTCTTGACTAGATCATCTAGTCTCAAGGAGATGCTGCTACATGCAGCACATGAGGACTTCTCTTCTATGCACTTTGATGCATATTTCCATTTGATGGAGAGGTTCACCTGGGAGGGAATTCAACATGACATATTTCAACATATGGAGAGATGCATATCTTGGATGGTGATACAGAGGATGTCACAGCCACCTTCGTACTCATTGGGAGTGAGGGATAATTTCCAGTTGAGCCACTTCAGCTCAAGACCTCAAGTACATGATGGAGGAGGTATAATTTCACATTTTGTCTTGTACTTATTTTCCTCGTTTGAGCAGCATGATGTAACAAGAATAATTATCTCTTCTTGCATATTGTATGATGATGTACTTGCAGCTACTTGTAGCATTGATCTTGGCTATCTTTTTTATGGGTTGTTGGGGAAGCCACATGATTCTTGGTGTGCACCATTGACACTATATTGTAACTTCATGTTTTCACCTTATGAGATGAATATGGCAGCAAGCAAGTGGCTGGTAGAGAACTTGTTATTTCCTATGTTGATGTAGGCAAAGGATGCACTGCACTAGTTCCATGGGTGGAACTATGATGCACTCTCTGGCTCTCATTTGGAAACTTGTTTTTATTGTACCTTGCTTTCATGTATTTTTGATATGTTTTTGCTCAAGGAAAGCTTTGTATGGAGAGAAAAACTAATTGGGTGGCATGGCACCCATATGCTAGAGCAGCAGAAGACTTGTTTGTATGGGGCATCATACAAGTTGACCATCATGATCTTACTTCATGGCTTGTATGATGGAGAGATGAGGGAGCAACAAGAGTTTTTGTTGTTGTGGTTGCACTTGGAAGAGTATGGAAGCACCATTCCCATATTTTTCATGGTATTTCCGGAAAGAAGGAAGGCACATTCATGGTGCAAGGAGGCTACCCTTCAACATTGAAGGATCATGATAGACTTCCATGCAAGAAGGAGATATTCTCACATAGCATCATGATGGTGGATGACTTTGGCATATGGAATGTCAAAGAGAGAAGTCATGGAGCCTTATTACAAAGGCCCACAACACTGTCACATAGGAGTATGTTCTTATTGATGGAGTGTTCCAAGGAGTATGTGTATCCCTTCATCTTGCATATTTTTATGAGGGAATCCTCATGGGGGAACTTATACATGGACCTCACTTTCAGCCTACTCACTATGCATGGTAAGAAATACATCTCTATACTAATTTATTACTCCATTGAGTATTTTTATCTTCTCACCATATATGATCAATGCATTGCTCCACAAGGGAGCAAGAGTATTTTCGGGTTTCATGGTCACTTTAGGGCCAATATTTGTAATGATAATAGACAATATATACATGGCTATGGGCAAGTGTATTTCTATTTTATCTATGTACAACTGATATACATTGATGCTTACTTCCCCATGTTGGAAGAGAAAACATACACAACTTATAACTTGTTATAGAACCACTTTCCACATGACATTCTCAAGTAGCAGTTGGGAGGACTACGTAATATCCACTTGGAGAACCTTTGGTACCATCCAAAATTGCATCTAAATTTCAGAAATTTTCTATTTTGGAGGCCAAATGGTGATGATGTGCCATTCATCTTGGATGGAATGGTTTGGGTTGGCATGTCTCATGACTTTGGAGGAAGAGTACTTGGAGGCTCAATCTTCTTCTTGCCATTGGAGGGAAATCATGTTGCAGCCCAAGATCAACATGCCCTATACACTTATCATAAGTGGAGAGGAGGAAAGCGTGGGATAGGCCCTATTGCCTATCATGTTCATTTATCTAGCCCACCTACATTTCAAGAGCACAAGGTGGAGGAGACTTTTCATGAGTTACCATGTTGGAGGGTGACTCACTTCATTTGGATGATAGCGTGGGTGAGGGAAGCACTCATTCACCATGATGATCATCAATCCTAATTTGTGGAGTCCATGAGACAGAAAGAAGGTTTCCATTCACACTTTCCACCTTTGATTGGTGTAGACCATTTGGTTTTGCACACTTGGGAGGAAACATTGGATTACAGTTTATTTGCAGATTCTCTTGATGCAATGATGGAAGCTATTGAGGGGAGGCCACATGAGGGAGAGGGGAGAAATTTTTCTCTCCTTATACATTTTCTTGAAGAAAATGAAAGATTTTGGAGGGGACGACTATAATGTTCCAAAATTTTAGCCTCAAATCTAAATGGAACATTAGAGTTAGCATTAGCTTTAGCAAGTGAATAAATGGGTAGAAAAGCCCATAAGTCTCCTAAGGAGGATAAAAACACTGCAAGTGTGAAAGGGGACACTCTTTCTAGCTAATAAAACACCTCCATGTGTGAACAGGGATAAAATCAAGCTGCTATGACTAAGTCAACAATGCAGTTGTGGAGGAGGAGGAATCTAAGGAGGAATAACACAATTTTGGAGGGAGATGTATCTTTGGATAGAGATGACCTAATTTAGTGGGGACAAGGGCAAGAAAACTCATGTATTATATAAGGAAGAGGATGGAAGCATTATTATTCATGTCTTAGATTATTATTCATGTCTGCTCAAAATTTTTCTTCCTCTTGCTGTTTAGCAGAGTAGCAGTGTTGTTTAGCACCGGGTGTTCCCGAGATGGAATCCCAACTCTTTCATTTGAGGAGCCTCATTGGGAGAGTTTTTATTCATCATTCCACATCATGTTTGTTTTTGGGAATATCAACAGAGTATAATATCAATAACTCTCTCTCTCCCTTAGGCCATACACATGAGGGGTTTTTATACTCCCTCCAAGTAGTTCCAACAGTTGGAAACAGTTGGCCACGTGCGGGGGTGGTTGAATTACCTGAGTAACCATCAACCCAGCCCGAAAATAGGGAATAATTATATATTTTTTAATCATTTTAATGGCATACGCGGAAAAGTGCAGCTGGACTCGTGTATACACGCGGAAAAGTATGGGCATAGTCGTGTATGGGGATTTTTACACTGTTTTTTAGTGAATTTGTCCAAGTCTGTAGGAATGGGTGCCCAAAGCCATATAAGAAATCATGAATCATATGAAGGTGAGAAATGATGCTATAACAGATGCCCCCTAATATATGAGGTCAGAAGGGGTACATGATGGCCGAAATGTATTATGCACAAAGAAAGAACTTCGCAAGGACAAGAGAGGACTTCACCAGATTTCAGCCTGCCAAAAAACCAATGAAAGAAAACAGAGAGTCAACTCATGCTGAGGTGGGCATACCCATGCTCAGTCAAAAATACATCATATGGAAAGTACCGAATAGATCCAATATGTATACAAGTATAGCTGAACTGAAAGTACACAATGAATCATCTGAGCATGGCCCGGAAATACAAGTCTGAATCAATGTCCAAGTATCACATATAGAAAGCTGAGCAAAGATGGTGCAACTGGATGTCTGATCAAATAAGTAACTGAATCTCCAAGTACCGGATCATAAGAGGTGGATCAAACGGTACAATCACGCAACTCGGGGGCCAACATATAGGATGCTGTTGTACTGAACTGCAACATATAAGGGTGGACGGCATCACTGGCAGAAACTGAATGGACTGTCAAAAGTGAACCGAAAATGCTGATGCAACCCGAGGTCTTCACCGATCACTATGGCACAATTCTACACAATGGGAATAAATGAGCTGAAGTCGACCATGTGAGAAATCGTTGGATTACCGGTCAATGATGTATGCCGTTAACCAACGCGAGACAACCCACCAATAATGAAAATGAGTGTCAAGGTGCCCCAATACAATCTAACAAGTGCGAATGAATGAGTTGAAGTCGAACACTTGAAAGAATCTACCAATCAGGAGGCAATGATGAATCCCCACTGTCGATAGCGAAGAGTCTGCCACTAATGACTGCAAACCCTAAGGTACTGACAAAAATACTCTAGACCTTATTCCCAGAGCAATGAGTCGGAGTCGATGGGAAAAGATCTGCTGGAAGGAAGGCATTAAGGCATCCCACATCAGTCCAGTGCGAGTGTAACCCGTAGGCCAAGATTTGGAAGGAATTGGACGAAGTAGAGTGACGGAACCAAAATCCAAGTACGTTTCCGACATGCACAAGATGAATCTAGCGCACGAAAGAAACCCTCTGAACCAACCAATAATGAAAGCTGACACAGAGGCGAGAAATCCACCGATAGGGTCAAATGGAAATCAAGGTATTGCACGAATCCCAAGTGTGATAATGTGTGCTGACGTCGAACACAGGGGAAACCACTCAGTCAAAGACCCATGATGATGATCAAATGTTGAGCACGAGGTCACCTATCAATGATGGAAATAGGCCCAAGGTGCGGCTCTAGGTTTGCTCTCAGAGCAATGTGTCGTAGTCGATAAGAGACAAAACCCGCCGGCAAGAAGTCAATGGAGACCTTCTCAAACCAGCACGAGCAGAAGATCAAAACATCTGATGTGATAGAACATGATGCTGACAAGACCGGGAAGGCCGACTGAATAATGAGTCAAGAGACACCGTAGAATGGCCGACTCAGGCTAGACTTCCCTTGAACAAAAGCACGACTCTGTGATGACCATGGCAGTAAAAAGTGACACTGTATAAGTCTGTCATGCAGGAGGCAAAACAAACTCTCCATATGATTGGAAGAGATAACCAACCGGGGGAGAACTGACAAGTGAAACATGGTAAAGGCTTAACCTAGGTCAAAACTAAAACCATCCCAAATGTAGGAAATATATATAAGTATATGTGCTTTGTTCAAGGGCGACAAAACTGACTCTGTACTGCCATCAAAACAATGAAGATACATCCCGTTCCCGCTCTTTTTGTTATATTTGATTTTTTTGTCTTTTTCATATAATAAGCCTGAAAAAGAATAAAAGAATGCCATGGTACAATGGATAGAACGAGTATCAAGAAATCAGATGCACTAGTTCCTGGGATTGGAACAATCCTATGCTCAATGCAAGGTGGCGAAAACTGGTAAGTGATACTCAGAGGAATGTTCCATCCATGGGTAAAAGGGTGTCAAGTCGCGATAGCTAAGTGCACGCAATGGTTAACTTGTACAGATAGACAAGGTCAAAATTTGGCTTAAACATTGAGTCCGAATGAAGCCGGCTAAAGGCCAGGATAAACAAGTAGCCAATATGCAATGCAGTAATACAACTTAACGACACTAGGGAGCCTCTAGGGTAACAGCCAGAAAAATGATATTGAGGAAGAAGAAGAATGAAGCTTCAACACGTAAGTCATGGCGGGACTAAAGAGGACTCCCGAGCCTACATAAAACGCAGCATGGGCAACAAGTGATAGCGAGGAACTAATTAGGAAGCCCATGTAAAGAAAGGCTCTACCACCAAGTCATGATTAAAAATTGGCGAGTGAAATGGGTGAAATACTCATGACCTGATGGGATCGACCCTATGGCAAGTGATCAGAATGGAGGCTAGTATGCAAAATGCAACGAAAAGTGGATTTCCTAACCTATATGCCAGTGAAGATCATATACCTGCCATGACAGGTCAGCAGTCATGGATCAAAAACTGGAAAAATCTCAACTTCATCAAAATGTACCTGAAAATATACCAATCTGGGCACTTACAAGCATCCGGGTTATGCAGCTTAAGATGGATTGAAAAAATAAGCATAACAAATTTTTGCAAAATTTTCAACTTTTAGCCATAAATAGACAAATTACCTCATATTTGGTTCATTATTGCATTGCTGATTTGGAAAAAAAGTGCTCTGGAGAAAAAAAATTCTTTCGTCAAATCAGGAACAATCGACCGTCGAAACGCGCCGAAACTTCAGGTAGGCTCCTAAATCATCCTGTTTATTCATTTTGTCCATTTGGAATTTAAAATTAAGTGATTTTTAGCTTGAAAACCCTTGCTAAAATATGCGGACTTGTGCATACGCGGGTTCATTAAAGGAAACTCGTGTATACACGTGACTGTGCAAAGGAAAAACCGCGTATGCGCAGGTCCGAATGAAAAAAAGCGTGGCTAATGCAAAATTTGATGAAATTTGACAGGACGACAATCTCATGGAGGGAACGTGAGCATAGCGCAATAGACCAAGAGGTCATGCAAGATCGCGCAGCGCAAAATATCCTTCGGAATTGTGGATTGTTCAAATTCTTCAAGATGCGAAATATGAAAAGCAATGTGCGGTTGCTAGAAATGCTTGTAAATTACTGGGAACCATATCAGGATTGCTTCATAATTGATCATATGCCACTACACATTGAAGTGGAAGACATATATTCATTACTGGACTCTCCCGGAGGGGAGAAACAGTAGACTTGCACGGGAAGCCCCTGGGAGGGTTAACCGTGGAAGACTATGTCCAGGTATATTGTGTAGGGGGTTCCAAAAAGGTTGGAACTCAGATTGCAATTAAAGATGTGAGGGATTTGCACATGAAAATCCTCCTTTTCACCATCGACATAGTGGCAGGATCCGCCTCTCTACATCAGGCATCTAGGACGCAAATGAGCATAGCTGTAGAGTGTTTGACTCATGTGTATGATTGGTGCACAACCCTATTACTGAACATGAAACAACAGCTGACCTCAATCCGCCAAGTAAAGACCAAACACTTTGGCTACGGTACAATTTTGACAACATTTTTCTTTGAGAAGATTCCAGCCTTAAGACCCAGAGTCATCTCTACCATCAGTAGCCCACGGGACCCAAGAATTGCCCGTTGGGCAGACATGATGAAGAGACTGGGGGGTAGTGAAGTACCCCGGACCACATGGGACGATGAGTTACTCCTTTGGTGGGGAGAACAGATCATCGCAGTGGATGACTATCCCTATGCCGGGATGGATTTTCATGGAGATCCGGATCTAGTTCTTCCACCAGGCACAGCATGGGGAGCAGTCGGTGAGTTTGCAAATTTTTTGACTTATATAATTTTTTTTGGATTTTTTCAAATATGTATGAAAAAATGAAAAACAAAGATGTTTTTGATTGGATTCATAATGACTGACAATTAAAAATGATCATGTTTCAGATGTTGGACCAGTTCGTCCTGAGGGTCTCCTCACACACAAGCACCACGTGCAGGGTGAGCAGACATCGTGGATTTAGATAGACTCTCCAAAGCCGTGCGTAGAAACTTCGAGGGGATTAACCGCCAAATCCCTATGGTTGATGTGGAGGACTCGCCGAAAGCCATCCAGAGATGGGTGGTTGGAGTTCTAGACTGGTTAGATTATTCGCCGAGTTGCCAACGGCAGTCACGTTCTATAGGAACACTATCAAGGTGGACCCTGTGGGCAGATAGATATTATGTATTAGATGACTGTATATTCTTTTTTGAGACTGAACATGATCGGGCATAAGCCCAAGTGTTGTATGACCTTATGGATCCAAATTTTTGTATAGTTTTGAACACCCTGATGATATATATACAGCGATATTTGATGTGATGTGACAAATGTATCAAATGTATGATGTTTTTGATGATTAAAATTTTATTGCATGGAATGATTAATATGCCAATCTAATTTCGATTAGCTAATGAGTCAAGAACCAATTGTCGGCTTCGAGGAATATGAATGAAATTTAAAAATTGAAATGATCTTTGTAACAAACGTACCCTCAAGAACAACCAGAGTAAAAATGGATCTCGAACCTGATAAGCATTTTTCAACTGCGACACCACCACCTGAGAGTCCAAGAAAACTACCAAAGAATCAACACCCAAAGATATTGCCTCCAAGAGTAGATAAACAACTGCAGTGTATGCTGCTATATTATTGGAAGCAGGACCAATGCAGACCCCTCTTGATACTCACAGCTGACCGAATGGATAATGAAGCACCCAAGCCATGGAAGCTAAGTTCTGGGTGTGTCTACTAGCACCATCGGCGAAACCAAAATGACTCATGACATCCGACACAACCTGCCAAAGGAGATCAAAAAAATCACCAACCCATCAAAGATTGAAAAACCAGATATGTACAAAGCAAAACTACTATATACGAAATCAACATGCCAGGCTGAAGCCTAGGCATAATACTTTTTCAAATAGAGCCCATTTCTGGGCTCTGGCAACTCGTTCCCTTCAAAATCAACCAAGGTATATGCTCCTTTCATGACATTTTAATATATAGGGCCATACCACATAGACTTAAAATTTCCTCGCCCAAGGCATCTTTTTCTTGGGCATAGACCAAAACAAGGTCACCTTCCGAAAGACCCTAGGCTTGACCGCGCTCGTTTTGTGGAATACCAACAGAGTATAACATCAATAATTCTCTCTCTCCCTTAGGCCATACACATGAGGGGCTTTTATACTCCCTCCAAGTAGTTTCAACAGTTGGAAACAGTTGGCCACGTGCTGGGGTGGTTGAACTACCAGAGTAACCATCAACCCAGCCCGAAAATAGGGAATTTTTATATATATTTTTAATCATTTTAATGGCATACATGGAAAAGTGCAGTTGGACTCGCGTATACACGCGGAAAAGTACGGGCATAGTCACGTATGGGGATTTTTACACTGTTTTTAAGTGAATTTGTCCAAGTTTGTAGGAATGGGTGCCCAAAGCCATATAAGCAATCATGAATCATATGAAGGTGAGAAATGATGCTATAACAATGTTCCAGGCCAAGCTTCAGCCAACTTCATTATTGCAATTTTGCCAGAGATTGTGTAGTGTTGCTGGGTGCAGCAGTGGAAGGGATTGGAATCCCGGTTTCTGAGCTAGTTTCTCATTGGAGGAAGGTTTACTTCACTTGAGGAACCTGTTTGGAGAGATCCACAGATGATTTCATATCTGTGGTATACGACCACACATTTCCCATACATTCCTAGTGCTGTTCTAGCTAGGAAATGCATTATTTTGGAGGCAGTGCTCAGTGCATGGTTTGGTGGCTCCGTTGCTGAGTTTCCTTGTGATTGAGAGGTTCATCATTTCATGGGAGGAAGCCCTTGAGGGATATACATCAGATCAGACATATTTCAGACTTATACATGCATGTTCTTTAGTGTTACAGTGATGATTCAGTAATTTTCTGAATATCACATTTTGTATGAAAAGTGTTTGACAAGAAACCCTTGTCGGGTTATATTGTATTTTGTATAAGGAGACTAGATATCAGTTATTAAAGAATATTTGATTAATATATGAGTATATATATTTTTCTCCTAATTTTTTAGAGTAAACCCTCTCTTATACTGTGCAGTCCCTTATGCAACAACTCCGGTATTTTGCAGTCTTGGGGTTTTAGCACTTTTTGGCAATCCTAGGTGTGGGAGATCTATTTAACCCACCTATTTTTCTTTTTTTCAGCTCTATTATTGTATTTAGGTTTTATATTGACTTATATATGGAATCCAAGAGTCCATTTCACTATTTTATTGCATATGTTGCTGGAATTGCGTTTTTTGTGCATGATTCATGAGCTGTCTCGATTTTGGGATATTACATATCATCAATGTATGGGATCAAAATAAAATACATATAAACATAAATATGAAAAAATGTAGGTTGATCATACTCCACATGTGGAACCAGCGCAGTATATCTCCTGACTACATCAGATAATGGTATGGTAAGTGGTTCTGACCACTTACTTGCTGCCCAAGTATTCTCATAATTTTTGAAAAGGTGACAAATTATTGGTGCCTTTGGAGTGTACCCATAGTGATACAACATCTCCCTATATCCTCCAAGGGATTGGCCATGTTCAGAAATTTTTATGGTCCAAATTTGGCCATGAATTTTATATGGAAGAATGCTCCTCCTTGGACCAATGGCCTGTATATACATGGTAAAGGAATGCAAATAGTCATCAAATGAAAAATCATGTACATAAGCATGTTCCTTACCAAAATTTCTACTCATATAAATGGAGTGGTCCATAGATAGATCCCCTCTCATTCCAAAAGAAGAAAGAGGTAGTTGTGATAGCTCCTTCATTGAGTTATGTATCTCTCCCATCTCCACATGGTTCATGCATATTTGAAAATGCTAATATAGTTCCTCTTCTAAGCCTTCCAAACTGTAGCTCTCCATGATATTTTTTTAGGCTCTCATGGAGAGCTACACTTGGGAAGGCTTTGAAGAGGAACTATATTAGCATTTTCAAAGATGCATGAACCACATGGAGATGGGAGAGATACATAACTCAGTGAAGGAGTTATCACATCTACTTCTCCTTGAGCTTGGACGATCTAGATAAGAAGATCCTACCATGATAATATATGACTTCATCTTTGAATGAATATCCCTCCTCTTGAAGTTGGTCATTAAGTATCATGCATCTAAAAACATCCTTGGAATAATCCACCAACAGCTGGGATTTCCAATATGGATCAATCTTCCATAGTGACAGCGTTGATGATTTATCACAAAGAACATCTGTCATATGGTTGCCCTTCTCCTTGACATCCCCCATGCCAAAGGTATATGTTGGAAGGCTGCTATCCTTCCCATGCTTCTCCTTCCACATCACAGAATCTGAAATGAGAGTGGGTAATAATGATGTTGGGAGAATGTCTCACTCCTCCTTGAGTCTACCCAAGACTCTCAGCATTGTATCATGGCCTTCTAATGCTCCCATTCCCCATGGAACTATGAATGGTGCATCATGATGTGAGACATGTCTCACCAAATCGGGATCAGGTGGCCTCCCAGGTGGTTTTCCATAAAATAATAATGTCCCATGGGCCAAAGTCATGTGCATAATAGATGGGGCTGTTAGGTCCTTGCTTCCATTGCACAAATCCATCTCTGATTTCTATGTGGAAGTTGTATGTGAGGGATATGTGTGCATGCCCTTAATCATCTAATTTTTTCGACTCTTTCTATCCACCCTTTTAATCTGCAAAGTCTCCCAATTTGTGGTGACTTTCCCCAAAGTAATCAACCACTTCACACCTAATATCACATTGGTTTCAAGTATGTCAACCACAAAGAAGTTATTAGTCAATGTATATGTCCCCATGGTGATAGATAGGGATGGAACATAGTGCACGCATTGCATAGTTCTATCTCCTGGGACAAAAACAGAAAATCCCTCAAAATCATCAGTGGGCATGGAAAATTTTAGGGGCTAATATTCGCAGGTGGGCTAATTTTCCATGGTTTTTCTAAAAAAAAGATTCGCCAATTTCCATTTTTTTATAAAAATGATTCGCCCAAATTTTACAATATAAAATTATTTTACATTAAAAATTGCCAACATGATATAGAAAATATATATAATGTCATTATAAATTTGAATAATTTTACAAATACATAAATAAACATTTTATAGTTTTCATATTAGGGACTAGTGAGATTCACCAATTTTTTAAACTTTAGGATAATTTTCCATCCTTAAAATTATCCCTGTCAGTGGGTATTTCCATCCTCTGCACAAGTTGGGCATCAATAAAATTGTGGGTAGCCCCATTGTCAAACAAAATAGAAAACCTCTTATCTAAAATGGAATCTCGAACCCTCAAGGTCAAGTACTTAGGTACTCCTCTCAATGATGCAAGAGCCCATCCAATTGTAGCAAATGCCCCATTCCCATCTCATGATGGTGTTGGTTCATCTCCTGCTATGTCAGTGCTATGACCTCTTCTTCGTCCATCTTCTTCTTCCTCCTCATCATCTAAGAAGACCTCTATGTAGTGTGCCTTTCCTACTACACATTTATGTCTAGGTGCCCAAGATTCTTGGCATGTGAAGAAAATCTTCCTTCTCAAATATCTTCGGACATCATCATCAAGAGGTTTTTTACTTTGGCTCTACTTTGATATAAGAGCCTTCTCATCTTTTCCATGTGATGGAAAAGAGGGCTTATGCTGAGATGTTTCCTTTGCAATTGGAAATGCATATTGTAAATCTCTAGCCCTTTCAGTGGCATCTTGAAGGGTAGTGGGCTTGGTAGACTTAAACAACCCATGAAGAGGTTCATCTAACCCATCAATCAACATATAGACCCTTCTTGTTGCAAATAAATCAGGAACTATAAAATATAGTTTGAAAAATTTAGAAATATAAGTTTCTGGATTACCTGATTGTTTTAGCTTTGCAAGCCCCATGAATGGTGCCTCAGGATCTCTTTTATCAAACCTCTCCACCAACCTCCTTGTGAACTCTGAATATGTAATCACATTGGCATGACCAAATGTAGACAAGCCATGGAACCACCAATCATGTGCTTCACCCTCAAGGTGCAACACTGCTATCTTAATGGCCTTCATCTCTGGTACTTTGTTCAGCTGGAAGTAGATTTAAAGCTTCTCTACCCATGATTTGGCAGTGCAATTAGATGACCCATCAAAGTTGGGTAAGAAAAATCTGCCCATAGTGCAGTGTAGATCAATATTCTGAATGAATCCTCCACCTCTATTGTGATTCTTGGGTCTCCTATTGTCCTTGATTTGAAAAAATTCTTGAAAACTCAAGTGTTCCTTTAATCTATGAGATTGAGACTCATACTCCATGAAATATTCTTCAAGAGATTCTTGTTCTTGAAACCCTTCATTTCCCACTACTAAGAATGTAGGCATTGCAGAGCATTGGGAAACTTGTTGTTGCTGCACTGGTTGATCACTCCAATTATGAGAAATGTCAAAGCCTTCAACATGTTGAAATCCTTTAGGGGATTCCTTATATCTATCCATTTTGATCTCCTTTATTTCTCTAGTAACGTCTTGCATAGCTTTGAGAAGAATCTTAGGAAACTCTTTCTCTTCATCTTCTCCTCCTGATAAAGGGTTTTTGCCTGGTCTTCTTTATCATTTTTATAATCAAAATTCCAATGTATTATTCTTTGATACCTCTTCTCTCTATCAGTAAGAGGATCTCCTTCTTCAGATGACATATTGGCTTTTCAATATGCATAGGCTATGCCAAGATTATGCTCTGATACCACTGTAATATTCCCAAATGGGAAAAGCAGGAATAGCAGTGTTAAAAATCATATAAAATAAAGAGGCCAATATGGTGACCTTTCATTCATTATAACAGCAGCAAAATATGCATAAGAAGTGGGCCATAATATGTATAATAAGGTAGAACAAGCTTCCAATGGACAAAACCCTCAAAAGAGGTGCTACTACTATATATCAAAGAGCTGGAAGACTGCTACAACGTTTTTTAAAAGACACTGCTACAGAAAATTAATATAAAAAATAATATGGGATGATATATGCCACAAAAGATAAATCTAATATAGATCTAGGCACTATACAACCTCCAATGAAGAACCCCTCAAGGGTTTTAAAAAATACACCATGTACAAGATGGGAATCTAAGCCCTAGGGATGACGATCCACTGCAACATATAGGTCTGGAAAGTGCGGCTGATCTGATATAATAAATAATGGAGCCTCCTCCAATATATCTCCTAGATGAAAGGCTGATCCCTTCTCTAGCAAACCTCCTCTCCAAATGGTGTACTAAAACCACCCAGCAACTCCTCCCTCAAAATAACGTAGATATGGAAAGAAACTTCATTGTAGGGGAAAATAAATATATGGACTGATGCCAAGATTTGAAAATAAGCTCAAGTGCCTTCCTTACTGTCCTCCCAATGGAAAGGAACCCTTCTCCACTGAAAATAAGCACTAAAGTGACCCAAATATGGTCTTCACTACTGCAACTTGCAAAACAACTCAACCCTCAACAAGATCTGCGATGTAGATGTAAGATGAAGCTTTGGCCGAATGCAGATAGTGGAAGTGAAGTACAAGACTCTTCCAAGAGCTACTCAATGAAAGAGGTGGGATTCCCATTCAGGAACACCCAGTGCTAAACAATACTTGCAATCTTAGCTAAATAGACAAATAAATTTATATGTCTAAATAGACCATATATTCAGAAATATCATAAACTCAACAAAATGAATATGGCTGCCATCCTCTTCCTTTTATAAGATATGAGTTTCCAAACCCTAAGCCCCATTCATTTATGACCCTACTTCCATGTAATATGTCTCCATCTAAAACTGTGTTGTCCCTCATTGATTGCCACTCCTCCATGACAGCATTGTTGATTTGGTCAAAGTTGACCTAGTCAAGATGTTCCAGCCCATTTTCACACCTAAGGGTACTCAATTAAGCTACCAATATGTTTTCCTTTTACATTGTCATTTATTTATTCATTATTAAGGATACTTATGGACCTCCATTGTCCTCTTATTCATAAAACAAGACAGTAAAACAAAAATTAAAATTCCAACTACCTCATGGCTAATTGGGAATATTACAGAACCCCAACCATTGATGATTTCTAAATATGTCAACAACAAGAGGATGTAAACTAATTCTCTTTGTGTATGTGGGTTCTCTCCTATTGAAACTTCCCCCCATCTTTTGACTATATTTCATAGGCGTAATTTTGTGTCTTATTTTCAAATATCACTGGTGAAATTTGACCCTAAGACTATTAAATTTCCAAAGTTGTGTGTTTTCTTATCCCCTACCCCCTTATAAAACTCTTTAAGTTTCTTAATTATGGATCTACTATATGCAAACTTCCATGAAAATTCTTGTGAATTTGATGGGGGTGATGGCCACTTACCTCTGTAATTATGAAGTTTCTGAATTGAAGTATGGTGTTGTGGTGCTAATATACCTTGGTGGTGGCTTGCATGTCACTCCTGAAAACTCTGTGACCTCCTTGGAAACTTCCTGTAACAGTTGTAGGGTTTCTTGTAGCACTGCCTGCATGTAAAAATTGAACTGTGATCAAAACTCCTCGATGGTCTCCTGAATTTTTCCTTTCACTAACTGATCTCGAAATGAGTATAAGTGTGAGGGGAAATGAGACAAAGTAATATTTATGGTAGTTCGAGTAGGCTTGGAACATGGTGGTGATGTGTACTTCACATGATGTTTCCATATTTGGACCATTGATCCCTGTATTATTCCCAAATGGGGAAAGAAGGAATATAGTGCATAAAATGAAAGCAGTAGCAAATATTTAATACACGAAACCATGTGACAAATATGGAGTCATAAAATTATGTATTAGAGCATCAAATCAATAAAAAATAGTGAGGAAACAAGCCTCCCATAAGCAATCACTCCCAAATATGAGCTGTTGTTACAATACAAAATGTCAGAGAGAAAATACAGCGCAATAATATTAAACATAACTATAGAAGGAAATGATAAAATTATGTAAAATACTGATATAGGCCCCAATAGATTCTAAACATATAGATATAGGCACTAGATTAGCTTTCCAAGACAACCCAAGAGGGTTTTCAGAAAATGCACACAATGTGCCAATGTAAGTTGCAGCCCTAGGGCTGAAGGTATGCTGCAAAAATAGAAATAAGAAGATGTGGCTGAATATGATGTAGAAAAATATAGATCTCTTCCAATATATCCTCCATATGAAAGAATAGCTCCTCCAATGAAGATATCACCTCCCAAAACAATCACTGTAACTACTCCTGCAACTTCTCCCTAAAATAATGTAGATCTGGACTGAAACTATGCTGTAGGGGATAAATAATCCTTGGCCTTATGCAAAATGTGTCAAATAATCCCAAGGGTCTTATTTGGAGGCCTCCTAATGGATTGAAACCTTCCTCCATTGCGAAAATATCTCTGAAGACACCCAATATAATTCTCTATTGTTGCACCCTAGAACACAGCACAATATGCTGTAGAAACTTAAAAGTAGCTTAGGATTGAAGGTTGGCCTCAAGCCTGAGTGTGTAAATGAAGTAAAATTCTCCTCCAAGAGGCCTCTTAAGAAAGGATATGGGATTCCTACTCAGATACACCCGGTGCTAAACAACACATAAATCTCAACTAAACAGCTGAAGAATGCAAGAAGTCTAAACAAACCACATACAAAATAATAATATAAAACATAACCAATATGGATGCCATCCTCTTCCTTATATAATTTGTGAGCTTTCTTACCCTTGGCCCCACTCAATAAGGTCACTACCTCCATGCAATCAATCTCCCTCCAAAACTCTGTTATTCCTCATTTAATGTCCACTCCTCCATAACAACGTTGTTGATTTGGTCAAAGTTGACCTATTCAACATGATCCAACCCCTGTTCATACTCAAAGGTGATTTATTTAGCTAATTAGAAGGTATCATTTCACACTTGAAGTGTTTTTATTGTTTCTAAGGATATTTATGGGCCTCTCTACCCATTTATTCACCTACCTAGTGACAAAATAATCTATAATATTCCATTTAGCTAAAAGCTAAATTTTAGGAATATTACAGTCCTCCCCGCAAAAATGTTGCTTGTCCTCAAGCAGTTGTAAATGTGGAGCAAAATTCCCCCCCCCCCGTCCTCCTCTTGTGGCCTCCTCATCAATATTCCCCAACATTTCTTAAGATATTCTTCAATAATTTTGTTTCTCAATGGTTCCTCCAAAATGTTCAATTTGGCCTTTGGTGGATAAACCAAATGGCTCTCATCATGAGAAAACGGAAGTTCTAAATGAGGTCCTCCTTGTTTTCCAATGGCCTCTTCAAGGTAGGAGTAATGACAAGCATAAGGGATCTCATTCCCAAAGAAGGACTCCCATCTCCATGCTATCATCCAAATGAAATGAATCACCTTCCATCATGGTAATTCATAGAAAAGTTCCTCCCAAATGTTTATGAGAGGCATATCCCAAGTGATCCAATAAATCATATGGCTCACCTAATAAGGAAACAAGTGATCTACTGTAGTGGCCATATCATCTCCCATGCTCTCCTTGAAGCATGAAGTATAAAAGGTGTGGAAAATTTCATTCCCCATGGACACATCCACCCAATGTGTCTTCCCTCCAATCATGTTCCCAACAAATATAAGAACATCATCAACATATGGAATCACAATCAAAGTCATGCTAGCTGCCATGTGTAGTAAAGGAGAAGGACAACGATCTCTCATGTGAAACCAACGTATTTTTGCTCCTAACTTCTGTATAATATGATATAAAAAAAAAATTCCCCACTACTTGTTTTCTGCCCCATTCTTCTTGCATGCTGGGAGAGGGTGTATAATGGTTGGTGTTAATGAATCACACCATGAAGAGTTCATCATCTCCCCAAAATATTAGAGGGAATGGTTAACATCATCATTGCTGATGGCCCCAAGTGGCCCATGAATCCAATAAGAAAGAGTGCCCCCTCTTGGAGCAATTCCCTGCACATGAGTGGTAAGAAAATGCAAGTACATAGTAAATATATCATGATGATCATAAATACAATCCTTACCATACACTTGGTTTAAACTAGTGAGGTAGCTCATGGATGAGCTCCCTCTCACACCCAATGAGTAAGGAGGTGGTGATGATAACTCTTCCCAAGAGTTATGTTTCTCCTCACCCTCCAAACAATCTATGCACTTCCTCATATGATAGTGCATCCCCTCTTTGAAATATTCCCACATGAATCCCTCCAAGATAGTATGATATGTTCTAATGAAACTAGAGGGATTAGAAAGCAAGATCTAATAGGCTGCATGTAATAGTTTATCCTTGAGCTTTGAGTCTCAAGTCAAGTAGATTTGATAATGGAAATAAATGACTCCATCAACCACTATATACCTTCCATCTATCACTTGCCCATCAATAACCTTACATGTGAAGAGGTTCTTGGAATATTCCACCAATAGTTGGGACTCCCAATATGGATCTAGGCTTCCCAATAATGACAATGCTGTAGAAATATGAAATGAAGATACTGTCACATCATAAATCTCCTCTTTTACATGCTTAATGTCAAAGCCACAAGTTGGAGGATTGTTACCCCACTTTTGTTGCCTCCCTTGCAGTTGATCTTGCCTAGGACAAGATTGAAGTACATGGAGTTCAACCTCCTCTTGGAAGGTATTTCCCATACAAAAATTCCATAGTTTTTCCCATGCATGCAAGAGTGTTAATACCCTCCTGTCATATTCAGAAATATTCCTCATGTGTGGAAGTATCATTTAATTATCCAAGGCTATGGAGCTGCCATTTGACACCATGCTCATGTTATTATAGATTTCTGAATCGTCTTTCAGCGTAAATGACTGAGTGGGAGGTAGAAATGTCCATATCAGAAAATTTCTCACTCCTCCTTTGAACCCATCAAATTTTCTCTACGATGTGCTAGCTCCTCCCAAGGCTCCTTCACTAGCCAAATATATCAATGTTGCACCATGTTGAGAGAGCTCTTTATTCGTCTTCCAATCAGGGGGTCACCCTCATGGAATGCCTCCATGTAAAGAGATATCAAAATCTGAAGTAGACTGCATAAGTGAGTGGATTGATTTTTTCCTCCTTCCATTGTGCAAAACAATCTCCTTCTTCTGGATATAAACCCCTTGAAATAAACAAGGGTGCATGCTCCCCATTCTTTGATGTTGATACACCTTTTCTTCTCCTCCTTTGATCAAGGAGTTACAGCCCATCACTATTGCCACATGATGATCCTTGAGATATTTTTTCAAAGATGAAAAAGCTCATCCACTTGAAGAAATAGCCTCATGCCCATCTCCATGTGGTGATGGTTCTCCTCCCAAAGGGACAATGCTGTTACTTTCTTTATGCTCTTCCTTCTCATCAATATTTGAGAATACCTCATCAACAATGAGAGACCCTAGATCTTGGTCTTCCCTTGAAGGAGTAATCTCCATGTCTTCCTTTGGAGAAGAAGGCTCTTCCTACAATAGGGGTCTTGAACTTGGCAAGGTATCATAAAAATTTTCATCCCCCTCAATAGAAATATGAAGTGGAGTTGGTATAATGGATATTTCCAACTCATGCAAAAGTTTTGAATGTTTAGGTTTTGCTAGCTCAATCAAAGATGTTTTAGATTGTTTTATATCAAATATCTTCGGTAATATCTTAGTGAATCTTGCATAAGCAACTATATTTGCATGATTAAATGAAGATGATTCATAAAACCTGTTAGTCATTAGTAATTTTTTCTTTTCATAGATGACTAAATGCTTAATATCCTAGATTTCTAGAAACAAAATTCATGAATATTGTGAGTTCTAGAAATCTCACTGCCTTCATTATCCTTAAGATAAATTTTCTATATCTCCCTACTCTATCATGTCATAGTCAGCCTATCAGTCATAGAAGATCCCTCATGGACTCATGCCTCTCATCTCTGTCCCATTTTCACACCCACAATCTCATTACTCTGTTTGTCCCTTGCTTATGACTCCATTATCCAACTAGGGTTTTTGAACGCTTTTTTCTTGGTTCCATGACCTCCATGGTTAAAACATCAACAAGGCTTGTATCTTGATGCTATTACGCCTCCTCCTATCCTTAATATACCTTCATAAACACTTCCCATCACTCCTATCCCTCAAACTCATCATTTTTCTACAAAACCTAGCCTATTTCTACAATTTGACACTTTTCAAGACTAGGCCAGTTTGTTTCCATTTTGGACCCTTTCCCCTCACTCAATTCTTGAAATTCCACTTTCCCCTATTCTCTAACATCTATACCTATCCCCAAAAATTTCCCCAAGAATTTATACAACCCTTATCCCCTTCATTCCCCTCCTTCTACAAGGTAGTCCTAAATCCCCTACACTAAACCCTAATTTCCTCTTCCAACTAAGCTAGGGTTTGCTATGGAAAGGATTCATAAGAGAAAATGATCCATTTGATATATAATATTAGAAAGAATAATTCCATACCAACTCATAAACATCATGCCTCCATCATTTTCCAATAATTCATTCCAAGGGTCAAGTCATTTTCCACACCTAGGGTCAGTTTTGTTTAAAAATATGTTTCTGACCAAACATATATGAATTTGGAAAGAGTGAGAGAGGTTTTTTTCCAACATAGGGCCAAAAATAAAAAACTCCATGGTTTGGGAGCAATTTCAAAAATACAGATGTCACGGAGAATTTCTCCATTCCTAGAGTGACCTTAGGAAAATCAGGTTTTCTCATAGCTGGAGTGTCCAAATGGCTTTCTTGATGGGACAAAAGAAAAATATACTAGATGATATTTCCAATGAGCTATCATGATCTAAATTTGAGGTTGAGGAAGGCATCCAAAATTTTTCTGCACCAACACTCTGCATTCTTCACCATCATTCAAAACTTTTTGACCAGTCTTGGGAAAATAAACTTTTGGCAGGGACAATCAACTCCAATCAGGGAAAACATGGTATATTTGAAAATTATATAGGTTAAAATTTCCAATGAGCCCAAATATGACATTGGGAAGGTCATTAAAACTTGGCTGCAAGTGGGCCCTTTTTTGGCGTTGCGCTAATGCAAAGGCTCCTCAAACAAGGAAAGAACTTGCCCCAAGGCCAAAATTCATCCTCCAAGTTGCATTCAAAGGGCTGCAGAAAATTTAAAGCTAGTAGGTGGCCTCTCATCCTTATCCTCCAAGAAATTTTCCTAATTTGGTGGCTAGAGAAATTATTAAACCCTAGTTTGGAAAGCCCTAGGTCCTCATTGAAAAATTATTTATTCTGACCTCCAAGTAAACCATCATCAAATTAGAAAGGAGTGAAAATAGGGTAACCACAAGCTGTTTCAAAACAAACCCTCTCTCAAATTCAAGGTAAAAATATGATACACTTGCCTCCATATCACTCATTTGTAAAGATTTCCATCACCACCATTTTCATTTTTATCCTTCAAACCCTAGTTGTGCAAACCCTAGGCCTTAAATGCAAAGTGACCCTCTTTTTTGACCTCCTTGAGCATGAAGGAGTAGATGATGAAGAAGAAGTGGAAGAAATGGAAAAAGAGGAGGGTCATGATGATGAGCATGAAGAAACAGAGGATGATGAAGATGAAAATAGTGAGCAAGACAAGGCAGCATGACAGTGAGAAAAATAGTGACAGAGAAGAAGAGGATGACACTGATAAAGAGTACAGTAAGGAAAAAAACAACAAGGAAGAAGATAGTCATGACAGTCATGAAAAAAATCAGCCTCTGAGTGATAATGACAGTAATGATAGTACAGGGGATGAAGAGGAAAAGAATCCTGGTGATGAGCCAAATCAAAGTGAAGAAGATATAGAGGCATACAATGAAGAAATTGGAAGTGAGCATGCTGATGATGAAGGAAATGAGGTGAGGGAAATATAAGAAATGATGAAGGAGCTAATGATAGCACCAAGGATCACAGCCATAGTCATGACACCAAAAATGCCACCATCACACTTTTTTCATTTACATATCAGAGAGGGTCAAGGCCTATGTTTGCTGCCTCCAAAGGGAAACATACTGTACCATCCACCTTAACTCAGCCACTTGACAAGGGAAAAAATCAAGAAGGAACTCATTGAAAATCAAGCACTAAAAAGAGGAAAATACCAAGAGAGCCTTAGATTTTTGGTACAATCTTCTCAACAGGTCTCTCAAACCCCATGAGGCACACCTCCACCAATTTTGAGGAAATTTGGACAACTTTTGGTTTTTTGAGATTTGGAGGCCTATTAGCGCAGTGCCAATGAATCCCTGGAGCATCCTCGGAAGGAAAAATTAGAATTTTTTGACTTCTCATGGCTAGTATACTTTTCTCACCAAGTTTCAGAGCGATTGGAGCTGATTTGACCCCTCAAAAGGTCAAAAAACCCGTCTATTTCAGACTTGGTGCTACGCTAATAGTAGTGTTGGGATTTTGGTACTTTGGATAGGATATAGGAGCTGTATCAAGAAACTATAAGAATTTCTAGAAATTAGACTCATCAGGATTTCCAACGAGCCATCACAGAACAAAATCTGACATTAGGAAGAGGTCCAAAACTTGGTTGCGAAAGTAATTATTTTTGGCGCTGCGCTAATCCCTGGAGCATCCTCAGGAGGAAAAATCAGCACTTTTGGACTTATCATGGCTAGTACACTTTTCCCACCAAGTTTCAGAGAGATTGGAGCTGATTTGACCCCTCAAAAGGTCAAAAACCCTTCATTTTTCACCATTCTACCTCTATTTCAGACCTGGCGCTGCGCTAATGGAAGTCCTAGGATTTTGGAATTTTGTATGGGTTATAGGAGCTAGATCAGAAAACTATAAGAATTTCTGGAAATTATACTAATCAGGCTTTCCAATGGCCATCACAGAGCAAAATACCACATCGGGAAGTGGTCCAAAACTTGGCTACAACAAAGCCTATTTTCTGCTAGAGGTGGTGATGCGCTTATAGCAGTATTGGGAAATTAAATTTTTGAATAGGTTACATGTGCTCAATCAGAAACAAAAAGGTGTATCTGGAAATAAGACTCAGAAATATTTCCAACGAGCCATCACAAAGAAAAATCCAACATTGAGAAGTGGTCCAAAACTTGGTTGTAACAAAGCCTATTTTCTGCTGAAGGTGGCACTGCACAAATGGACTATGTAATGTGTTTTTGGCCAAAAGTCAACAAAACATACAAATTGATGACAAAATTATTTTTTAATGTTTTCTTGGGAAAATCACTCTAGATTTGATTGAGTTATGTTATGTTATTTTTCATTTATTAGCTTAGATATTATGTGTCTTGGGCCTTGCATGGTCTTCAAGCACATAAATGACATTTATGATGAAATTAGGGTTTCTAGAAGCCTCTTATGGTTTCCACCTCCTCACTTGCTAAGATAAATAGGGTATGAGGATTCCATTGTAAAGGTTGGCATTTGATGAACTTTGAGATAAATACATGGTTTTTATGAGCTTGGAGAAGAAATTGGTGTTGTGGAGTTTATGAATGGCGTGTATGGATTGATGATGGAGAAGCTTGTTTGTAGGATCCATAAGCTTGGTTAATGGTGATGTATTCTTAATTTTTTCATGATTTCTTGTTATCATTATGTTTCATCCTTCTTTGTTGTAGTAGAATAGAAAAGTATAGGTTGATAAATTCTCTTTGAAGCACCTTAGGCCTCTTGCCTTCTATTGCCTTGATGTTTTCCTCTGTTGGGTCAGATTAAGGAGTTCTTAACTACTCTTTAGACCCACCTAAACTTGTTTGTTTCATATATGGATTAATATGCTGGTTTAAAAATATGATTCATGGAAAACCCTGCTTATTTGATGCTATCTAAACTCTGTGTTTGAAATCTCTCTTTAAAGTATTACTTGTTAGGTTAAGCCAAGGAGGTCTTGTTCTGATCTTGTCCTCTGTCCATGCCTATAATTTTTCCTCAAAGTTCTTTGTAGCTTGATCAACAATGTCTAGGAGTTCCCTCTTTGATTGATTAAAGTTATTATGACATCTTATATGTTTTCCAATCCTAAAGGTGAAATTACTAAAGTTAGATAAGCTTTTCCTACTTTCTATGTTTCATTGAAATGTTTATCTTGGATATTTATTTGTTTGAATATTGTCATTGAGTAAATGGTTTTCCCTATCTCATGATTAGTATATTTTTCTTATCATATTTGAGACCTTCTTGTTTATGGGTATATGACAAAGGATACTTCACTGCCCTTTTCCCTACCTTGTTTTTCCCCAACTTAATGTCCATTTCACTTCATGCATAACCTTAAGGATCCATTGACCACAGTAGATTGGCCCTGTAACACACTCTGATTAATTATTAAGATACCCATGACTTGTATTGAATCCATAGCCCAATGATTTGAAGACCTCTCACTCCACCTATTCTACCTGTTCATCTTACCCAACCAAAACAATCAACAAACCCTACACTTAACAACTAGCCTAAAATCAACCATCTAAAGAAAACAAGAACACATCCTTTGCATCTAATAGAGAGAGCCCTCTCTGAGTCCAGGAAGGCTATGTCCTTGGACTCCAAAGACTAGTTTCATGTTAACCTGTTCATTTGGTCTACCAATCTATCAAATCACGGATCACTAACAAAACCACCAAGTATGAGCCTTACCTTCAAGATGCAATGCTGCTATCCTAAGGGCTTCCTTTTATGAAACTTGATGTAGATGAAAATATGAGTCTAGCTAATCTATCCAGTCCTTGGCTATGCATTTGGATGACATATCAAAATTTTGTAGAAATAATCTACCTCTTCTGCTTCTGTTGTGATTGTTGGGTCTTCTCTCCTCCTTGAGTTGGAAAAACCCTTGGAAGTTCAAGTGCTCCTTGAATCTCCAAGATTGAGATTCATACTCCTGAATATAGGCACTCAAAGTCTCCTCCTTTTGCGCATCTTCTTCTTCCATCTCTTTTTCAGTAAATATGGGCATAATACTGTGTTGTGGATCAAATTTTATGTCTGAATTCTCACACCCATCATGTACAAATCTAGGGTTTTCTTCATATTCAAACCCCTTAGGATATTCTCTACGCATCTCCCTTCTCATCTTCTTGATATCTTCATGAATTCTCTACATAGTTTGGAAAAGAAGCTTTGAGAGCCCCTCTTCCTCCTTTCCTCCAAATAATGGACTCATGTCTTTGTTTCTTCTGTACATCTCCTTTTCTTGTGAGAATATTCTCCTTATGGTGACATATTGGCTAAATCCATAGGCTGAGCCAAGATTATGTTCTGATACCACTGTAGTATTCCCAAATGGGGAAAGCATGAATATAGTGCATAAAATTAAAACAACATAAAATATTTCACACATGAAACCATGAGACCAATATGGAGGCATAAAATTATGTATTAGAGCATCAAATCAATACAAAATAGTGAGGCATAAATCATATACAATGAGGAAACAATTCTCCCATAAGCAATCACTCCCAAATATGAGTTGTTGTTACAATACAAAATGCCGGAGAGAAACTACAGTGTAGTAATATTAAACATAGCTACAGCTAGAGATGATAAAATGATGTAAAATATTGATATATGCCCCAATAGATTCTAAACATACATATCTAGGCACTAGATCAGCTTTCCAAGACAACCCAAGAGGGTTTCCAGAAAATGCACACAATGTGCCAATGTAAGTTGCATGCCTAGAGCTGAAGGTATGCTGCAACAACAAAAATGAGAAGATATGGCTGAAGTTGATGTAGAAAATTACAGATCTCTTCCAATAGGTCCTCCAGATGAAAGAATGGCTCCTCTAATGAATATATCACCTCCCAAAACTATCACTGTAACTACCCCTGCAACTACTCCCTAAAATAACGCAGATCTAGACTAAAACTATGCTGTAGGGGATAAATACTCCTTGGCCTGATGGAAAATGTGTCAAATAATCCCAAGGGGCTTATTTGTAGGCTTCCCAATGGATGGAAACCTTCCTCCACTGCAAAATTAGCTCTAAAGACACCCAATATAATTCTCCACTGTTGCACCCTACAACACAACACAATATTTTGCAGAAAATGTGTTGTAGATGAAGACTGAAGCTTGGCCTCAAGCCTGAGTGTCGAAATGAAGTATAATTCTCCTCCAAGAGGCCTCTCAAGGAAGGATATGGGATTTCCACTCGGAAATTCCCGGTGCTAAATAACACAACAATTTCAACTAAACAACTGAAGAATGCAAGAAGTCCAAACAGACCACTTACAAAATAATAATCTAAAACATAACCAATATGGCTGTCATCCTCTTCCTTATATAAGTTATGATCTTTATTTCCCTTGGCCCCATTCAATTAGGTCACTACCACCATGCAATCAATCTCCCTCCAAAACTGTGTTATTCCTCATTTAATGTCCACTCCTCCATAACAACGTTGTTGATTTGGTCAAAGTTGACCTATTCAACATGATCAAACCCCTGTTCATACTCAAAGGTGCTTTATTTAGCTTCTTAGAAGGTCTCCTTTCACACTTGAAGTGTTTTTATTGCTGCTAAGGAGATTTATGGGCCTCTCTACCCATTTATTCACCTACCTAGTGACAAAATAATCTATACTATTCCATTTAGCTAAAAGCTAAATTTTAGGAATATTATAGTCCCAATTGATCCTATAATTTCCTCGTACCTCGTAATCAAATCCCACTTTCTATTATCTCCTCTTAACTGATGTCACAGACCTATGTGGCATGAAACTCCACCAAATTTTTCTAGTTCCACTGTCGACGGTGGCAAGGAAAAATAGCCACCTTTCCTGTTAAACCCTTTCTTCTCGAAAATAATCCATTTTAGTTAATTTTTGGATAGAGAGAGGGTGAGGAAGTCATATATGAGCCTTACCTTGTCACCAATGAGTTTCAATATCTTTGATGTACAGAGCTGGAGCATTGGAACGGTCAAAATGACTTTCCAATGAGTTTCCAACTCTCGGGAGTTTGGGTGTCCTAAGGGTGTCTGGGAACCAAGGATTGAGAAGTGATTTTGGGATGAAGTAGATGGTTCTTAGCACTGCTACAGGATTCTTATTTTTCTACAGGATGTCCTGTAATACTACAGGAAAGAGGCTGTGAGAATTTGGAGGCTAGAAATAATGGAAGGAAGGCTAGCAAGGGTGAGGGAAAGATGGATCAAAGGAAATGGAGGATGACCAACCCCCTTGGCCAAGCTCAGAACTCTCAAAAGGCCTGAATTCCACCAAAAAGGCTTCTCTCTATGGTGTGATCATGGTCTCCAAAATAGGGTAATGGGTCACTGAATAGAAGGTGACTTATGGAGGGTTAAAACTTAAAGTGATATTGTTGAAACAATCCTTCTCTGCTGCTATAACCAAACCTGCAATCAAGACATATACTAATGCATTCATCATCAACAAAATTATCATGAAAATACTGGAAAATATTAGTTGAATTTAACTAGAACTACTCATGCACTTGAAACACAAATCTACCTTTGAACCTACAAAATGTTCATTATAAGAAAAGTGAAAACTATCTTAGCTTTTCCAAGAAATCATAAACTGAATATGTTTGGTATGTGATGGAAGACCTTTCTCCTAAAACTACAATGGAAGAGGTGAGAGAGGGAGGATGTCAACACAGTTTCGATATTTTATATGCTACCAAAATGTAATACTGAAGCATAAATAAAAACACAAATGTACACAAGAGAGACTGCAACCCATGGATTGGGCCCTAACCCACAAGCTCAGCTACCTTAAATAAACTCAATGAGAAAGAGACAAAATACTCATCTTATTCCTTAATGTGTCTCTTATATTAACAATGAAATTCAAAAATGTCTAATAAGACCCAAGATTTCTCTAGCTGCATATAAAATCTCAATCCTAATGAGCTTTTTCTCTTTTCTCTTTATACCATATGGTAGCTACCAACAACTCCTTAAAAAGTAGGTCTTTGTTCCCTTGAAACTCAAGAGAAGTGGAGCTTGGCTCCCTCTTATCATCCATTTTCTCTACTTCCTTGACTTCGAGTTGTTGGAGGAGGATCTGAAGATATATTGGCTTCTTCTAGGAGTTAAGAAGGTGGTTAACCTCCCTATGATTTCTCCTCATTGCCTACTCTGATGCCTGACATGGAATATCACTAAAAAATAGTACTATTTCCTTAATTTCCTACAGTTTAAACCATATTAGGCTTCAATTCATGAAAATCATTTCTGTGCCATTCTCACTAACAAAAATATGACAAATTTCATTAAATGTGTGAGAGAGAGAGTAAATAAGCTAAAAATGTGACACATAACCCCTTAAAAAAATCCTAATGATGGCCCTCATCAACAGTGGCATCAGAAATGTTACCCAGGGAGAGAAAATTGGAACAAGTTCTCAAAAGTCATTTGTGACCGCTTTGATCAGGATTATCATTTTTTCGGTTGGCTCACGAAGCTCAGAAAAACATGTTCAAGAAGGGACTACATTGCGGCTTTTGAACAATTGGTGATCATAACTGACGAACTAGGAGATGGATTTTAATTGGAATTTGTCGTCAATGGCCTAAAGGAATAAATCTAAGACCATGTTCGAATGCATCACCCCGCCATTTCATTGGACGCATGCCACAAGGCCTTTGATGTAGAAGTTTCCTTACAATCCTAGTCTAATTGTCAAAATTTCATCGCAAAGGCATGTCCCACCTAGGCTATGGGCCTGATCCAAACACTTAATGTTAAAAGGTTGTCCTGGACATAAATGGTTGAGAGAAGGAAAAAATGACTATACTACTACTGTGATGACAAGTACTTTGCAGGCCATAAATGAAATGAACCAAAATTCTTCCAAATAGATGCTACTGAAAATAGTTCAATGGATGAAGATCCCATCACTGAAGTTCCTAAGGAGAAAGTGGATGAAACCCAAGTTGACCCTAAAAATGATCTCACAGCTACACCAGATGAGCCAGTTATATCACTACATGCATTGGCTATAATTTCTTCACCCGAAACTCTCAAAATCCATGGCTTCATTAAACATCAGTCAGTAGTGGTTTTGATTGATAATGGCAGCACTCATAACTTTTTTCATAAGTGTGTATCCGAAGTTGTTCATATATTTATAAGGGAGGTCTCTAACTTCCAAGTCCTTATCGTTGATGGGGGGACTATGAAACATGAAGGATGTTGTGAAAACATTAAGCTTCAAATGGGAGGGGGGTTATCACCTCAAAACCCACATGTTTGCCATTGCAATGGGTGGTTGCGACATTTTCCTTGGTGCAGAATGGCTTCGCACACTACGCACTATTGAAATGGCTTTCTAGGAGTTATATATGAGTTTTAAGTAGGATGAAAATACTCATACATTGTAGGGGATCCATGCAAGTGACCCTACTATTATCAACTCACATCGAATGGAGAAGCTTTTAAAAAAGAGCAATCATAGGGGTGTAGCCCAATTTAATGTCATGTAGGCCATTGAATCCACTCCACCTCATATTTATCCAGATATACAATAGGTCTTATAATGCCACCAGTGGGCCTTTGAAAAACCGAAAGAAGTCCCACCCTCTCAGGCATAACATGATCATAAAATCCCTTTCACCTTAGGTCCTCATCCAACAAATGTATGCCCATATATCTATCCTTTTTTCCCAGAAGAATGAAATTAAAAAAGTTCATCAAGGAGCTCTTTGAGGAAGGGGTTATTTGTCCCAACACCATCCCTTATTCATCTCACGTGTTCATGGTATTAAAGAAATACATATAATGGTGCATGTGTTTTGACTTTAGGGCTATTAAAAAGTTCACTATAAAGGAAAAAATTCCTATTCCTATAGTTGATGGTTTTCGTCATGAACTACATGGTGCTAAATTATTTACCAAAATTGACGTCAGCTCGGGCTATCACCAAATACACATGAAGGAAATTTATGTTCCCAAGACATCTTTCTGAACTCATGTGGGCCATTATGAATTATTGGTCATGTCATTTGGTCTTTGTAATGATCCCTCCACTTTTTAGAGCCTCATGAACCATCTTCTGAAACCTTATCTCAGAAAAATTTTCCTGTTCTTTTTCTATAACATTCTCATCTACAAAATCACATGGGAAAAACACCTCCATCATGTTGACTAGGTATTACATTTTCTCCAATATCAAAAATTATTTGTAAAATTATCCAACTTCTTTGGCATGGAAGAAGTAGAGTATTTGGGACACATTATGGGACATGATGGCGTAAGGGTTGATCCCAAGAAGATTTAGGCAATGAAAGATTGGCCGCAACCAAAAACCTTGAATAGTTTGTGGGGATTCTTGGGTCTCACAAGCTACTATCGCAAAATTTTCAACAATTATGGACACATTTTCTGACCCTCACTATGTAATATTCCGGAATGGGAGAAAGCAAGGATATCGTGCATTAAATGAAAGCAGCAGCAAATATTTAACACATTAAACCATGAGACCAATATGGAGTCATAACATTATGTATAAGAACAGAAAATAAATACAAAATAGTGAGGCATACATCATATGCAATGAGGAAACAAGCCTCCCATAAGAAATCACTCCCAAATATGAGATATGTTACAATATGAAGTGCTGGAGAGAAACTACAACACAGTCATATTAAGCATAAATACAGATGGAGATGATACAATGATACAAAAATATTGATATAGGCCCCAATAGATTCTAGACATACATATCTGTGCATTAGATTATCTTTCCAAGACAACCTAAGAGGGTTTCCGAAAAATGCACACAATGTGCCAATGTAAGTTACAGCCCTAGGGCTAAAGGTATGCTGCAACAATAGAAATGAGAAGATATGGCTGAAGATGATGTAGAAATCTACAATTCTTCTCCAATAGATCCTTCAGATGAAATAATGGCTCCTCCACTGAAGAAATCACCTCCCAAAACAACCACTGCAACCATCCCTGCAACTACTCCCTAAAATAATGCAAATCTGGGCTAAAACTACACTTTAGGGGATAAATACTCCTTGGTCTGATGCCAAATATGTCAATAAATCCCAAGGGGCTTCTTTACAGGCCTTAAAATGGATGGAAACCTTCCTCCACTACAAAACTAGCTCTGAAGACACCCAATATAATTCTCCACTACTATGCCTCGCAACACAACACAATATTATGCAGAAACTGCGTTGATGAAGGAAGTTGTAGCTTGGCCTTGAGCCTGAGTGTGGAAATGTAGTGCAATGCTCCTCCAAGGGGCCTCTCAAGGAAAGATATGGGATTCCCGCTTGGGAACACCATGTGCTAAATAGCACAGCAAACTCAACTAAATAGCTGAAGAATGAAACAAGTCTAAACAGACCATATACAAAATAATAAGCCAAAAAAATCCATCATATGGCTGCCATCCTCTTCATTATATAATTTATGAGCTTCCTTACCCTTGACCCCACTCAATTAGGTCACTACCTCCAAGCAAACAATCTCCCTCCAAAACTGCGTTATTCCTCATTAAATGTCGACTCCTCCATAATAGCGTTGTTGATTTGGTCAAAGTTGACCTATTCAACATGTTCCATCCCCTGTTCACACTCAAAGGTGCTTTATTTAGCTACTTAGAGGGTATCCTTTCACACTTGAAGTGTTTTTATTTCTGCTAAGGAGATTTATGGGCCTCCCTACCCATTTATTCACCTATCTAGTGACAAAATAATCTATAATATTCCATTTAGCTAAAAGCTAAATTTTTGGAATATTACAGTCCTCCCCTCAAAAAATTTTCTTGTCCTCAAGCAACTGTAATGGTTGAAAAAAATTCTCCCCTCCTCCTCCTGTAGCCTCCTCATCAAATAGTCTCCACCACTACTTCAAATATTCTACAAAAATTTTGTCTCCCAGTAGTTCCTCCCAAATGTGCAAGTTGGGCTTTGGTGGATAAACCAAATGGTTCTCATCATGAGAAAATGGAAGTAATATATGGAAACCTTCTTGTTTTCCAATGGCCTCCTCAAGTTAGGAGTGATGAAAAGCATAGGGAATCTCATTCCCATTGAGAGACTCCCATCTCCATGATATCATCCAAATAAAGTGATCCTTTCTTGGTAGCTCATAGAAGAAATCACCAATCCCCCGCTTATGCAATGTGTAGGGGCTACATGGTTGAAAGTGAGAGATAAGGTTGTTCAACTCACACAGTCTCTCTCTCCATTTATGATAAATTTTGAGTTGCTAATCTTGGGCTGCAATAATGTAGTCCTCATGAAGCCAAAATATACTTGGAATCTCATGATCCCAATCATTGGCTCTAGGAAGTCTTCTTGCCCAATCCTCCATGCATATAGTGAATAGAGTGTCACCACCATATGGGCTTAAAAGGAAACATGGACTAAGTGTCATATGACATCTTGGATGGTGACAATAGTCCCTCAATTTAGACTAGCGATGTTCTTCTTCTTGTTGCCTCGAAACATGATATGATAAGTGGCCATCCAACCACCTTCTTGCTGTCATAAGCTTCTCAAAAGCTTGAAAATGGTTGAGGACATTAGGTGTTGGTTGAATATGATCCAATCAAAACATATCTTGCCCAAAGTCCTACATAATCTGGTCATCCCCATCATTGAATGTAGTCCCAAAAGGACCATGAAATACACAAAGAAGTTTTCTCTCTTGTGGAGCAATGTGTTGCAAATGCATGGTAAAGGAGTGCACATACATTGTTAGTTGATAAATAAGCATAAAAACACAATATTTACCATATATTGTAGAAAATTTGGTGAAGAGGTTCATAGATGAGCCTTCCCATATCTCCATCAAAAGGGGAAGTGATTGAGACAACCTTGTAAGGTGATTTCTCTTCTCCTCATACATCAAACAAGCTACATATCTCATGATATGTTGGTGCACATCTTCTTTGAGATTATCCCAATAGAATCCCTCCATGATGGTGTGATAAGACTCAATGAATTCTACATGTCCTGAAGAGAGTGCCTCATATGCTGCATGTAGAATCTCTTCCTTGAGCTTGGAGTCTCTAGTCAAGTAGATTTGATCATGGAAATAAATGACTCCATCAACCACTCTATATCTCCCATCTATCACTTTCCCATTAAGAACCTTACATGTGAAGAGGTTCTTGGAATATTCCACCAATAGTTGGGACTCCCAATATGGATCTAGGCTTCCCAATAATCATAGTGCTGTAGAAATTTGAAATGGAGCTCCTGTCACCTCATAACTCTCCTCTTTGAAATGCTTAATGCCAAAGCCACATGTTGGAGGATTGTTACCCAACTTTTGCTACCTCCCTTGCAGCTGATCTTGCCTAGGATAAGATTGAAGTACATGGAGGTTAACCTCATCTTGAAAGCTATCTCCCCTTGAAAACTTCCATAGTTTGGCCAATGCATACAAGGGTGTGAATAACCTCTTGTAATATTCAGAAATATTCCTCATGTGTGGAAGTATCATTTTCTACTCCAAGGCTATGGAGTGGCCCTTTGACACCATGCTCATGTCATCATAGATTTCTGAATCATCATCTTTCATCGCAAATAACTGAGTGGGAGATAGCGATGTCCATATCAGAAAATTTCTCACCCCTCCTTTGAACCCATCAAAGGTTCTTTGCGTTCTGCTAGCTCTTCCCAAGGATCCTTCCTTAGCCAAATGTATCAATGCTGCACCATGTTGAGCGAAATATTTATTCATCTTCCAATCAGGGGGTCTCCATGGTGGAATGTCTCCATGTAATGAAACATCAAAGCCTAAAGCAGACTGTATATGTGACTGGAATGATTTTTTCTTGTCCTCACTGCACAAATCCTCCTGCCTCTTATGTGCATCGACCCTTTGAAATAGAGAGGGGTGTGTGTTCCTCATCACATGATGTTGGTCCTTCTCCCTATCTTCTTCTTTCAACTCCCAGATCTCACAATATATCAAATATGGCACATGCTTCTCATGGCTTGTGCCCTGATCTCCATATGTGAGATTATTTGGAACTCCTTGCAAGGGCATAAGAATTCCTCTCTTTGGAGCAATTGCTCCATCTTCCTCTTCATGAGGTACTAGATCTTCTTTTTCCATGACAGCGTTGTTACCTCTCATCTTCTTTTCCCCTTCATCATGAATGGAGGTTGTCTCCCCATCATTAAGAGGTTCTTTGTTTAGTTCCTCCATGTCTTCCTTTTGAGAAGAGAGCTCTTTCTAAAGTGGGGATATTTCCCCTAGCAAGGTATTCAGCAAGTTTTTAACCCTCTAAATGGTTTTATGAAATGGAGTTGGATTTATAGATCCTTCCAACTCATGTGAAGGTTTTTTTTGTTCATGCTTGGCTAGCTCAACCAAGGAAGTTTCAGAATTTTTTTCATTAAATCTCTTTATGAACCTCCCAGTGAAACATATTTGCACCTTTTAATGGAGAAGATTCATAAAACCACCAGGAATAAACCTTACCTTCAAGGTGCAGCACTGCTACTCTAATGGCTTCATCTTCTAAATCTTGGTGTTGCTACAAATAGGTGTCTAGCTCCTCCACCCAAGCCCCAGCTAAACATTTAGGTGATCCATCAAAAGTAGATAGAAAGAATATATCCACATCATGCTGCTTTCACATTTTGATTCTATCATGGTTGCTAGGTCTTCTATCTTCCTTGATCTTGCAAAACCATTGGAAGTTTAGATGATCTCTAAATCTCTGTCTTCAGGATTCATACTCTTGAACATAGTCGCCATGTGTCTCCTCCTTTGGTACATCTTCTTCCTCCATCTCTCTTGATATGACCCTAGGCATGGTACCACATTGTGGATCTGATGGTGTAGCTGAATTCTCACACCCATAACGTAAAAATATGGAGCTTCCTTCATGTACAAGCCCTCTTGGAGAAACTCTACATCTCTCCATTCTTATCTCTTTGATGTCTCTACTAATGCACTTCATAGTTTGAAGAAGAAGTTTTAAGAACTCTTTCCATCCTGAAAATGAGGATTTTCCTTCATCTCTTCTGTAGACCTTCTCCTTCCTATGAGAAGCCTCCTTATACGACATAATGACTGAAGTACAGAGGCTGAGCCAAGATTATGCTCTGATGCCACTGTAATATTCCTGAATGGGAAAAGCAGGAATATCGTGCATAAAATGAAAGAAACAAAAAATATTTAACACATTAAACCATGAGACCAATATGGAGTCATAAAATTATCTATAAGAACAAAAAATCAATACAACATAGTGAGGCATAAATCATATGCAATGAGGAAACAAGCCTTCCATAAGTAATTACTCCCAAATATGAGTTGTTGTTACAATACAAAATGCCGGAGAGAAACTACAGTGTAGTCATATTAAGCATAACTATAGTTGTATATGATACAATGATATGAAAATACTGATATAGGCCCCAATATATTCTAGACATATAGATCTAGGCACTAGATCAGCTTTCCAAGACAACCCAAGACGGTTTCTGGAAAATGTACACAATGTGCTAATGTAAGATGTAGCCCTAGGACTGAAGGTATGCTGCAACAACAAAAATGAGAAGATATGGCTGAAGCTGATGTAGAAATATACATCTCTTCTCCAATAGATCCTCTGGATGAAAGAATGGCTCCTCCACTGAAGAAATCACCTCCCAAAACAACCACTACAACCACCCCTGCAACTCCCTCCTAAAATAACGTAGATCTAGGTTGAAACTGCACTGTAGGGGATAAATAATCCTTGGTGTGATGCCAAATATGTCAGTAAAGCCCAAGGCGATTCTTTACAAGCCTTCCAATGGATGGAAACATTCCTCCACTGCAAAACTAGCTCTGAAGACACCCAATATAATTCTCCATTGATGCACCCTACAACACAGCACAATATTCTACAGAAACTGTGCTGATGAAGAAATTTGTAGCTTGGCCTTGAGCCTGAGTGTGGAAATTTAGTGCAATGCTCCTCCAAGAATCCTCTCAAGGAAAGAGATGGGATTCCCGCTCGGGAACACCTTGTGCTAAACAGCACTGCAAACTCAACTAAATAATTGAAGAATGCAAGAATTCTAAACAAACCATATACAAAATAATAAGCCAAAAATATCCCTCATATGGCTTCCATCCTCTTCCTTATATAAGTTATGAGCTTCCTTACCCTTGGCCCCACTCAATTAGGTCACTACCTCCATGCAATCAATCTACCTCCAGAACTACGTTATTCCTCATTAAATGTCCACTCCTCCATAACCTCACTGTTGATTTGGTCAAAGTTGACCTATTCAACATGTTCCATCCCCTGTTCACACTCAAAGGTGATTTATTTAGCTTCTTAGAGGGTCTCCTTTCACACTTGAAGTGTTTTTATTGCTGCTAAGGAGATTTATGAGCCTCCCTACCTATTTATTCTCCTACCTAGTGACAAAATAATCTATAATATTTGATTTAGTTGAAAGCTAAATTTTTGGAATATTACACACTAATATTATCAGGGAAAATGCATTCCTCTGGAATGACGTAGCTCGGAAATCCTTCTTAGCTCTCAAATAGGCCATGTGCTCCACTATACTATTGACCTTACTCGACTTCATGAAATATTTTGTGACTAAATGTGATGCTTCAGGTACATGCATTGGCGCAATTTTAATACAGGAAGGGAGACCATTAGCTTTCACTAGTCAACAACTCAGTGGAAAAAATCCAAGTAAATCCATATACGAGAAAGAAATGATGGCCATATTACATGCAATAAACACTTGGTGACCATACTTATTGGGGGGACAATTCCAAATATGCACTGACCATCATAGTCTAAAATATTTTCTATAGTAGTGTCTGTCATTGCCACAACAGGACAAATGGCTTCAAAAAATGTCACAATATTATTATGAGATAATTTATAAAAATGAGCATGACAATGTAGTGGTTAATGCATTATCACACAAATTTGAGGATAAGGGCACCCTTTTATCACTCTCTCTACCCCAACTGGAATGAATTAAAGAAGCCCTCCATGAATGGTTCTCCCATCCCTTTGTATCCTACTTCATTAATAACTAATGAGAATATCCTAATTCCTCAGCAGACTACTCTTGGCAGAATGAAGTTCTTCGTTACAAGGATTGTATAGTGCTTTCCCCAACCTCAGCTCTCAAAATCCACATATTGGACGAGTTGCAATCCTCTCCAACTATCGTACATTCATGGTTTCAGAAGAATTATGCACATGCATGCTTGTATTTCTTTTTGATGGGCATGAATAATGACATTCTTACATTTTTTGTTGAATGGGATGATTTCTAATGCAACGAAGGGGAAACAATAAAGCCACCATGAACCTTACAACCTTTACCACTCCCTACTTCCATGTGGAGAAATTTTTCCATGGATTTCATTACTGGCCTAAAAAAATATGGCAACAAATCTGTTATCATGGTGGCTATTGATAGGATTTCAAAATATGTTTGTTTTTTCACTATACCACACACATTTACCCCAAAATTGATGGTGCAAGTTTTCATGGACCAAATCATCAAACTAGTTGGCATGCCGAATTCCATTGTGTCTAATTGTGACCCCACTTTGACCAACAAATTTTGGCAGGAACTTTTCAAGCTCCAAGGCACACAACTCCAACTTAGTACATTTTATCACCCCCCAAACCGATGGTTAGACAGAAGTAGTCAACACATTCTTGGAGACATATCTGCGGTGCTTAACTTGAGACAAGAAACATATGGCTGCCTCTAGTTAAATAGAGATCTAAGACTATCATGAAGCCACCAACATGACGCCATATGAGGCAATGTATGACCAACTTCCACCATCACTAGATTCTTACATCCTTGGATGTTCCAAAGTGGAGGCAGTTGATTAGCTCTTACAGAACTTTTTAGCCATGATCGTTCATCTCAAAAATAGTCTATATCAAGCTCAGAACATTATGAAGAATCAGGTTGATAAAAAACACTCCAAGAGGTCATTTCAAGTATGTTACCATGTGTTCCTCCAACTTCAACCATATAAGAATACATCTCTCAAACAAAAGGGTTATTAGAAACTAGCACCAAAATTCTATGGGCCTTATCAAGTACTTCAACATATAGGATTCATCACCTACAAACTAACCTTACTGACTACTTCAAGAATCCACTCAGAATTTCATGTCTCATGCCTCAACTAAGTTGTGGGCTACAATTATAGGGTTCAAACAAGTCTACTAGAGTTGGGTGAGGAAGTGTCACTTTGGCTATAACCAAAATAGGTCCTCAATACTCGTGAAATACATCTTCATGACTGCATGATCAAAGAAGTCCTCATCAAGTGGAAAGACACCTCTCCAAAATATACAACATGAGAACCAACTACTATTATTCAAAATTTTCAACAACTTCAACATTGAGGACATGGCTTCTTTTGATGGGGGAGGGAATGTTAGGGTCCAACCCTAACCCCTTTATTTATGTAATGAGCCGAAGGGGGCCTAGCCTGAGTCATAGTTAGTTATTTGAGTCAATAAATCTCGTAAGCAGTTATCCACATCAATAATAATTATAAGCGGTTGACTTACATTCTAGAAAAGGGACCAAAATTAGCTATAAATGGGGCATAGTTAATAAATAAAGCGGTTAATCCATGTTATGAAAGGGACCACTAGTAGTTAGGTTTTTCGATTTCATTATGTAGAAATTTATTAACATTGATGTATTACCGGAGTCTCCTGATCTAACAATATTTATCTTCTTTCTAAATACAGAATCATTCCACTGTTAAACTTGCGGAAATTTAAAACTCAATTGCAAACACATGTGAATAAATTCAATCACACATAACACAGTTGTTTAATGGGAAACCTTAAAGCTAAAACCCCAACTATCATATATTATGTATATCAATGGAATCATGTAATAATCTCATAAAAATCTTAGTACATCAAGATCTCAGTACAATCAACAATCATTACACACTGTCATGCAGAAATTTTCATATCTATGCACCAATTTCTTGCCTCCTGATAGCCCACTGTGCAATCCCTGCTGAAGAAGACCCCTGAATGAATTTGAATTTCCTTGCCTTGGATATGCAATCCTCATTGGCAACTCCAATGTGTGTCAGATTAATTGAATGCATCATTATAGTCACAATGGATATTCCATCTCACCCTTTCACCTATCTCTCCACTAGGTCTCCACTGGAACTGACATGCATTGTTGTTTACTGCTTTATTTGTCGATTTGTTAGTGATTTATTAGTTGTGAATTAATTGAATAATTAATTCACTTAACTCTCACTAGTGTATCTTTCAGTTAGAATAGATACAACTAGCTCAATTGATTTTAACTCACTTAACTGAGTTAAACTAAATAACAACTCCATAAACTACTCTTCCAACTCTGTCATAACTTTTCCACTTTAGTTAAAACTGAGTCCTCCATGCATGAGCCACCAATAACCCTAGGAATTGCGTAATTCCTTCATCCCACTGATTTTCCAAGTTTGTTCACTGAAATAAAGTGCTCCAAGAAAATAAGTTGATGTTTATTGTCGGATTATTATTAAGGATTAATAATAATCGACATGCACCTATTTTTAGATCGACGATCTATAAATAGACTTCACGCAATATTCTAGAAATATAATTTCATCTATTTTCCACATTTGACCAACCATCTACAAATAGCATCCACAACTTATAGAATATGCTGACCATGTCTAAAAATAGACATACACCTAAAAATAGCCTGCGGGCCCCACTTAGTGAAGGTGCTTACTTTTCACTAAGCCCATCATCTTGTTGAATCTCAACACATTAAGCTATAGATAATATTAGATAGAAGGGAAGAATCATTTTGTCATATTGTAATTGAGCTCTGATCTTTTGGATGTTTCCCCTTCGAAGAAGCGAGTGAACATTATATTTTGATTCTCAATAATAAAGTATCTTTGTAGCTTGTCTCCTTTCATGTTATATCTTTCTATTTTAGCTATATTGTTTTGTATTTCTGGTATTTGGTATTTTCTCGCAGGTCAAGGGCATAACATACAACTTAATCTCTTAAGAGTAGATCTGGGTGGATCTAACAAAATTTTATTTCTATTTTTGGAATGAATCAACAAGTAGTTCTAATTCTTGATGAAGGTAATTATGCATTATGGAAGCTAAAATTAGATATGTATTTGATATCTATTGATGAAAATATTTTTTTGTTAGTAGAATATGGAATAATATATGATTTTAATCATATGGATAAAGGGGTCATTTTGAGTGGGCTTTCAAGATATGCTAATATTTATAAGACGTTGTGAGACTGGAAAAGAGATGTTGAACATGTTGTAAAGTGTGAATTGTGGAGAAGACTTGAAGATCACAAAGAGGGTTGAAGGACCTTATCGCTTAACGTTGATGAGAATAAAAATGCAAATAAATCTACACTTATAACTGTGGTAAATCAAGTATCCTCACAAAAATAAGATGAAAGCACCAATTACTCACAAGAAGAAGATGAAAGTGTCGATGATAGCGATGGTGGATCAAGAATTGATCTAGAGGGGAAAAATCAAGAGATCAATGGAGAAAACAAAGTTGGGAAGGTTGTAAGAGAAAGAAATATATTGTGAAAAATTGGTAGCAAAGATAACCTCTTTGATATATGATATTGAAAAGGAAAATAATAAGTTATCATGATATTAGATGTTGGAGATGAGTATCAAAATCTTGGATAAGATTCTCATTATCCAAAGATCCTATCTCATCAAGGCCTGTTTAGGTTTTCATGAATAAGCATGCTCCATGAAAGAAAAAGAAGAAAGAGTGGATAACCATGTGCCTACTAGAGTAAAAACTAAGGAAACAAGTGGCAGATCCAACAACAATAAGTAAATTTAAGGAAGAGAAGCACATATCAGAAAAAACAAAGACAGGTAAAGAACAATGGTAGAATGCAACAACAATCTAGAGAAAAAAAAATAGTCAAGAAGATATCCCCTCGTTGTCCAAGGATCTACAATACAAGGTATCAAAGTTTCTTTTATGGTTATTTATTTTCTTTCAATGGTTTTGTACACAGGGAAATGGAATGCGAGTAATTTAAAAAAAAAACAAATATGATGAAGTGGAATGCAATACAAGGTATAGTTTATGCTAATTTTGAAATTTTGAATTGTGGTAATCTTGGCCATAAGGCGTTGGCTTACATATATTGTAGAAAAAATCCTATAGAAAGCAGAACCCAACCATTGAAGACAAATAAGTTTTTGAGAATAAAAAAGATTCTTGTTAGATCTCAACCTACTAAATTTTGGAAGAGAAATGATTAGCTACAAATATACAACTCTAGTGGATCTCCAAAGGATTACAAGGGAGGACAACTTGTTCCCATTGTTTCACCTAGTGGTTCACAAGTAGTCAATATACTTAGGGGGTGTAAATATTCATAAGATTCAAAGTAGAAGAGCTAGCCCCACTTTACTCTTGTGGTACATCATGAATATTTAGAAGAATATTGTATAAGTACATGGTAGGAAAACATATTCTCAGGGAAGTGTATGGAAGCAATATGGAAACTTAGAGAACGCATTTGCATGAGTTGAAGGAGCAACATATGATGAGTTTGTGAGACTACGAGATAAACCTACTTTGTGGAGATACATAGCTCATTGGGAGTTATAAATGGTTTGGGGTTTTCTTGGTTTACTTTTCATTTTCCTTATTTCTTTAACTCATCCATTTGCAGTGCCTTCATATATGTTTTCAAGAGTGATAGAGTACATTTTTCAACCATATATATGTACTTGTTTAATTTGAAAATTTTGTTGAAAAGCATATGCATCATCCATGCATAGAAGAAGATGATTGTTTCAGCCATGCATATATGGAGATAATTGATTCATCCATGAATAGAGGAAGGTGATGTGTTGAACCATTTGTTTCTACATATTATCTTGATATTAAGGCTAAGATGGCCAATGTAGTTGCATTGTATTTGATACATTATCTAACCAACACTTGATGTTTTTCATGCTTTAGGAGGACATATTATTTTGTCCATGTAAATCACTGTTTAGTGCATTGATGTAATAGCTATACAGAGAGAGAGATTATATGTTGGAATGTATTGTAATTTTTATATTGCTTCAGCCATGTATGCACTCAGGTGTGTACTATCAAATTTGTGATCACTCATGTATTGGTGCATTAGTTGAGTGGTCCATGCTTTTGAGAGAGTTATGAATCTTGGTCATTCATTGGAAATCATTTTTAGAATAATGTAACAACCATATGTTTAACATCGTATATCATCATTTTTAGCCAATTACTCCCACATCAAGTGATGTGATATGTTGTTCATCATTTGGTTATTGGGGAATTGGTCGTAAATTGAAGAGAGAGAGAGAGTCATGGGTCATGTAATGTATGTGTTGATATGTGTTTTTTTTTTATATAAGATTTGTTACAACCATGTTTTGGCTAGTGGATGCCATGTATTTCAATCATGTGCGAGTTTCAAGTCATATTGTAGCCATGTAATATAGTTTTTCTCTTATGGGTCATTAGCTTATTCATATTAGTGATTTTCATACATGATAGAGGAACCATGTTTCATCCATATATCAATTGTTTGGAAGCATTGTACATCCATGATAGATCATTCATATTTCCATGTATTAGATCTATGAATCCATGTAATCATTTCATATACTTTGGTATATAGGGAGAAGCCTCTTGTATGTGGCAAGGAGGCATTGGTAGTAAAAAATAACATGTACAACAACATGGAGAAATGTATTCAACCCCATTACATATTCAGGGGGAGTATTCTCAACTTGTAAAATGCATGGTATTGGCCCTCTCATCATTACTTGAGCCATAATTCATGTATCTCATACAAAGTAATTTTTTCATGATACTTAGAGGACTCCTTGATCACATTGATGGTTAATGTAGCTTCTTTCATGAGGCAAGGACACATAGATGACAATGAATATCGATGAAAAATAACTTAGATGAGTAGAAGTGGTTGTGAATTGAGTGAATATGTTTATATCCTCAATATATTACCCATATTATCTAAGTGAGGATCCTCTAAGGGAGCATGTGTTATCCATACAATGATAGCTTTATAGGGGGAATTCTGATTTATTTGCGCACATAATTTTCCATGAGCATTTCATAAGGTATTTGGCCAAGTTTTTTGATAGTGTAGAGCTGACTTGAGTTACTCCATATTCTAGAAGGTGATTATGTGAAATATGATGAGGATTAGAACTTCCCATTGATTTTATCTTTCTTCATTGATAAAATGGTAGTGTGAAGCAGAAGTGTTTAGATAAAGAGATAATGTGAGCTACATGAATGTAGATATAGTTTTCATATTAGAGATTAGATTTGGAGCATATCTTACAGGATGATGGATTTGTATTCCATTTATATATCTAACATGTGTTTTATACAGGTTGTATTGATGTCAATTTCTACTGATATGAAGATAAGATCATTGATGTAGATGTTGTAGTATAGATTAGATCAGATTTTAGGTGTTGATGTTTTGTGTTGCAGGGGTTCATTTGGAGATTTTATTTTATAGCTTCATTGGATGTGTTTTGAATTACTGCTAGAGTATTTTAGATATGGATGAATCTTGTGTTGTTGAGTGTGTTGTTGAGTTGAATTTATGATGGAAAATTCATTTGTTGCAAATTTTTCTATGTCGATTGTATTCATACGCATGAGAAATTTTTTATTATGAGTCTAGTGTGAAAATGGATGAAATGAGGCTCAAAAGTGTTTGATTTAAGAGATTTTGGATCAAGTATGAAACATTATGAAATTTGGTCCATAAGAGAGCTTGAAGGTTGGGGCCTTTACTGATGGTAAGTGGCGGCTTTCATATTCAGGGTGTAGCGACATCCTTCAGGTAGTTGCTTGAGAACTTGGGAGTGGTGGCTTCCATCCAGTGTTGGCTAGGTGAGGCATATTGGGAGTGGTGGCTTGAAAAGTACAAGGAGTGGTGGATTCCTTTATGTGGTGGCCTCCAAATTTCATACAGGTAATGGCCTTGATTGAGTAGTCACTTCCAATATTCAAAAGTTGTGGCTTGCAAACTGGTGGTGGTCAATGATTCAAATGTAAAAGAAGATTTGAGATTATTAGATAGAGTAAGACAATGGCTATCTACTGACTTTGGTTTTTACCCTTTGGGTTTCCACCTTATATCTGATGTCTTTATGTGCATGTTGATGTTTTTTTGTTTCCCTCTTGATTGATGTGTTGTGAATTGATGCTCTCATTTTTATATGTAACTAATAATATGTGCATGTGATGTTTATTTATGTTGTTCTTTACTCAATGTATGATATAGTGATTGTGTAAAGTAATGATAATTTGGGAAAAATGATCACACAGAACACTAATGATTTACCCCCCTGCCCCACCACCCCCCCCCCCCCCCCCCCACCCCCCACCCCCCACCAAGTATTTTTCAAGGTTACTAATGTGGAGATAATCCAAATTAGGTAAATAATGTATATTGGTATTTCCTTTGTATTGTTCCATTCTATGTTTTATTTCCACATTTATTTTTATGTGATTGGTCTATGGTTTTATTCCTAGAACATTTTTTTCATTACTCGACTATTTTGTGGAACTCTAAGGCATATTGACATTATGGAATCTATAATATACTTTCGAATGACCATGTACATAGTACCTGATGATATTATGAACTATGCCTTCTAGGTAGGTGGCTACATGAATATTGAATGGAGTTTGGAGTTTGTATATTTTAAAAGCATGCAAACCTTTCAGATCATGTATTGAAATTTAAAAATTAATGTAATAGTTAGCTAACTAATGGTGATCTTAATTAATGTAATCTAAAAGCATGTATGGAAGATTCTACTTCCTTTTTCAACAATCCATAAGATAATATGTATCTTAATCTACTTTCATGCTTCTAAATAGAGATATATTATAACAGTTAAAATGGATAATTACAACTAAAATGATGTTATTATGATATTTTTATTAGGTAATGACAACTCAAATGATGCGACTATGTCAATATATTCCCTTTTAAATAAAAAATATTATTTAAATTCCATTCAATACCATAATATTTAAAAATGTAGAGTGAGGATAGTTAATATGAAAACTATATATAATATATGGTTTTCATATTAATCGTCTCACCCTCACTCTCGCCCTCATCCTCACCCATGCTCATATATTATATATTATTTGCATATTCTTTTCCCCCACCCCACCTTACGAGGATGGAAAAATTATTATGTAAACCATATATTATATATGGTTTATATATTAACTTCTTCCACTTCACTCTCACTCTCGATTTTCATATTCTCCTTCTCCTTCTCCTTCTCCTTCTCCTTTTAATATAACTAATTATATACTATAAATAATAAAAAAGAAACACACAATGTATTTAGTAATATCCTCATTAGAAAAAATTTACGAAGCGTAGGTTTTCGAGGGATTGAATTTCAACTTTTGTTTTACTCCATACCATAAAACATTGTCTTACCTTTCTAATATGCCTTTTAAATTATAACCTTGGTGATGACATTAGTAATGACAATGGAGGCATTAAAGACTTTGCTAACTAGTTTTGAGTTCTCGTGACTTTAAATGTTTTTATATTTTAAGAATGTCAATAGGTATGGAAACATATCTTCAAATCAAGGATTATTTCAAACGCTCAAGGAAAAAGATAGATAAATAAATAGATGAGTTGCATATATATATATATATATATATATATATATATATATTTGTTTGTTTGTTTGTTTGTTTGAGTATTCAGCCTTGAATATAAATAAATTTATATATATTTGTTTGTTTGTTTGTTTGTTTGAGTATTCAGCCTTGAATATAAATAAATTTATGTGATAGCAGAGGTAAGTTGAAAACATATTTTTTTTTAAAGTGAATGCTTGTTTTGTTTAGTTTTTCAATATTTATTTTCACTAAAATATTTTAGTGAATAGATAGATGTACGAGTAAAAAATTATTGAAATACTTTGTTAGGAGGTTTTTATGTCTACTAAATAGGATCCCTAAAAAATTCTATTTTTGTAATTTGATTATGAAACATGGTTGCAAAAAAAATGGTTAATCTTTCTACTTTTGTTTAAAAAAAAATAAAAATTACGATATGAGAGATTATTTTTTATCATTAAGGAAGTTCCCAAGTACATCAGAAAATGATATAGTTTTAGGGTTCTTTTTCTTTAGCATGCTTGAAAATTAATCTATGATCCCTTTGAAGAAAAAAAGGGTGCTAGTTGTCTTAGTTAGAGTGTGGTAGTGGGAGAGTTAAAAAAAAGGTTAAGTATTAGATACTTTATGAAATATTTTTTTGAATATTGTGAAGTTAGTAATTATTTTAATGGAAGGTAGATATGAGTAGGAGTTTTGATTCCTTCCATCATTAATCAATTACTTGAAAGGAAAGGATATAGAGGAGAAGGCGTATCCAATTGAGAATGTAATCAAGTGCTAATGAAAAATATTTGAATTGGGAAATTATATAAAGAGGTGTTTTTTTTCATTGGATGGAACAAATCACATTTATAGTGTTGCTATTAAAAGGGAAGGTCATTGAGCTAGAACGTTAGGACCAAGAATATAAGGAATTGAGTGAAAGGATATTTATGATGGATAATTTTTTTATAAGGTAATTGAGCTAGTATTGCAATCATATGTTGCAATTAATAATCAAAGACACATATTTGAAGATATAGAAAGTTGTAATATTTCTAAATGAGAAAATTTAATGTTAGTGCACAAAAATTGTAATTTAAACGATTGCATTAGTTGATTTATTGAAAATTTGACGATCAAATATTGTAATTTATGAAACAATTTCTTTTGTGATTATTGTGTAGTGGTTGTCATATGCTTGTATTTCCCTTTCTACTTTTCCTCTCCCTCCTTCGATGTGGCTTGGTAATATTTTCCCTTTGAACCACTTGGGAATCCTTTATTATGGCCTATATTATTTAGAAATTTTTCTTACCAAAATTACATGTAAACTATCCTACAGCTGAAGAGAATCACTCGCTTTCATATATAACTATGTCAACCTACAATGGTATGCAACCAAGTCACAAAATAGAAGAAAAGATAGATCAACGACTTAAAAAAAATGCTCTTCGAGAGGGAAACCTCCTTTAGATTAAATAAATGAACAATTCTTGGATGATTCAAATGGAAAAACCTCATTTCTATATATATTAGTCTAAGGGGTCACAATATAATCAGTGATGACATAACAATAATAATGTAAGGGCACAACATTAACAATAGTGGGCTTTTATGGGGCACAATAATAACGATATGGGGACTACATGGAACAATAACAATAAGGGGGCTACAGTAACAATAAGAATGAGGGGCTACACTAGTATTATAGGGACCTAATATTACCCTATCATTCAAAAGAGTGGTGTCCTCAATGTTTGAGTAGTTCTGGATGCTTCTGTATACAATTATCATCCTCACATGTCGAATATTCAACGGGTAAGTTCTTCCACTTGATGATATACTCTCAAATTGATTGATTTCATAGCTATCTAGTTATTGTTTTCATGACAAATTCGGGTTCCAATATGATTTTTCCTTCCTCATCAAGTTCTAGAAATATTGTTAGAACTGGAAGCTTTTCACTTATAACCTTCTTTAATCATGAAACATGGAAAATTAGGTGCACTCGAGAAGATGCAGGAAGTTCCAATTTTTATTCCATAGTACGAATCTTTTGCAACACCTTGTAAGGACCATAGTACTTTGGTGATAATTTATTATCATTCTTAGCTTGCTTCAGGGACATTTGTTTATATGTTTGTAGTTGTAAAAATACCTAGTCACCTACACCAAAACTTCTTTCGTGGTGATGTTGATGTGCCTGCTGATTCATTCGATTTGGCGCCAAAGGTTATCCTTTGAAAGTTGGAGAAATTGTTGTTGATTATTGATGTGATCTTCCACTACTTTAAATTTAATTTTTTCTCTTAACGGTGATGTGATGGAAGGTAGATGATATCCATAAAGTGCCATAAATGGGGTCATTTTTTCTATAGTATAGAAGGAAGTGTTATACCACCATTCAACTAGAGGTAACCACTTGAACCATTGTGTTTTTTTTATCAGATACAAAGAACCAAAGTTATCCTTCCAAACATTTATTCATGATCTCATTTTTCCCATAAGATTGAGGATGATAACATGAGCTATGAGCTAAATAAATACCTAGACAAGAAAATGATTCTATCAAAAAAATTCCAGTAAAAATGAGATATATATTGCTTACAATAATATTTGGGTTTCCATGCAACTTTTAAATTGTTTCCATAAATGCAATAGCAACTGTGTTGGCTTTAAATGGATGAGATAATGCATAAGAGTGTCAATACTTGGTAATTCTATCAACTATCACCATGATGACACTCTTTCCTTCAGACATGGGTAAACATGTGATAAAATCCATTTAAACCCCCTCCTAACATTGACATGGAATGGATAAAGGTTGTAACACACCCAGGGTCTTAATTGTCTCAACTTTATTTTGTTGGAAAACCAAACATTTTTCTATAAAATTTTGAATATCAGATTTAAGGAAATCTCAAAAAAATTCCTTCTTGACCTTGAAGTAATTTTTTAAAAATCTCGAATTCCCTCCTAAACGAGAGGTGTGCAATTCCATTTTTTTTTTTTTTTTGAGTTCAAAATTCTTGCAAATATATAAGTGATATCTGTACCATAATGAATCATTTTTCTAGCTAAATGTATTAGATGTATTGGGATCTTGTGGCCAATTTTGAATGAGTGTCCACACTTCTTCGCCATTCTTCCATTCATCTCTTGCTTTGGTTATCCAATATAGTTAGATAATAGAAATGGCACAAAGCAATGCTTCCCCATCCTCATCCTTTCTTGAGAGTGCATATGCAACAACAATTTTCTTCCCTTTTTTGTAGACAATTTCAAATTCATAACCCAACATCTTTGTGACGCACTTTTCCTGCTCTTTTGAAGATAATCTTTGTTCCAAAAAGTGTTTAAGGACTATCATGATCTATTTTTACCTTGAAATGTCTTCCCATTAGGTAAGGTCAACATTGCTTTAGTGCACGTAGTATTTCTAACATTTCCTTCTCATAAAAAGGTTTGTGTAAATAATTTTCTTTGATTGGATGACTTCCAAAAGAAATGGGTCGTCATTCTTGCATTAAAATGGCACAAATTCCATTTCCTAAGGCATCACATTACACAATAAAGGTTTTTGTGAAGTCTAGCATAGCCAAGACTGGTGCTTGGCACATTTCTTATTTAATATGTTCAAAGGCCTTAGTTGCTTATGGAGTCCAATAAAATGCATCTTTCTTTTGTAATGTTGTTAGATGTGCTGATATTCTCCCATAAGTTTTAACAAACTTACAATAATACCTTGTCGGCCAGAGAAATACTCACAGATGCTTTATCGTTATGGGGATTCTCCATTCCTTAATGAATTTAATTTTGTTAGGGTCTACCTTAACACCCTCATTAGATACAACATGACCCAAATATTCCACCTCTTGTACACCAAAGAAACATTTTGAGGTTTTTTCATATAATTGTTTCTCCTCTAATATTTTAAGGACCCTATCAACATGTTGAACATGATCCTTCTGAGACTTGTTGTAGATTAGTATACCATCAAAAAATAATAACACAATTTTTCTAAGGAAGGGTTTGAAAATACAATTCATCAAACCTTGAAATGTAGAAGGTGCATTGGTAAGGCCAAAATGCACGACTAAAAATTCGTAATCACCCTCATGATTTCTAAATATTATTTTCAGAATGTCTCCAGTATTCATTCTAATTTGATGATATACTGAATGAAGATCCAACTTGGTGAATTAAATTTTTCCATGTAATTCATCCAATAATTCATCAATGACATGAATGGGAAATTTATCTTTAATAGTGAGTTTTTTGAGCTCCCTATTACTCTTGGAGTTGAGAAAGAAATGTGACTAGGTTGAATTATACTGGAATCTAGCATATGGATATATGTAAGGCCTGATGTTTGGAAGAAGAATTTCTGGAATCAAATTAATAGAATGATCATGATCACGAATAGGTGGGAGGCCTTTGGGAGTGTCAAAGACCTTCGAATGATTTTCCAATTTTTTTTGGAGATAGGGATAAATATAAGAGTTTGATGTTTGAATATCTAGTGAGCATAATTATGAAATTACGCCTTGTTTCTCTTTCTTTAGAAGTTTTTTCATGCCATTAGAGCTGATTATCTTTTTTGGTTTCCTTGCGATACACCTTAATTCAACTTCCTTTTCTTCCCAAAAAAAATTCAAGAAAAGTTCTTGAAAATTAAAAGCTATTTTACCTAAAGATTGTAACCATTGGAGTCCTAATACAACATCAACATCACCGATTGCAATGAAAAACATTGGACTATTCAATATAAATTCCCCCATGGTTAGCTTGATATTAGGGCACTTTACAGAGTAGTTTATAGTTCCTAAATTTGTAACCATCACTTGACACTTTGTTGATGGATATAAAAAGAAATTAGACTGCTTGGCTATCTTACAATGAATAAAATTACAGGTACTACCTGAATCAATCAACACTATTACCTTTTTCTTCTTGATATGTCCTTCTATCTTAAGAGTTTGAGGAGTGGTAATTCCTGCCAATGCATTACAAGATATGGTTGGATTCATTTATTCCTTCTCTAGGGTTGGTTCCTCGTGTATATCCTCTTTTTTTGAAATTTATTTTTCCTTTTCTTCCTCCTCTTCACAATATATGTAAAATAATTTCTTCTTAGCACACTTAAGACCTTTAGTGCATTTTCTATCACAAATGTAACAAATACCTTTTGTTGTTTTTTATTCCAAATATTGTGGTTTCAACCTTGTAGGTTGTGAAACTCTAGGAGTAGCAACACTTCTATCCTTATATTTATGAGTGGTAGGATTCCTTGTCGCCATAATTTTTTTTTTATTTTCTCTTGCCAACCTGGATGCCTTCTCTAATGAATCAGTTTTCCAAAGGCAAACCTCATGTTGGATTTTATCCTTTAAATTCCTTATGAAGGCATCAATCCTATGTTCCTCTGGAATATCATTTACCCTTAAATTGAATTTTTTGAAGTTCTCAGTGTGCTCCGCCATTGAACCCTTTTTTTTGAGATTTATCAATTGGCTAAAGAAGGTGTTGCACATTGTCTCCTCATAAATTGTTATCATTTCCTCCAAAAAAATTGGCCAACTGATAAGTTTTTTACGAGAAAAAAGCCATTGATACCATACAAACTTATTGGGTTCTAAATATAATTTTTCAATGTGTATATTTTTTGTTTTCTGTGTTATCACTCCCTCCATTTCCCAAGGCTGAGAAAGGAGACTGAAGGAGGTAACCTCAAACCAACCTTTAGATTTGGTAGCTAGCCCTACCAAACCAGACAGGGCTCTCTCGATGGAAATTTCAAAGTCAATGAGATGACTGGAAAGGAAAATATCTTAGGCTAGACATAATCTCAGTAATTTTGATCAGGGTTTTGTTTTAAATTTTGCTGGATAGGAAGTGTTAGTCTAGGAACTATGTCTAGGTTTTCAAGGTTAGATTTCAAATGAATAGATACAGAGATGGAGGTGATGCCAGGTAGGTATACTTAGAAACACACTCAGATTGTCATTGTGGTATAGGGTTTGAAAAGAGAGAGTCAGAATGAGCATATTACATGAGTTCATTCATAAGAAGAAATAGACCAAATTTATGAAAATCTTATAAAGAAGACCACAACAGTAAGAATTATATTTAAAAACTCACAATATTATCATATAGAAGCATACATGTGATAGAAAGAAAGCATAAACATTCAATTTGATGGTGATACTAAGAAAAAACAATGCTAATAAGCATACCACTGGAGTCCCAAAATTATAGCTGGATCATGTCATTGATTTCACTGTAAAAATATGTACATAAGCTCCACACTACAATATCAACTATCCAACCTCTAAAAATTACTTGTGTTGGAGTACATATATAAAATAAATAAAATTCCACCTCAATGGGTCAAAATATAATCCAAAAAAAATCATAAATGCACCTAATGAGTCATTACCTAGTTTTTAGGAAAGTTAGAAACAATCCCCCCTAATTTAGCTAACAACTAGGAGTCTTGTCTCCTTGATTAATTACAAGATTCCTCAACAATCAGGAGCATAACATTCTTAATTAACCATAAAACAACTCATGAGACAATTATACCTTGAATATTTGACCATTTTTTACTGACACCTATCTATAAAGCCTCCTACACAGAAGCGTAGTGTGCCTGGAAGAAGCGTAGCGTGTTTTGACATAAACATAGCATGCTCTTGGAGGGGCTTTTAAGGTGACTTTTAGGCATAATTTTGCTAATTTGAAGATTGGATTTTTAAGGTAGCCTTGGATGTTCTATATCCAATAAAACCTTGAAAATTGAAAAATACCACTCGTAAGACCCTCAAAACCTCATTTTCCAAAGGCTACTCCAGAAGCATAGCGTGAGTTGAAAACCAGTGGCAGAAACATGAAAATTAAGTTGTTTTTTGAATTTTCCTTCAAATTTAGGAAGTGTCATGAAAAAAGAAGCATATTTGTGTTTTACACTTCAAAATAAATCCAAACATGTAAATTTGACCCCCATTGGAGCCTCTGATAAAAATCGTTGTTTGGCCACATTTCGCTTCTGTACATCCTAATTTGCCAAAATTGCCAAAAACTTCAAAATTTTCCAAAACGTTATGCAAAATAGGGCTCCAAGGTGTAGAAATATCTCTCTAACAATAACGGTTATTTCACCACTGAGATATTTTTGTGCTCTTTGGTATTTTATGAACACAAACCTCCTCCAGGTTTCAAAAATACTTTCCCATTTTTTCAAAATCCAAGTTTGAAGTTGGTCACTAAACACTGCAGATGTGCAAGATGCTCTCAGCAGAAGCATAGCATGGTATTTGAGAGGGAGTTTGGAGGCCATCCTAGAGTAATTTTTGGCTTCACGTGCTATGGTTGGAAGGCTTAGGAAGTGTGTTACACAATGGAGTCATCAAGCACTCCAAAACCCTTCTCCAAACCCTAAACAATTGACTTGAAGACACCCTATCCAAAAGTGCAGAGAATGAACTAGAGAAACTGCATTTTGGGAATTTCTCACAAATCATAAACCATGTGCATAATATGAAGAACGTGTTTTTTATTTGGTATATTATCGACAAAAACCTCTTTCACTGTTGTCAAATTCATCTTCATTACTTCAGAAAGTGAATTTGAAGTAGGATTGTCCCTGTGTGCAATGTAAACCCTAGAAAATGATCATAAAACTCTGAAAATGATGACATGGGTCTAAGTTTGCTCAAACCTAGAAAATTGACCTCCTTTTTTGTACTTCCTCTTCTCATTATCCATGGTGTTTGTTTGTATGATAGAAAACCTATATTGATGGGAAGGAAGGAAAGGGTGAAACTTAGGAAAACTGGGGAAAATGGGGCAACAATTTTAGGGAGGGAAATGAAGGGGATAGGAGTTAAGGAAAAATCCTAAAAAAATATGGGAGATAGGGTGGTGTTTTAGGAAGACAATACAAGTTAAATTTCTTGAAAATAGTGAGGGGAAGGTGTGAAAAATTGGAAAACACAGTCCTAGCCTACGCAATTGTCAATGGAGCAACATAGGCTAGGGTTTGTACGAAAAATGCAAGAAATTAATGGAATAGCTAAGGGGAATGCTTTGGAGGAGTATGTGATCTGTAGGTGAGTGTAGGGGAGCTAGAAACTTAGGGTTTTACCACTAATTTGAAATAAATTCTCATGGAAATGAAAAGCGCTGTGAAACCCTAGAAGAGGGAATTTCACTGAAATTTTTGAGAAGATAGATGCATAAGAGGAGTGGCAACTGATACTTACTTGTCCAAGAGGTACTAGAAGCCATGACTTGCTGGGATGAAACCTTTTTGTTACACAATTTTTTGGTAATCTAACATATTATCATTAGATGGACCCAAGTACACCATGTAAGAACAATTTTACCCTAAGTAAAATTGTTTTCACTATGAAAATAACTTAGTAAACCACCTTTATTAAGTTGTTTATGGTCTAAATAGGAAACCCCATGAGGAAATATTAAATAAATCTACATTTGTTTTATTTTCCTCAAGGAATAACTAGTTAAACAATAGTTTAATTAATTTCCCTGGTTATATTTAACCCAAAACAAGGAAATTAATTAGATAAATCATTATTTATCTTATTATTTTCTAAGAATAATCATTTAAACCTTATTTAAATAATATTCTTTGTTAAATATGACTAAATCACCCTTAAATAATTAAATAAATCATTATTTATTTGATTATTACTCAACCACATCCTTAAAATGATAAATAAATCATTTATTTATTTATTATTTACAAATAAAGGGATTCGACCCAAGTCAAATTCCTTTTCCCTCCAACAAATATAATAAAATATTCCATAAAAGTTGGATCTTGATTTGGTTAATAATATTTTAATTATGCACCAATATCTAGACTAACTCAATATTTTGTTATAAATAGAAGGGTTTTCCCATTCATTTACCACTTTTTCTTGCCTAAATATCACTATGGATCTATACTTTTGGTCTGACTATTGATCCACCATCATAGTCATATTTTGCTATCATTTTTGTCTAGGTTTTCTACACCATCAAGAGAGAGTAATTCTAGATATGAAGTACCGAGGACTTACAAGAACCCATCCCATTGAGGAGAACTGGGAACACCCCCCCATGTTTTCCTCTCAGGTGCCATTAATACAAAATTCATTCAACATATTCTTGTCTTGTCTATTGGATGCATGGAGTAAATCTTGTTTTTTCTACTGCTTCATGTATTCTAATGCATAGATCTAGATTTTTGCAACATTTATCTTGATCACCTAACTGCAGATATAAGGATATTGGTAGCCATCTTTGTTGTTAGGGCTCCTTGTTATGCACAACTAAAGTGGTCTTTTTTCGTACACTTGGAATTAGGATTCATACTAACAACTGGCAACTCCACACGAGTTTATGATTACGACCTCTGTCGTTTTTCTAATCCTTGCATATCCAGCTACTTCAAACCCTATGATTTATCTTCAGCCTCTTGTTTTTTCTTTTCTTGATGTTGTTTTTAACCTATGAAACCCTAAAACAATAAAAATTCTAAGTTCCGTGTGTTTTCGGACCTATTGCGCAGGTGACAGACATCAACCGCATTTGAGACGAAATTTTTTTCTGAAATCTACATCCAAGAGTGCCGGAAGTGTAGGTCACACTTTTTGGCCCAAAAATTGTGACCTGGACCCTTAGGAAACACCTTTCATCCCAAAAATTGTGACCTCTACTGAAAACAGGTCAAAAACTGCGACTTTTACTTTTTGCGAGAATTTTTTTTAAAGTTTTATGGGTTTGTCGGAGCCTCAGTTTAGGGTTTTATGACCTCTGTCTCCGCCCGTTTTGGACCTTTACTTGTTTTTTTTTACTCAACTAAGTGGGAACCTAGCCCCCTAGGGCTTCAGTACCCTCCACTTCTTGTGGAAGAGTTTTTGCTGTTGCAGGTTGTCTGAAATTTTAGAGTCTTCAGCCATTTTTTAGATGTGATACCTCACCTTCAGATCCACTTCAGATCGGCTTGTTATGCATACAAATCACCTCATTTATCCTTGTTTGGGTTTTCCTCTAGGGTTCACTCTGTTTCCCTCCTGGAGATAGCCTTTGGCCACCTCTTTTTACAACAATTTTTCCTTTGATTTGTTGATGTTTTCTACACCACTTTCCAGCAGTTTTTGTCCTTTAGATCCATGTCCCTCGTGACCTTAGATCTATTGGCTATTTTAGTATGTTTTGATTATTTTTTTACTCACCTATAGACTAGTTATTGAGAGGCCCGCCTCCTTGGGATTATATTATTGCATTATTAACTATTTATTTTTTGTTTTTCCAGGCTTATATACTGTCATTTGCAAGTTTATTTGCAGCTATACAACACACTTTTTATTTTTCTCTACAAACGTCTGAGTTTAAAAATTAAAATTTACACACTTCACACACACACCCTAATTGAAAAATGAATTGGTTAACACCGCCAAGAAAAGACTCTAAAACATTTAAATCAATTGATCCTACACCTCTCTGCCCTTGTTTCGACATTGTAATCAGTTGATCCTGCACCTCCTTGCCCTTGTCGGTCTCTTTTTCCTTTGTACCATGTTTGTGTCGTCATCATTGTGCCACCAAAGCGTTTATCCTAGAGAATTCTTAGCCTTCATCCTTAGTTTTCGGTAGGAAGACTTACTCCTCCGCGTAGGATTCAAGTTAGTACTCCACCGAGTCCGCACTCCGACTCTTCTTTTGGTTCATTGGGTTCTCCTTCTCGTTTCACCTTTGGTTCTCCTCCTGTCACCTTCACCATGTCTGGTGCAGGACCTAATGGTTGTGGTAACCCCGGCCCTCATGCTGGGAATACCACTAGTGGGACCCCAACGGACACTACCCTTGCTACGCCCTTTCTCCCCTTCATGGCAGGCCTCAACCTTCCTGATTTTGACCAGTTGATAAATGAACCTATACACCATGATGCTATTTGGCCTGCTATGCTGACGAAGCTCCCTTCCGACATCCCAAATTTTGAAGGCCTTGCTGGAGAAGATCCTAGAAATCATGTTTGATCTTTCCACATGTGGTGTTCATCTAAATCCATTACCGATGACTTTGTCCATCTTTAGTTGTTCCAACGTATGATTACAGGTGAAGCTTCTAAGTGGTATATTGATAAGACACCTTCCTCTCATACAACCTTTGCGACTCTTGCCCGGGATTTTCTGTCTTACTTCTAGCTTCCCCTTCGTTATGACACTGGTATCGAAAATTTGACTTCTTTCCGTCAATCATCTGCGACCCGCCTATCTGATCATGTCCAGGAATGGCAGAGAAGAAAGAGCCTATGTCAAGCCCCTACCTTCAAAGACCATTTCTACATGGACTAGTTCCTTAGATATCTCTTACCTCTTATCGAGAAATTTGTCGCATCACATTTTCCTCAAACTGAAGAAGCCTATGAAAATGGCGTTAAAATATGACCTAATCTACACTCAGTCGGGTTATGTTTATACCGTTCTACCTAATCTTCCCGGACCTGGTGGTGCCAACGCACCGAGGGCACCTCATGCCACGGATGGTATTGTTGGAGCTCTCTCTAATCCATATGCTCAACCTCCCATGGGCTATGGCATTCCTTAGGGGGGTAGCACCGCACTTTTCCTCCCCGATAAAGACGTATCCGTGATACTCAAGATGCTCCTATTTCTTTTCCCAACCTCCCGTTTACCACACTCGTTACCCAACCTCCTTTATTATTCGTATCCACACCGTGCTCCAACCTCCGTAATTATCACCGCCTCCTTGCCTTCTAAACCCCGCAACAAGAGCCACCCTCAAAAGGTGTGAAGGCATGTCAGTAAGTACGCCTAATCCTCCTCCTCCAAAGAGACGAGGAAAGAAAATCAAAATCAATATTATTCTAGTAATCCTCGATCTAATCTCAAAGAATGCACGTAACACTCGTTAACTGTAAGCAATAGCACCTGTGCCTCAAGTAGGATGTGCCCTCGTTTCATGAACCAACCTTGTTCTTGTTGTGGTGTTTATGGTCATTACACGCATGATTGTCCTCTTTTACAACAGATGAAGCAGATGTGGGAGTCTCAAGCAACGTTGTGAGGACAACAAGCCTCCCCTTCCATCCCTCCCAATGTTGTGCCTACTCAACTGGTTGTTATTAATAATCCTTCCCTCAGCAAGGATTTGTGGCTACCCAACCACCTGAAGGACAGGTTGCCACTCAACCTCTTCCATCTGTGTAATATCACAAAATCGGGACAACTAGTAAGGCATGACTGGAAAATGCATTTTCCAGTAATGGCTGCTATAGGAATTGAAACCAAGACCTGGATCCCTTAGAAAAATTTATCTAAGTCCTAAATCCAAGGGGAGGCCCCAAAGAAATCCTTCTAGGTGGGTTAAACATATCTCCCACACCTAGTTATCCTCAGAAAGTGCCCGATGAGGGACTGCAACAATTCTTGAGCAAGAGATGAAATAACAATGTTATTTTAGTAAGCTTGGGCACATGAAGAAGTAGATAGATGAAACATTTATATTATAGCAGAAATTTTATGCAAATCCTTGAGGAAGAAGTCACTCAAGAAAAGAAATACAACCTCAATGGTAGATATACATGATAAATGGAAAACAATGCTACATGAAAGAAGCCATGGCTATAATAGTGCAGTTTATAATAGACACTGCAACAAAATACATGACAATAGAATGATATGACAATAATAGCTCAAGAAATTTGGGGGAGCAAGATCTCAACCCCTGAAAATAAAAATACAACAATCCTCAAGAGGATTGGCTACAATATAGATACAAATGGAAAATCTGTAGAAATACTGGAGTTGCTGGGTAGTAGCTTGCAACTTAGAAAATAACTAGAGATGGCTGAAAATGATGTACAAACTGAAATAAACCTCCTCCAATATATCTCTCAAGTGATAGGCTGATCCTATCCCTAAAGATCTCTTCCTGCAAGATGATGGTGCAAGCCCCCACTACAGGTACTCACTGAAATAACGCAGTCTAGAGAAGGGACTGCGCTGTCTATAATGGGAGATTCTTGGCCTAATGCAAAAATATGAAAATCAGCCCTGGAAACCTTCCTCACTAATATTCCTAAGGAATAGAAGCTCCCTCCTCTAAAATATGAGACAAGGAATAGTGTTGTGGAACCCCTCCACTGCAACACCCAGCAACACTACGTTATAATTCAGCAGAAATAACACAGTGACTGAAGAAGTGGCTTTGGCCTTGATCCAATATGTGGAGAAAATGAAGTGCAATCCTTTAAGAGGCCTCTCAAGAAGGAGAGGAAATCCTAAACATGAATCCCTCGTGCTAAGTAGCACTGCAACTCAGTTGAATAGCCGAAGAATGCAAATAGTCTTCAGACCAAAATCAATATGCCCAAAGATGTCCCTCTATGGCTGCCTCTTCCTCCTTTTATACAAGTGAATGTCTCTTTGCCTCTGACCCCACACATTAGGGTTTCTTCCACAAAGAATATTCCTCCCTCTCAAACTGCGCTATCTTCTCATGCAAGCTACACCTCTTAGGCAACATTGTTGACTTGGTCAAAGTTGACCTTGTCCTCATGCAATTTCCCCTTTTCACACTAGAAGGTGAAAAATAAATATGATCCATAGATCCCATTTCACATTATGAGGTATTTTATTCCTACTCATGGGCCTTTTACCCATTTTATTCATCTCCTAGATGACATCAGCAAAAATTAATATTCCAATTTGCTGCTTGCAAATTTTGGAATATTATAGTCCCCCCCTCTCAAAAATTGCTTGTCCTCAAGCAAGTGAAAGGATAGACTGAGTTCTCTTCCCCTCTCCCTATATCATCCCTGTATTATTATCTCCTCCAAGGAAAGTTATGCTATCTCATCGATCAAACCTCCACATTACCCCTCCTCAGCATGCAAGTTAGCTATCAAGCCATCATCATGGAAAGGTGAGATACTCAAGAGGATAGCAAAGTGATGTCTAGAGGTCCCTTTGAAGAATGGGATCTGAAATAAAATTGGAACTATATTTCCCATATGGATCCTCCATATCCAAGCTATTAGCCATGCAAAATGAGTCACCTTCCAACTAGGAAACTCCTGGAAACTCTCCTCCACCTTTGGCTCCGGCAAACTAGGTGGGCTGAAATTCTACACATGGTAGACAATGTAGCCTACCCCATGCTATCCATCTCTCCACTTAAGATAAGTGTAGAGTGTCTGCTAATCATGGGCTGCAATAAGGTTTCCCTCAAGTGGCAATATGAGGACTAGATCTCCAAAGATCTCTCCTCCAACGCTGAAAATCATGCTGGCCCAAATATCCTCATATACGATGAGTTTGAAATCATCATCATATGGCATCTCATCCATCATATGGCTCACCTCATAGAGAAACAAATATGTTGCTCTAGTGGCCATACCCTCTCCCATGCTCCCCTCAGAACATGTAGTGCAAAAAGTGTGGGAAATTCCTCCCTCAAAGGACACATCCATCCCATGAGTCTCTCTCCCAAACATGCTCCTCATAAAGATAGAAACAATAGAACCATAGGGAGAAAAAATGAGAATCATGCTTGCTGCCATGCGTAACAAGTGAGAAGGATAATGGTCCCTCAAATGCAACCAACGTAGCTTGACCCTCAACTGCAATAGAGAATGATAAATGTGTGGCTCTTCAACCACTTTCCTGCTACTCCAATCTCCTCATAAGTATGGAGGTAGCGAATGATGCAAGGTGTATAATGAGCATGTCATCCATAATATACCTCTTCCCCAAGTCCTCCTAGGGAATGGCCATCAATCATGCTTATGGCCTCAAATAGACCATGAAGCCCAAAAGAAAGAATGCTCCTCCTTGGAGAAATATCCTGCACATATATGATTAAGGGATATATACATACATCATATAAATAATCATGTAAACAATCATCACCCTTACCATATGTTATACTCATACAAATTGAGTGGCTCATAGATGAGTCTCCTCTCATCCTTAAAGAGAAAAGAGGTGGTTGTGCTAACTCTTCCAAAGAGTTATGTATCTCCTCCATCTGCACATGATCCATACATCTCCTCATATGATGATATATCTCCTCCTCATAACCCTTCCAAAGATACCCCTCCATGATGGTGTGGTATGCTCTCATAGAACAAGTAGGGCTGAAAAGGAAATCCTCATGAGCTACTTGTATTAACTTCTCCTTGAGCTTGGAAGCTCTAGATAAGAATATCCTACCATGATAGTAGATGACCCCATCTTTGACTGAATACCCCTCCTCATGCAACTGGTCATCCAATGTCATACAAGTGAAAAGATCCTTGGAATACTCCACCAACAGCTGGGAGTTCCAATATGGATCTATCCTCCATAGTGACAGCGTTGATGATCTCTCATGAAGAACACCTGTCATATAGTCATCCTCTTCTTTGACATCTCCCATGCCAAAGATGAAAGTTGGAAGGCTCCTATCCTTCCCCTGCTGCTTCTACCACAGCGCAGAATCTAAAATGGAAGTGGGTAGTGATGATGTTGAGGGAATGCTCCTTCTCTCCTTGAGTCTACCGAAGAATCCCAGTGCTATATCAAAATCTCCCAAGGTCTCCACCCTCCTGAAATCAATAAGTGGTGCCCCAACATGTGAAGCATCCATCCTCCTTTGTTGATCCAGTGGTCTCCTCAGTGAAATGTCTCCATGTAATGAGACATCCTCATCAAGAGATGACTACATATATGAATGAACAAATTTGTTCATGCTCTCACTGCGCAATCCAGTCTCCCTCCTAGGTGTAACAACCTCCAGAAATGGATAGGGATGTGTACTCCTCATCTCATGTTGCTGGGTCTCCTCCCTACCTCCTCCTTGTTTCTTCATGGTTCCACACCTCCTCAACAATGGCACATGAGTTGTGCCTCGATCTCTACATATGAGATCCTGGGGACTTCCTTGCAAAGATGCAAGAATCCCTCTACCTGGAGCAAGAGCTCCTCCTTCCTATGCATGAGGCACTAGATAATAACTAGATGTACCAGCGCTGTTGCCCTCAATCTCTACAACATGAATGGGAAACCCTCCCATGATTGGATCCCCTTTTGAAAAAGAGATCTCCATGCTCCCTTGCTCAAAGGTGTGAGGAGAAAGTCTTTCTTCCGGCAAGGTATGGTGCAAGTTTTTAGCCTCCTCCATGGTTTTCTGAAGTGGAATTGTGTTTTCATGTAAGGGTTTTTTTTTAGTTCCCCTGTTTAGCTCCACCATGTGTGTCTCATGAATCCTCCCATCAAATATTTTCACGAAGGCCTTAGTGAAACTTGCATAAGATGTAAATTTTACATTTCTCAAATAAAAGGATTCAAAGATCCAGTAGGCAAAAGCCTTACCTCTCAAATGCAATGCTACAACTTTGATGGCTTCATCTTCAAGAATGTGGTGCTGCTACAATAAGGTCTATAAATCCTCCACCCAAGCTTTGGCTGAACATACAAGTGAACCTTCAAAGGTAGATAGATGAAATCTATCCTGCTGCTCTCTTTCCTTCACCTTCATCTTGCAAAACTCTGAAAAACTGAGATGATCTCAGAATTTATGAGTTTGAAACTCATACTCTCTCAAGAAATCACTAAGGGTTTTCCTCCTAGCAAAATCTTCTCCTCTTCCCTTCTCTCTTCTGGCAATCCTGGGCATGTGACTGCTCTGTGTATTAGGGTGTGTAGCTTCTTGCTCACACTCCTCATATGTAAATCTAGAGCTTGCTTTAGATTCAAACTCTTTTGGAGATTATCCATAAATATCCCTCCTGATATTCTTGAAGTCTTCATGAATAATATGTAAAAATTTAGGAAGAAGCTTTGTAATCTTATCCCCTTTATTTTCTTCAAAAGATGGAGACTTTCTCTTGCTCATCTGTCTGTCCCCTTCTAGATGAGAATAAGAAGTGCAGGGTCCTTCCTCCTTTTTCTGCTTATCCTCCTTGGGGAGGTTCTTCATGGATCTGAAATATGATGAGATAAAACCCATCCTCTTCAATATTCTGATCTTCTTGGGCTGAGACTCACAGGCCGAGCCAAGAAAGTTGCTCTGATACCACTGTAATATCCCAAAATCGGGACAGCTAGCAAGGCATGACTGGAAAACGCATTTTCCAGTAATGGATGCTACAGGAATTCAAACGAAGACCTGGATCCCTTAGATAAATGTATCTAAGTGCTGAATCTAAGAGGAGGCCCCAAATAAATCTTTCTAGGTGGGTTAAACAGATCTCCCACACCTAGTTTTCCTCAGAAAGTGCCCAATGAGGGACTACAACAATTATTGAGCAAGAGATGAAATAAAAACGTTATTTTAGTAAGCTTGGGCACATGAATAAGTCTATAGTGAACACATGTATATTATAGCAGTAATGTTATACAAATCCTTGAGGAATAAGTCACTCAGGTAAAGAAATACAACCTCAATGGTAGATATACATGATACATGGAAAACACTGCTACATGAAAGAAGCCATGGCTATAACAACACAGTTTATAGGAGACAATGAAAAAAAATACATGAAAATAGAATGATATGACAATAATAGCTCAAGAAATGTGGGGGAGAAAGTTCTCAACCCCTGAAAATAACAATACAAAAATCCTCAAGAGGATTGGCTACAATATAGATACAAATGGCAAATTTGTAGAAATGCCGGAGGTGTTGGGTAGCAGCTTGCAACTCAGAAAATAATTGGAGATGGATGAAAATGATGTACAATCTGAAATAAACCTCCTCCAATAGATCTCTCAAGTGATAGGCTGATCCTATCCCTGAAGATCTCTTCCTCCAAGATGATGGTGCAAGCCCCCACTGCAGGTACTCACTGAAATAACGCATTCTAGAGAAGGGACTGCGCTATTTATAATGGGAGATGCTTGGCCTAATGCAAAAATATGAAATTCAACCCTGGAAACCTTCCTCACTAATATTTAACTTCAAGAATTTTCATTCCAATGTCTGTAGTTTCTCTCTCTTGCATAATTTCTCCCAGCAAACAATTCAGCCATCTCCCCCGTACTGGTTTTGCATCTTCAACATGCTGGAGGTTAAACTCAGCATTTCCTCCGTCTTTGTGGGCAATCTTTAGCAATTGCCTCTCATATCCTTGGTTGACTTCAACAACCAAATTAAGTTCTCTAGCCACTGTATCTTCATCTTCTGTCAGCATGGAATGCTAATTCTTCCTCACTTCAACAGCTTTTAAAATCTGTCGTCCAATCTGCTCTTGGCTCATCATTCTAGCCAATTCTTCTCTGTCGATGACAGTGACAAATCCCTGCATATCAGACATGGTTGTCTCATCCTCCTTCAGCAACATTTTTTTCGATCCCAAGACAATTTCAAAGGATGAATTTTCTTCCGCATCACCTATACACATAAACAAACTATCAGCGTTAAAACCATGAGACCCAATGGTCTCAATTGATGACCTAGTCACCAATTCTTCTCTCAGCATTTCTAAGTCTGGTTCAAGGCTCAGTAATTATTCATCATATTTTTCTTCAGCTGTCAGAGTCATGCCCACTGCTCCAATCATCATGCCCAGATGCTAATCCTTCACTATGTTTTTAGCCAACAAAGTTTCCTTTCTATTCATCTCTCTGACAATTTGCAACTGTTGTTCTTCCTCTTTCTCTGCATGATTAACACAGGAATCATCAGTATTAAAGTTCCAATTCTTCAATGTCTCCTTTTCCTCTAATAACACATCAGTATGTTGTTCAGATTATCCTTCCAACCTCTCTGTCAACACCCCAGCATGCTGATCTGCATCCTTCATGAGACTGTTAGCTAGTCTCACTTTTCTTCCATCATCTGCTCCACGAACTCCATCCATGAAGGTCTTCCTACCTTGCTTTCCCAGCAACCTATCCATTGCATAGGTCCTCCACTTTTCCAATTCTCTTCTTCAGAAATCTAACCTCCTATACATTTCAAAAACTTCAATAGGAGTAGATTTCAGGAACCTTACACAACCCTTTATGCCTCTGTTGGTTCTTGACCAATCTTCTGCTGGCCCTTCTTTCTCAGCTTCAAAATTATGCTGGATATCCTCATTTGACTCTTCTTTCTTCATATCTTCCTGAGATCTCACTATATTATCATTGATCTAAACAGGTTTCGGATTCAATGCCTCCTCCTCAGCAAACCTTAAAGCTTGATCCTCTTCCTGTGGTGTTCCTGCAAACATACACAACCTTTTAGTTTTCAAATCACAAGACCTTTCAGCCTTGGCTACTTCCTCAAGCACTTATTCTTGAATAGGCCTGCACATGGAATATTCAATTTCCATATTTTCTTCAAGAACTCTGGGTTCTTCTTCCTGTGTGGATTCTGTCATCACTTCACATTTGTCAGACTCAAGAACACAAGCCCCCTCATCATCTGGACTTGTCCAATAACTCAGGAATTCCTCAATGACTTCCTCTTCAGCAAGACATACTTCTTGCTGTCCTACAAGATCTCTTGCAAATCTCCACTCTTCATTTGTGCTCTGTTTTGCTTCACAAGCAGAAATTCCTTCTTTCAACTCATCTTCTCTGAGTTCTTCTCTCAATAGGGAAATATTATTTTGCCTCAACATCAGCCATAATGGTTTCCAATTTACTTTCTTTTTCATCAGCTAACCGACTCTCTTGCTTTCTTATATCCTCAGTTTCAATCTGTTGAATTCTTCCCTGATCTCAACAAATTCCTTCAAATAATCTTCATCTCTGAGTCTCTTCCTTATGCCATTTTATTTGGCATCTTCACTCACTCTTCTGTTGTGGCCTCTCTCAGAACCTCTACAATCTCTGTAGTCTCTGCTATGGCTCTCAGTAGCCATTTTCTTCTCTAGGAGTTCTTCACTCACAAGCTGCACTAAGCCTCTGCAACATCAAGCTCTCTTGCTACAACTCACCTCACCAATCCTTCCCTCTGGATCCGGTTTTTTGCAAGTACTGGTCCCCTCTCTACAGGAACCTTCAGAGCACTCTATTTTGCTCAATAGGCTTCACTCTACAACTTTCTCAAGAACACCTTTTTTCTTTTGTCATCCAACCTCTGTTGGGAATCTTCCAGGTTTTGCCACACTTTTCTTCTTTACTCAGAGTCCCTTGTTTGACTCTTCTACCACTTCTCTCAAACCTGTGATCTACTTCTGCTGAGATGTCTTCAATTGTCTGCACTCTGAATTTTGCAAATAATCCTTTAACCAGAGTTAAACACTGCTCACCTTCTCTTGAGAAAACTGCAATTGTCCTCTTTATCTAGCCTCTAGCTGAATATCAGGCTCACTGACTTCACTATCAAACTATGTCTGTATTTTCAAAAACCACACTTCTGCAAACATAGAATACACATCAGATTTAAATTAATTACCTACAAGATCATGATCCTGTCCCCCACTTACTCTGCAAATCCTGTTCACTGTGATTCTATGTATCTTTGCTGCCTAATCTTCCTTCTTCAAATTTGCAGTCTTCAAAAAAATTGTCCTCCAATTGGACTCTGTAATTCTGCAATTACGTTCACTGTATCTCTGTATGCTGTAATTTCATTAGTTCCCACAAGTCTAGTTTCTCTGTATTTACCAAACTTGGACTTTTACAAAAGAGTTATTTCTGAAGCTCTCATACCACTTGATAATGTTCAATACCATAGTCCCGTTTTACTTAACTTTTCATCAAAGCTGTGTGTACAAATTCATTCAAATTTTCATATCCCAACCAATCCACAATTTTGGTAATCTTACAGCATTCCCTTATTCTACGCTAGCAAATTTAAGTAAAAAAGTCTGGGTTATTTTAATATCTCAATTCTGATAATTGAGATATTAATTCAACATTTCTTCTATAGTTATAACTCAATCATCTGTCTTCACATAACTCCATGCAACTAACACTAGGCATATATGTGTTAAGTTACCCTTCCGCTAGTTATTAAATCCAAGGTATTAACCAGCCCGATTCTATGATTTAAACATCTGCACAGTATGTGTAACCCTCAACCATAGGTTTATGGCCTCATCTCGACTTTTAACAAAAGCCTGGGCGCAATCACACATACGATTAATCTTTGCCCATATAAACACCTTGCACATACCTTATTAAGCCCACAAACCTTCGCTAAGCGGAAACAATCAATATGTGTGTACGCATGGGCCTAGCGCTAACGGCCTTCCACATCTGACGACGGAGAGCACGTCGCCTTGCTCCATACGATCCGACGGCTATCGCTTGGCTTAGATGCATGAACAATGATGTGCGATGACGCGCGATGAAAGCGGTTTTCCAAATTCGCTCAAGGACACATGTTGCCCAGTGTATGGAATCACTCCGATTTCTCGAATACCACTTACCACTTCAAAGGCGGTGCGATCAACTGCTGGTTTCACTCCAACCCATCGTTACTGTTCATTCTTGCATGGTTCCATCTTCCTCAACGCGCCAGGTTCCGTTCAACTCACTTCCACGTACAACACTAACTCGTGGCTCCAATACGGCTCAATGATACTATTCAAATGTTTTCATTATAACGAATCTCCATTGTAGTTAAATCTCATTCATAGCAATCAGACTACACCGTCGATCATCCACTTAACAAACCAAGTTTGTTACTTCACTCAGTCAGGGGTTAGGCTTCAGGAAATTCCGCTATTCTTTGATAGATAGAGCGTAGTTATACCTTGCTCTTTCAACAGGGCCTTGTTCACCCTTTCCCCATTTCTCATGCAGAGCGCACACACAGTCACTCATTCACAAAGAGTATGGTTGATTTGTCTTCCGAGGGGAACAGGAAATTTGCACAAAACCGATCCTACAAGGTTCTTCACTACATAATTTCCACACAATCACTCCTTGACTCAGTCTATTGTCATGGCTCTTAACATGGTTTTTATCACTCAGATTTCCCTACCCTTGTTTTTTGGACTCGGCTCAATTACACAGAATCATTCCTCAAGAACTCATGTGTTTACACAAGATTTAACTCGAAAAATGCACAATAATACTGAATCAATTCTTCATATGATTCGACCAAGAAGGCATAAAGCCACACATGGAACTTATAAAAAATTCTCCATAAATAGATATATATATATATATAGATATATATACATACAGGTGATCAATCTCAAAAGCAATCACTTACAATTTCATGGCAGGCCAGATATTCAGTTCAGTGGCCATAACCCTCCTACTCTGTTGTTGAAGAAGTTCTAGTCTCTAAATCTACCTCCCTCTATATAACCTCTTCAGGATTACATTTATACCACAAGGATGACCTGAATCGATTCAGGTCTCCAAACAGTTCAGCAACTCTTAGCATTCCCAATTCCTAAAATTAGACTCAATAACTCAACTGATCCTAACTGACTCTTCGTATTACTATCTTAACCAATTCTCATGTTCTCAAAATGACTTGAGAACAATTACAATTCCCTACCAATTTTATTCAAAATATTAATATTTACAAGAAATTTAAAGAACGTGGGACCCCCTATGTCTACATATGTACAAAGTAACTTTTGAGCCTAATGCCCCTGCATCACCTTTTATCTCCCTCATGAATATTTTCTAATGTATCCCATATTTCTTTGGTTGTTTGAAAATGCATTACTTTGATAAATTCCGACTCACATAGACCACTCAATAGTGCATTCATTGCTTTTGAATTTGCGATGAAATCTAGTTTGGCATCTCTATCACTGGTCCCTTCCTTTGGTTCTTTGTATCGTACCATCACCACAACCCAGATTTCTATTCCAAGAGACATTAAGTAGGTCTTCATTCTCACTTTCCGGAAATCAAAGTTTGTGCCAGTAAATAATGGGGATTTATTCATTGAGCATCGTTCTAGACTATCCATTTTGGTGACTTAGAACCTCTTTCTAGGTGTTATATTGTTACTAAAGGAACCTTTATCTGATATCAATTGATATTTAAGATAGGAAATTATTGAGGGGGGTGGGGTGAATCGGTAATTTAACATTCTTTACTTTTTCTCGTCTTTCTTTATTATTCAACTAATATTTCATGTTCATGTTATAGTGAATTCATTTTGCAGGTGTCATGAAGAGATTTTTCAGATTACTTATCAAGAGTTCAACGTCATTCACATTGCATTCATAATCAACACACAAGGACACAAGATATGAGTGGAAACTTTGAAGGGATAAAACCATGAATATTAAGCTGAAAGTGATGTGAAGGAAGGTTACTACTCCTTATTACATCAGATTTTTGTAGGCTCCAACCTACAAGAGGGTACTACCTCCAAGGAAGCTCCAACTCCGACAAAAATTTTGTAGGCTACAACACACAGGAGGTTCCTACCTCAACATGGAACAACATGTTCCTCTTCGAAGTATAACATACAAGAGGACAAAAAATTCTCAATAAGAACATTGAGTTTCAGATGCTAGTTACCCGATAAACCATTCTGTGTAATATTCTCAAATTTTCACATCATATTTGGAATATTAAGTTCTTGATTTTCTTAATGTTTGAAGTAAATAAAAGGCTGGAGGGACCCACAAACCTCAAAGATGAATAAATTCCACTTTTAATGTGTGTATGTGGATATTATAGATCTAGATCTAAAATCATGGAGTATTTGAGTAACTCCATTAATGGAGATCATATCTCATTTATGAGATATATTATGGAGGATGAAATAGTCAAATAAGATCATGGATCTTAAACATAAAATCATGAGGATATTTGATAAGGTCAACTAAGATCATAGTGCATTCAAAGAAGATCATGAAGCACTTATGATAAGATAGTGGAGGAACTTGTGCATTTAATGCACATATGATGGAGAGGGTGATCACCCCATGTGAACATGATGGAGGACATGAAGCCACAACGCATTCAAACATGGAGACTAAGTCCACATGTACAACGCAGTTTTGGAATGGGCCTAGGATATGGAAGGCTCATGCATATAATGAAGGTGAAGGAACAATGGAAGGCATGATTTGGATTATTCATTTCTTGATCTGTTTAGATCTATATTTGTCTTAGGACATTTCTATGTAAGCTTGGGCTTTTTAGCAGAGTTTGCAGTGTTGTTTAGCATAGGGTTTTCCTAAGAGGGAATCCCACCTCTTTCATTGAGTATCTCTTGGAAGAGGGTTGTTCTTCATTCCTTATCAGGCATTGGTGCCATCTTCAGGAGGTTGTTTCTAGCATTCAAGTAGCAAAATGGTGGAGGATTCATCCTACCACTTTGTTCTTCACATCCAGCCTTTTAGGAGCAGCAGATCTACATCCCACATTCATGCCATTGGGTTTTACCTCCATGCAGTAGTAGTCCCTTCAAGGATTGTGTAGTCCAGTCCTGTAGATATATTGGAGGAAATAAGTTTCCAGTATTTCAATTGGAAATCCTATGAGGGATCATCTCCTCACATTGGATCTATTGTTTCCATATTTCATGAGCTGATTTGACACATCCAGCATTAGGCTATTGAGCCTCCCTCTCTTACAGCATATTTTTCTAAAGATGTTGCTCCTACAGCTGCTATTTTCAGTGGAGGAAATTGGAGGAGCTAGATTGTGAGCTTCTAGCCTAAGGATCTAGTGAAGGGATCAACCCTTCTCGCATAGATATGATTGTGTATCATTGGAGCCATCATATCATCAGATCTAGCTTTAGATCTACATTCCTAGTAGCATATATGTGAAGCCCTAAGAGGGTGGTTTTCTTAGACTTACAGATATGAGAAACCCTTTCTGAGTTATCTTGGGAATCCATCATTGAGCCCAGATCTACAATTTCAGCATCATCGGAGCTCCCATTCTTCCTAGATATGGATTTATATCTTTTAGGCAGTTGGATTCCCAACATTTGCAGCAAGGACATCATATTTTATCTTCCAGAAGATCAGCAGTTATGCAGTCCCTCTTGGGAAATCATTGCAGGGTCATTCTAGGCCACCATTGTGGCTTGATTGTCTCATATTTTGAGCACTATTGTACTTGCTTTTTCACCTCCAATATAATAAAATGGCTCAACTATTTCTGTGCATTCTAAAGTTTCTATAGATTTATTGTTTACTTTGTTGTAGTTCTTATATTGTGTTTCAGTATTACTGCATTCTCCCTTTTTGGGATATTACAGTGGTATCAGAGTGTGATCTTTGGCTCAACTTGTGGACACTTCATATTTTTCATCAAAAGAAGAAGAATATAGATGAGATCTATCATGAAGAAGGATAATTATGCCACTCCTTTCTCTAGATCCATGCAAGATCTCTACAAGGAGGTCAATAAAATGAAGAAGGAAAGAAAGAAATAAGATCCAAGAATAATATTTGATGAGGAAGTTCCAAGCACTTCCTATCAGCAGAAATGAAAACCGAAGAATCATAGATCTCCTCATAGATCCACTATGCCCACTTTCTTTGGAGAATGTGAAAGGTGTAGAGATGAAGAAATAAGAGAACATGAGACTCATAAGACTCTCAATATGTATCTTGAAGAGTACAAATCATAGTCTATAGCATTCAAAGAGAGTCTAACTCTCCAAGAATTCTTCCAAATCAAAGAAGGAAGAGGATCCTATAGCAGCAATAGAAGGAAGAGGAAGAATAGATTCTATTTTCCTACATTTTATGGATCTTCCTCAAGCACTGTTAAGGCTTGGAGGAAAGAGTTAGATGCATTTTCAGGCTACATCCTCTAGCTGAAGAAGAGGCTATCCAAATTGCAGCACTTCATCTTTTAGGTGAAGCCAATGATTGGTGGTGTGGTCACATGGAGCATGCAAAGGTGACTAAGTATTCAGATTTCTTTCATAAGTTGAGGAAGAAGTTTGATGTGAAGAAAACATAGATGTGCCACAGAGAGACATTTCCTAAGGAAACAAAGGAGGATGCCAATCTTGTCACTCTAGAAAATAAGTCACTACATTCACCACTAGCTATAGAAGTACTTGCATCTGGAGAAGAGACACTTACAACTTTGCAAGATAGCCTTGAGCTCTTAACACATAGAGTCCCATGCATGATTTAGGAGATGCATGAGGAAGACGAGGAAGATTCCAGTGCTAGTACACATGGAGAAGATTAGCCATCACTCTTACCAGCAGTTGGAGACAGTATTGTCCCAGTTGGATGAAATCTTGTGTTCTGGCAAGAGGTTTCCACACATCAGTTGATCCAAGGTATGCATGAACTTCCATCACATATTGTTTCAGTAGATCTTATTGAAACTTATGAGGACATGCCATCAGGGCCAATGCATAACCAAGGGTTAGAACAAAATGCTGATTTGAAGCAGCAAACTATCACAGTGCAGAGGACCCTTGATCTAATCAAAGAGGAGATGAAAATATATCCCAATTCATCACTTTTGAGCTACATTCAACCCTTTGATTTGAAGTGTAGAGTTTTAGAAAATGGGATGAGCATGATCCTATGTACAATGCTCGGTTATGAGATCAACATTGTGCCTTGATTTGGGATAGCACATGTATTACCATGCAGATCTACAACGTTGTTACTTAGTAACAGTGATAAAGGAGGAGCCCCATTATTCTTGGAGCATTTTGAAGGTAGCTTCACCCATGAAGCAATGGAGGTAGAGATGAGAAATGGTAAACACCTTGAGATGAGGAATATTTTCTCCTTTCTAGATGACACTTTCTCAATGAGCATCTCACATCTTAAAGAGAAACTTCTACCTGCAGCAGATCCAGAACCCCTTTGGTTTTGCAGGGCCTTTGGTAAAAAGAAAATCTCATTGAGAGATCTCCTTAGAGGTGCAGTTCAACATTTCATGAAGTGAAAATTTCTTCAACAGCTTGGGGAGGATGGTATTCTACAAAGGGAGGATACCATGATTATGCAGTACATCATTCATCATCCACATTGGGATGAGTGGGTGAGGATGATAAGCAAGGGTTTGCATGACCACTTGCAAATATAGGACATGGGCCAGAAAGCTTGGTTACATTGGTTGCTCTTGGGAGAGTTTTGTCACTACCCAAAGGCTCCTATTTCTTTGATCCATGCCTTGAAAAACACTTATGAAAAGAAGAAGAAGGTATGGCTGAGTTGTCTGCTCTTGGGTGAATATGGTTACCACCCAATAGCTCATATTTTTTTGATTCATGCCTTGTGTATCAATGATATAATACAGCAAAAGAATTCATGTTCATTTTGGTCTCCCTTGGGAGAGTTTGGCCACCAAATGACATCTCCTATGTCTATGTCTTTTGTATTGGGAAAAACTTGGAATGATTCTCTCATGATGTGTATTGATGGTGTTTGTTTGTATTGGGCTGATGTGACATTCCATGTGTCTATTAGTATGTTTTTACTCCATGGTGCACAGGAGGAGAAGAGAAAGTAGCAAGATCTCTTGTTTCTTTGGTTGCTTTTGGGGGAGTTTGGCTTGTCCATATTACATGGAGGAGATGGAGGATGGCAGCAAAGGGCCTTAATCCGGTGGCTACTATTGGGAGAATATGGTTTGACATATTTTTCTACCTATATATCTCCTTTTCTTCTTTTGCATAATGTTGGAATGATGCTTGGATCCAAAAAGGCCAATAGGGCTAAGGATGAGAGTTATCAATGCTTAATCAAATTCATAGAGCATGGGATGTGGAGTTGTATTGTGAGATGGAGCTTTTACTTTTTGGAAAGAGCCACTTTATTTTATGTATCTCATGTATTAATGATGATGTTGGAAATCATATGGTTGTCACTTGGTAATTCATGGTGGAAAGAGGACATCTAACCATACAATTGGAGGTCATTCTATATATTTTTTTTGAAAGACAATTTTGGAACCCAACATGCATAACACATTGTAGCAAATGGAGGGAGCCTTCCTTATGTGGGTGCCATTTGGAGGGGAATAGATGGATTTGCATCTACTTTTGGAGTTGCTTCAGGACAAGCAACATTTTTCTAAGCGGGACTGTAATATTCCTAAATTTTCACATCATATTTGGAATATTAGAGTTCTTTATTTTCTATGAGTTAAGTAAATAAAAGGGTGGAGGGACCCACAAACCTCAAAGATGAATAAAATCCACTTTTAATGTGTGTATGTGGATATTCTAGATCTAGATCTAAAATCATGGAGTAGTGGAGCAGCTCCATTAATGGAGATCATGTCTCATTTATGAGATAGATTATGGAGGATGAAATAGTCAAATAAGATCATGGATCTTAAATATAAAATCATGAGGATCTTTGATATGGTCAACTGAGATCATAGTGCATTCAAAGAATATCATGAATTACTTATGATAAGATAGTGGAGGAACCGATGCATTTAATGCACATATTATGGAGAGGATGATCACCCCATGTGAACATGATGGAGGACATGAAGCCATAGCGCATTCAAACATGGAGACTATGTCCACATGTACAATGCATTTTTGGAGTGCGCCTAGGCTATGGAAGGCTCATGCATATAATGAAGGTGAAGGCACAATGGAAGGCATGATCTGGATTATTCATTTCTTGATCTGTTTAGATCTAGATTTGTCTTAGGAAATTTCTATGGAGGCTTGGGCTGTTTAACAGAGTTTGCAGTGTTGTTTAGCACAGGGTGTTCCCGAGTGGGAATCCTACCTCTTTCATTGAGTAGCTCTTGGAAGAGGATTGTTCTTCATTCCTTATCAGGCATTGGTGCCATCTTTAGGAGTTTGCTTCTAACATTCAGCTAGGAAACTGGTGGAGGATTCATCCTACCAATTTGTTCTTCACATCCAGCCTTTCAAGAGCAGAAAATCTACATCCGGCATTTAGGACATTGGGTTTTACCTCCATGCAGTAGAAGTCCCTTCATGGATTGCACAGTCTAGTCCTTTAGATCTATTGGAGGAAGGAAGTTTCCAGTATTTCAACTGGAAATCCTGTGAGGGATCATCTCCTCATATTGAATTTATTGTTTCCATCATTCAGGAGTTGATTTTACACATCCAGAAGTAGGCTATTGAGCCCCCCTCTCTTACAACATATTTTTCTGAAGCTATTTCTCGTACAGTAGCTATTTTCAGTGGAGGAGATTGGAGGAGCTAGAACTTGAGCTTCTAGCCCAAGGAGCTAATGAAGGGATTGGCCCTTCTTACATAGATCTGATTATGCACCATTGTAGCCATCATATCATCATATCTAGCTTCAGATCTGCATTCACAGTAGCATATATGTGAGGCCTTAGAGGGTGGTTTTCTTATACTTATAGATCTGAGAAACCCTTCCTGGGTTATCTTGGGAATCCATCATTGAGCCCATATCAACAATTTCAACATCATTAGAGCTCCCATTCTTCCTAAATCTGACTTTCTATCTTACAGGCAGTTGCAGTCCCAATAGTTGCAACAGGGATAGTGCAGTTTACCTTCCAGAAGATCAATAGTTACACAGTCCCTCTTGGGAAATAATTGCAAGGTCATTCTAGGCCACCCTTGTGGCTTGAGTGTCTCGTATTTTGAGCATTGTTGTACTTTCTTTTTCACCTCTAATATAATAAAATAGCCCAGCTATTTCTGTGCATTCTGAAGTGTATATAGGTTTATTGTTTACTTTGTTGTAGTTCTTATATTATGTTTCATTATTACCGCATTCTCCAGTTTTGGGATATTAAATTTTTCTATCAAATTCATTATTGATTTGTTTATCCTCTTCCAATTTCTCTTCCTCTTCTGCTGATGTCCATTAATTTCTTCATACATAAACTCTCCTTCCTTCACTTTGAAAAACCAACATTTTCTGCTCTATTTTGTGCCTTTTGTAAGCAAGCCTCCTTGGCTATCTTTCTTCCTTGTAGAATATGAAGTGAAAAATTATCTCTTGGGATTCTGAAAGAAAATTGATCTCTTACTTTATGTTCAGTTTTGAAAATATTTATAATAGAAAAATATATTGTAACATCTCAATCAGAAATGATGACAAGTGATAAATCAAAATTTTATTGTCTACATTTTCTGTTTAATGAAATATATGTATTTAATCTTTTTCTGAACATATTATGTCCTTATTGATATTCTTTATCCTTCATATTAATTGGCATAGCCTTTTCATTTCACATGAATTTTAGCCTTTTCTAAAATAAAACTCAACATACATTAACATAATTTTAGTTAATGATATGAATGCCAATATTTCCAACACTGCCATGTCAGCACAACACATGGAGGTGGGATCATCAAGCAAGTCCATTGAGGTTTCAAAGAGGCCTAGGCTGAAGGTTAGTCTCACCTATCAGAGAGGTGGGAGGGTTGTGTTTGCTCCTTGGAAAAAGGAAGGGGCCAAGCCTATTTCACTACAAGGATCACGATGCACTGCATGAGACATCCATGCATGATGAGGAGGAAGATGATTTGTATTTGGTTAACTTGGAGGTCCATGATGACCATGAAAAATTGCAGAGGAAAATAAAAGATAAGGATGCTCATATCAAAGAGCTCCAAGACAACTTAGCAAGGGTTCAATTCGTCATTTCATTTCTTGAGTATGAGAATAGTCAATTGAAGACAAATCAATTGAATTTGGAGAAAAGGTTGTTTGAGACAAAAGAACATGAGAAGGGAAAGAAAGTGGCTAAACATGATAAGCATTAACAACAGGTGAAGAGGAATAGGCCAAGAACTATGGGTCTCAAGAAGGCACTGTAGAAAGAGAAAGAAAAAAACCCTACAAATGAGCAACTCACTTTTGAGGAGAGGATGGCTAAAGAGATCAATGAGGACAAGGATTTTTCACTTGAGAAGGTCAAAAATCACCTATAATAGCTCTTGGAGAATGAAAATAGGGATAAAAAGATCCACAAATGCATTTTTCACCTTTACAAACAAAATGGGATTACATGTCAAACTCATTGCAAGACAAACTCAATAGCTTGAAACTAAAGTCTTCATCTGTGAGGAGAAGAGATGGCGATTTTATTGCTGATGCCTCAATGGTTTTATATGCCACCTCATCCCACATCTATGGACTAATTTTTGGGAGATTTGGGCATTTTGTTATTGATTAAAATGGTGAAAAGTGAGTGAAGAGAAATTGTTAAATTTGGCTTTTCCTCATGGCACCAAATGAAAAATGGTTTTCATTTTTGGAAATATTTTTCCATCCTCTCAAGCAATTTCCTCTATTTTCTAGAAGGGGTTGATTGGAGAAAAAGTGGAGAAAGGGGGAAAAATAGGATTTGCCCTCTTTTTAGCTGACTTGTTGCCACATCGAGAGATACCTTTGGCAAACGCATTTTCGGAGCTTTTCCATGAGTGATGAGGATTTTGCCCCTCTTTTTGGCAGGCGCTGCACATCCAGAGATACCTTTGGCAAACACATTTTTCAGGGCTTTCCCATGGGTAATTTTTGTTGGAAATATGATGTAGAGTGTTGTCCTTGATGGCAACCCACTGAATGAAGATGAAGACATGAGACAGTTGACATGTGTTGTCCTTGATGGCGAACCACCTGATGAAGTTATTCTTGACGTGATGGACTTGGTAAATGATGTTTGTTAGCAATATGATGATGAATGTTGTCCTTGAAAGGCAACCCACTTGATGAAGATGATGGAAACTTACTTGATGAAGTTGTGCTTAATAGAATATGTTCTTGATGAAGTAAATCTGATGTATCTACAGTGTGTACAGAAGGCAATGAAGAAAGGAATTCAACATGTGCTAAATCTTGATGAAAAGAGTATGTCTCTAGGCATACGCGGATCTGCCTAGGGGAAGTCGCGTATGCACGCGGGAATAAACGTTCCAAGTCGCGTACGGGAAAAAGCGCTCATAAAGTGCAAAACCAGGGGTAACCACCATGGTATTGACCCATTGTATTGGGTAATGATTCATCTAAATGACCCCGTCCAGGAATACCATCGGAAGTAATGTAGTTTTGGGCTCATGGTATTGTCTTGGCTCATGGTATTGAAAAAGATGCTCATGGTATTGAAAAAGGGTAAACCTATATAAAGAGAAGAAATTCATTGTGCAAATCATGAGTGTGGTGCAAGATGTCTGAGCTTGAATAAATACTTCTCTGTGAAGTATATCTGTATGGAAAGGGTAAAGGTTTGATGATAGATCTAAATCTATGATGCACCTATGAAGAAATGATGAAGCGGGATATCTAGATCTGAAATGAATTTGTATCTACTAGATTTGTTTATGGAGTGATTAGATCTGTGATGAGGCGAACATCTGTCTGAAGTAAAGGGTTGAATCTGAACTGAATATCTGATCTGAAGAAGTATGTAGCTCTGTAATGGTTGAAGATCCATATGCTAGTTAGCTACAGAGGAAGCGCGTATATACGCGGATTCGCTGAAGAAAAAGCGCGTATGCGCAGTGAAGTTTGTACAGATGTATACGCTGGTTGATGTGGACGGAAGCGCGTATATACGCGACATCAGTGAAAGGAAAGTGCGTATGAAAACTAGGGTTTGCTGAAGTATGGGGTATGAAATGTCTGATCTAATCTGCTGTGTATTAACTATCTGTTGTTGATGTTTGACTGTGTTTAAATGTATGGAGAGGGTCCAGTTTGAAAATATGATAAAATGTGGCCTGCAAGTGGTGTCCTAAAGGAAGCTTTGGATCCAGTGTGAAAATTGATGAAACGTGGTCCATAGAGGTGCTGAGGGTTGTAGCCTTCAGTCAGGGGGTCGTAGCTCCCTTCCAGGTGAGGCTGGTAAATGAGATCGGGGGGTCGTAGCTCCTTTCCAGGAGAGGCTGGTAAACGAGCGCAGGTGGGTCGTAGCTCCTCTAGGAGAGGCCGGTAAACGGTCAGTGGGGTTGGAGCCTCCCTTCCGGTGAGAGGCCGGGAAACGAGCGCAGTGGGTGCCTCGTTGTTGGTAGAGTCGAGACCAAGACATATGTTGTAAGATGTTTTCTCTATAATAAAATATTGAAGGTTGAGCAACTCAATGGTGGTTTTCTCCCGACATGGGTTTCCACCAAAATCCCGGTGTTCATGTGTGATGCTTTCAGGTGATGGCTATTCTGCTTCACGCACATGTTTACCGAAGCGAGAACATCTAATGAATGAATGATGGAATGATATAAGTGAAGAACTAATGGCATAATTAGATCTTCGTATACAGTTTTATGAAGGATATCCACGTGTATACGCTAGTTTGCTTCAGCAAAGTACCGTATGGGCTCATGTGAGCATGAAAAAGTAAAAGTTTCAACTTTGCTCCAAATAATTTGATTCACCTCTCTCGCATTTTTCCCAACAATTGGTATCAGAGCAGGTTCTTCTGCAGAAGCTTGATCTCTTGAAGGAGATCTGTCGCAATGGGAAAGAAGCAAAAGAAGAAGGTTACTCAAGGAAAGAAGAGGCCACAGAAATCATGTATAGCAGAAATTGAAGGAGATGAAATAGGTATTGATCGTTGTTCTTGTATTTCACTTACCTGTATATGCAAAGATTATGATAGTGAAAGTGAAGATGAAGAAGATTCTGACCAAGCTCTACAAGCGCTCATGGCAAAGAAGCAAAAGAAGGCTACTCAAAGTAAGGAGATGTCTCAGAAAACCTGTATAGCAGAAATTGACGAAGATGAATCTGATAGTGATTGGGGTCCTTGTGGTCTTATCTGTGCAAGCAATGATGTAGATAGTGAAAGTAATGTTGTGGATTTAAAAGAAGTTATCAAAGATCAACAAAGAATATTTAATGAGAAGGATTCTGCCTCCAAAGCTTTGGTATTTAGACTGAAATGGATGTTCGATGATGTATACAATCGAAGTAAAGGATATGAAGCTGGAATCATCTCTCTGCAAACAGATCTTGAAGAATCAAATAAGAAGAATGAAGGACTTGAAGCAGAAAACGTTTCTCTAAAAACAGATTTGGAAAAATCAAAAAGGAAGAATGAAGGTCTTGAAGCTGGAATCATCTCTCTACAAGAAAAATTTGAAGCATCAAGTAAGAAGAATGAGGAACCTCTACAACCATTTGAAAAGGATGGACTTGAAGCAGAGATCATTTCCCTCAAAGAAGACCTGGACAAATCAAATAAGAAGAATGTAAGACTTGAAGAAGAAATCATATCTCTGAAAGTAAATCTTGAAGCATCGAAGAAGAAGAATGAAGAACTCTTGCAAAATTTTGAAGAGCAATGAAATGGGTTGAAAGAAGAGATTCTAAATCTGAAGGATCAAGTTGAAGATGGAAGAAGAAAAGAAGAAAGCATGACAAAGCAATGTCAAGCCTTGGAGGTTGAGGTAAACATTCTCAAAGGTAAATTGGAAGAAAAGGTAAAACTGTTGAGGTTTCATGATATTACTAATATTTTGGACAATATTCTGAGTAATCAAAGGTCTCCTACTATCAAACATGGTCTTGGTTTCCATGAAACTGTTAAAGGAGAATCTAGCTCACAAGGAAGTGCCAAAAATTTAGAGGAAGTCAATGAAAAAACTGAAGTGTTGAAAGAGTCAAAAGATCAACCAACAATCATGAATTATCAAAGGAATTCATTCAAGAACGTTGAATGTTTTAAATGTCATAACTATGGGCATGTTGCAGCAAATTGTAGAAGCAGAACAATTCAGCCACAAATAAACAGGTACTCTGGTAGCTTCAAGGGGTATTGTTTCTCATGTAACAAGTATGGACATAAAGCAGCTGATTGCAAAAGGAGGAAGATTAGAAATACTCATTATGATTCTTATGCTTACTTTTCTCGACATATGAGATGTTATTCTTGTAACAAGTATGGACATGTAGAAAAGGAATGCAGGTTGAACAGATCTGAGAAAGTGGACAATTTCCAGCACACAAATAAAAAGTTCAAACAAATCTGGAAAAAGATGGAGGACGGATAAAAAACGTAGGGAATTCTGACCCTACTGCAGTCATCCGCTTTTGAAGCTTACTTCTCTTATTGACTGCAGGAATGATGTGGGATACATTGTGAGATTTAGTAATGTATCGTCACAGGGGGAGCAATGTATGATGACTCTCATGGTTGATTTGATTATTCTGGTTATATGTATTTCTGACAGAACATCTGATATGAAGAAGACAGGTACAGGAAGTACAAGTTCAGGGGAAGATGAAGAAATGTGAAAATTTTCTATGCTTCACTTTCCATACGCGGGTTCCATTAACTCAAGTCGCGTATACATGCGAGTTCCAGCAGACACCGTCGCGTATGCATTGATGATAGGAGATTTTATATGATAACTGAAGATCAGAAGCAGAGGTTCAGGGGGAGCATCAATCTGATTGTTAACAACTGTATTATTGTCTCAGTATCAGCTTAGTTTCTCAGTTCTAAACAATGATGATATGATACATGGTTTCTTATGTTGAAGACTATGGATGAGTTCTATTTGCTTGAGTATTCATTGCTGAGATGAAAGTTTTATAATTCAGAGACAAGGATAGATCATGCAGAGATTGTTGCTAATGACTTGCTATTGAAGGTGTTTCAGATTGCACAAGCTAAGGAAGAGCACTGGTTTAGGAGGAGCAGCAGGTTGAATACTAATGATTGCATTGTTGGCAATATGACTGCTCATTCCTTGTTTTTTGTGATACTCATGCTCAAATGATGATGGCTTGGTACATGGTTTATGATGATGAAACGTTGAATGAGCTGTGTTTACTGCTTGCTGAAGTTTATCTGTTGGATGAAATTGGAAGTCTTATGATTCAGAGATAAGAATAGTTCATGCATAGTTTGTTACTATGGCTGAGATATTTTCCTACATATGTTACTTCATGTTTAAATCTTAAAGGTCATGGTGATGTAGGATGGTGGTGGACCACATGAATAATTGCTTGACTCTTGTGTGAAGATGTTGTTCTGGTATGATAATCTCTCTTGGAAAGATTGTATTGATGCTGCAAAGAATCTGAAGGCTTGGTTCCTAATGTGATTATGCTACAACCGTTAGACGACGCTTGAAGACACAAATACACTGTTCTATCTATCTGTAAGCATTCAAATATCTCAGAAAGAAGCTGAACATTGTCTTTGCCTCACAAAGAATCAGATCTGGTTGAAATTTAGAAGATGGCTTGGGATACGCAGGTTTCCTGAAACACAGTCGCGTATATACGCAAGTTCATGCACATAAAAACGCGTATGTCTGATTGCTGAAATTTTTTATGTTTGGAGTCAGCTCTCTTCAGCACAGCTGCAGTGCTGTTTGATATCTCTGATACTGTTTGGTATCTCTGGTGGTGTTCCAGTTCTCATAATTATATTTCTAATGTTTTGAGATAGATGCCTTGATGATCTGTTGGTGAAAGTGTTCAGGATGCACAAACTAAGGGGGAGCCTTAGTCATATGAAAAGGATGTTCAGAAGCACATTTTCAGGGGGAGCATTAGCGTTGCTGAGTATAATGCATTGTTGGCATTATGATGGTTCTGAAATATGTTCTCTTTCTTGAGGACTTTCTGGTGTTGGTCTTAATGTTATATTTGTAGTTTGATGAAAAGGTCAAGTTGAGACCCTTTGATGTAAAATTGTAATATTCGGTCATGTAAGGACTTGATCAAATATGTAAACCCACTTGGTTGGGTACTTGAGTCAAAATGTGTAAACCCTCTTGGTTGGGTAGTTGAGTCAAATTGTGTAAACCCACTTGGTTGGGTATTTGAGTCTCATATGTAAATCCACTTGGTTGGATATTTGATGTAAGTATGAGTCTTTGGTGATAGGAAGTTCATAGAGTCATGTACTTCATTGAAAATATGTTTGAAGATTCAGCATGAACTCAGGGGGAGCTTGGTCACTTCAGTATATATCAGATCTGCAGAACGATTCTTCTCCATGAGGAGAAAATGGGGAGAGTATGTTGGGTTTTTGATCACTTCCTTTGCCTTGATGTCAAAGGAAGTGACATGGTGTTTGAATGCAGATAATGATGTCAAAGAATTGGGAGAGTGACATGGTGTCAATGTACTTATTTGTTGTGGTAACGGTACCATCGTGGTTGCCATCAGAGTCCAAAGGGGAGATTGTTGGAAATATGATGCGGTGTTGTCATCGGTAGCCAACGAATGAAAAGATGAGACATCATTGTTGACATGTTGTCCTTGATGGAAATCCACTTGATGAAGATTATTCTTGACAATGGACTTGGTAAATGATGTAAATCTGATGTGATATGATGCTAAGGGTTATGTGAAAAGGCAACCCATGATGAAGATGATGACAACTTCTTCGATGAAATTATGCTTGCTAGAATATGTTCTTGATGAGCTAAATATGATGGATCTACGGTGTGTACGAGAAGCGGTAAAAGAAAAGAAGTCGGCCATGTGCTAAATCTTGATGAAAAAGTATGTCTCTAGGTATACGCGGATGTCTAAGGGAAGTCGCGTATGCACGCGGAAAAGAACGTGCCAAGTCGCGTATGGGCAAAGCGCTCAAAAGTGCAAATCCGAAGGGCCGTGGTATTGAAGGCTCGTGGTATTGAAGGCTCATGGTATTGGCACAGCCCCGTGGTATTGAAGGCTGGTATTGCTTTGGCCCGTGGTATTGAAAAAGGATAAACCTATATAAGGAGAAAGAAATTCATTGTGCAAATCATGGTGTGAGCGAGATGTACGAGCTTGAATGAATACTTCTCTGCAAGAAGTATATATGTATGGAAAGGGTAAAGGTTTGATGATAGATCTGAATCTATGAAGCACTTATGAAGAAATGATGAAGCGGGATCTTTAGATCTGAAATGTGCTTGTGTTGCTAGATGTTTTATGGAGTGATTGAATGCGCGGTGGGCGAACATCTTGGCGAACATACGCACGAAGTGAAAGGGTAAATCTGGGCCCAGATATCTGATGCGAAAGTATGCTATGTAATGATTGAAGATCTATACACTGCTTTTCCGTGGAGGAAGCGCGTGTGTGCGCGGCCATTTCGAAGTGAGCGCGTGTCTGTGTTAAATGTCTGTTGAGGTATCATTTGGTTTGTGGACGGAAGAAAGCGCGTGTATCATTGAAGGGAAAGCACGTATGCAAACTGGGGTTTTGCTGAAGCAAGGGTATGAAATATAAGTCTATTTCTTTGTGTTTACGCTGTACGATGTGTTGATAAGTATCTATTGCGATGTATGTTTGAGCTTAAAAGTATGGAAAAAGTCGGGTGAAAAATTTGATGAAATGTGGCACTGTAGTGTTGTTTATTGAAGTAGTTGGATCCAGGTGCGCCCAAAAGTGATGAAAACGTGGTCAAAGGTGGTCTTTGAGTTGTAACTTCAGTCGGGGGTCGTAGCTCATGGGGTGAGGCTGATAGCGAGAGCGAGGGGTCGTGGCTCCCTTCCGGGGAGAGGTGACCCAAACGAGTCGGGGGGTTGGAGCTCCCCTTCCGGAGAGGGCACAGTGAGCGCGGTGGGTGCTGCGTGTTGATCGGTCTGCTTGGCCACATATGTTGTAAGATATTTTCTCTATAACAAAATATTGAAGAAATTTTGACGACTACGGCGGTGGTTCTCCCGATTTGGGTTTCCACCTAAAAATCCTGGTGTTCATGTGTGATGCTTTGGTGTGATGATTTATTCTATTCTTATTTTGCTGTTCTTATTTATTGAACATACGATGAATGAATGATGGAATAATATAAGTAAATATTTATTAACGGATCTGAATCTCTTGTGTATACGCTAGTTTCATAAGGGGATCCGCGTATATACGCTAGTTCTTTCGAAGAAGTAGCGTATGGGTTTTAGGAATGAAAAAACAAAAAGTTTTGATTATGCGGTAAATGCGATTCACACCCCCCTCTCGGTATTTTTCCCAACGGTGTTGTCTTGTGACTGAGCTACAGTGAGAATGGTCACGATAATATGAGTGCGATGGGATCTCGCTGAGTTAATGACTCTAGTTTCAAGTTTTGAGATCTTGGGTGATTTTCTCACTTTTCCTAATCCAAGATGCCTAGCACAATTCTTTTGTTGGTGTGACAGGCTCAAAAAGATTAATGTGATTGATTTTATTATCGCTTGATACTTAGTGTACTTGATTATTAGTCTTGCGAGAGGGGGTGGATGTAAAATGTAATGAGACTAAGCTCAGAAACCTTGCAAAAATATGTCTAAATAAGCAATTTGATGAAAAGTATTTCTAGCGAAGGTTTCTTTTCAACATCCATGCACTTACATTCAAATAGCACAATTCAACTTCCAAGATTAGGACTTCTATCTACCTCTTCTTGAGTCTATGAAGTGAAATTTTCATAATTAACTCGGCTAGATGTAGAAAAACTAAAAAAAAAAATCTTCTCTAAAAAGTAAATACTTTTGACACTAACCTTTCAAACGAGGTTCGCGAGCATAAATGCCAACTTGGTAAACAAGCACGAAGTTTAGTCGAGGAGGGGAATGCGGTAGCGAAACTGCGCGGCAAAAGAGAATCGGGGGTGAACAAATTTTTTTTTGGCTAAGTAACGCATTACTATCTGCGGGTAAATACAACGGTAATCCGAGAGACTAGCTGACGTATTTAAGTAGAGCCTACATTATAACACATTGGAACACCAACGAGAGGCTGGCGTTAACTAGGGTAGAATTTCTTGAGATGGTCGAGAATAGAAAACGAATTGAACTTTGTGAGCTTTTGAAATGTCTACTAGGCATAAATACGGTCGAGAAGGGTTTGTGAACGAAGGAAAAGAAGAAAGGAGAAATAAATAGTCCGAGAAACTATGGGGAAATCCCTAGCGGAGTTGCCAATTCTACTATAGGGTAAAATTATTGGGTTGTTGGTTATCGGAAATATCCCTCTGGAGCTTTCCGATTGTAGGGGCGATTAGTAAGATTAGTTGTATAGTTCTATGAAGAAGGCACATACATGTTCATATTAACTTAAAACAACTTGATGGAATAAGATGGAAGATTACCTCTTTATTAATCTTGAAGTCTTTTGGAGAGCCTAGCGTGACGGAGTTCTCCTTCACCGGCTCCAAATGTCGACCTGCCAATCGGTCAACCTTGTGTAAACTCTACCATAACATGTGTTGCTATCGATTAAGTCAATATATAATAAACATTTAAACTATGCACATATTCATTTCATGCTATATAAGTGATTAAATAACAATGACAATATCAACGCATAGAATGGACAAAACGGATATAGTTCTATTGGAATTTATAAAAAGGAGGATTACAATCGATTGTGTAATCCTCCTCGACCTTCAACCTCTATGTCTCAAAGTGGTGATGTATTGATCAACAAGTTCTCCAGCCACTGAACTACGGCTACTCGGCCTTCACCACTACAAAAATGATCTCTGCTTCACAAGTATTCAAAAACTTTGACAATCCTTTGACCTTAGACAAGAGCCTTCAACTCCATTTATAGGAGATGGAGAGAGAAATGCGTTGACCTTCTCTTTCCACAGGTTCTAAATAGAAAAAACCAAGATGTTTCGCTTCTTCCTTCTTTGCCTTCTTTGAGAGTTAGGTTGTTTATGGCAAGGAGCCCCAATGAAATTAGTGCTTTGCGATTTCCTTTTTGTCTTGACTCTTGTGAGAAAATACGATTCAAATTATTCTTCGCTGGTTTTCTACATTCCAAACTAAAAACACGAGTCTTCCCTCTGGTGTAAGCAGAGCATTTCCCTAGCCACTAACGTGGCCTATTCAACGATCGAGTGCATTATAATGCTCTTGTGTTATTATAGTGAGGTGTTACCTTAGTAGAAATACGTTTAGTTTAGGTTTTGTATTCCTTCCATATTTATCTTACGCTGCGAGATGATGAGGATGTATTTTGACCTGTAACATCCTTCTCTTCCTCCTCCCCAGTCCCCGATAAGTTTGCTACATATGGCTGCGGAATCGTGCCATGGTTCCCATGTTAAAAAATAATTTGGAACTAAATACTTAAAAGACATAAGGGCTCCTCTAATGGATGCAATGGTCCCTTTTCACCTCTGTGTGGTGATGGATCTCCTCGATGCCAAAGCATGTGTTGAATCTTATGCTTATCTCCCCATCGATAGGCCAGTATTCACCCATCATTAAGGAGAGACCCTAGATCTTGGTCATCCCTTGAAGAAGTACCTCCCTTAACTACAAATGAAGGGGCACCCTTCAAAAATAGGTGTTCATATAAAGCCATCATACATGTTCTTATCCCCTTCGAAGGAAAATATATAGGATGGAGTTTGTTTCATGGTTCACTCAGCCATGCAAAGTGTTTGATTTTTTGATACATAAGTTACGTTGATTTTCATCAAATTTTCTCCCACCAACCTTTTAGTGAATCCATCCTTATGATTCTAACTTTTGCATGATAACATGAAATATAATTTTCAAACCACTGATGAACAACACGCTGAGTTGCAACGCTACTCCTCCAGTAACCTCATCTTCTTCCTCCATTCTCCCTGTGATCCTGATGGAAATAGGCCCTTGCTTTGTGGATCTACATGTGTGGGCAGATGATCACACTTCATAATAATAATAGCTAGGGATTGCTTCACCTTCAAACCCTCTTAGAAACTTTTCTGCAACTTTTCCATATCTCCTCAAGATCTTCAATGATACCCTCTAGGGTACGGAAAGAAGAAGGAAATCTCCTCTTCCGTCATTCCTCTTTTCTTGTTTTTTCTCTTTGTTACATTTCCTCTTATCGTGAAGACATACTTCTAATTTAATATGATCCTGAGCTGCACAAGCTGAGCCAAGATTGATGTACGTACCAACTTTATTAATGTTCCCTTTTAGAAATTCGCAATACGGTCCATGAGGATGCTTTATAAGGAAGGGAAGTGTAAAAATAATTGAAAGGGGACTTATATCCAGTATTTAACACACCATTCATTACACTTGTAAATTAGGCTCAAAGAAATAACCCGGGGAGGGTTATTTAGATCTCCTTCCTACGGTATCTTGAAAAAGTGCTCAAAGAGTGGCTAAACAGCATATGAGCATAATCATGAAACTACTTGTAAATATGAATATGTAAATAAAGAAATATATTATTTCCATCATTTTATTAATATATCAGCAACTCATGCAGAAATATCTTCGAGAGAAGCCACTCGAAGCAATGGGAATACGATCTCCAATTGTTAAAATAATAGAAACATGAGATGATGCAACGGTGTAAAATGCTAGAAAATAGGTGAATACACAATATATGATATATTAGTGCTATAGATGCATATACATGAAATATGACTGAAATATACAAATTAATGCCAAATAATAGAAGAATGGGCTCCAATACAATATTTCTAGCCAATCTAGGAAATATTGCTGATAGAATGTACAATATGACAATTAACCCATCATGCTGCATTGAATCAAAATATGAAATGAGGCTGAAGCAGATCAGAAATAGTGATGACCTCCTTTGATAGTGTATCTAAGCAAAAGGCTGATCCTTTCTTCCAAAGAAACAAATCCTCACAGTGAGCCCAAATGACCCTCCCGACAGCTGCTTGCAAAAATAACGCAGAGATCAAGTACAGGCCCCATGCTATGAGGGAAGATGGATGGTTGGTATGATGCCAATGTTATGAAAATAAGCCCTAGATTCATCCTCACCAGTCCTCCTAATGAAAAGCTGGGCCTCCTTTGAAAAACAAGTCAAGGAACCACTCAATAGATCCTTTGTTACAGCGCACCACCTGCAACACAAAGTTATCTGCTACGGGAATAATGATGTGGTAGAGAGTGGCTTTGTTAAATGTAAGACCAGGGAAATGTGGGTTTGGAACCACTCTCCTTCACGAGGATGAGAGTGGTTCCCCATCCACGAACACGCTAGTGCTATGCTGGCAATGCCACACTCTTGCTAAACAACGAGAGAGTGAAGTCTCAGCAAGAGTAAGAAAAATAATAATCAAGCATGAAGAATAATACGTTGTCATCCTCTCCTTATATATAAAGTGTTCCTCTTCACCTGTGGGTCCCATCCATGTGCTGCCTTCCAACTCATACATGTCATCCTCCTCTAAAGCGTACGGTCCATCGAGAGATACATTGTGTCTGAGACGATTGCATGTGGACTTGGTCAAAATGTCTAGATCAAGCATGATCCCGATCCTGTTCACACCATGTGGTGCTCAAATCAGCTTCTTTATTATTTCTGCTTTCACACAAGAGAGTGTTATTTATTCCATCTCAAGGATTATGGGGTCTCCTTACCCCATTTTGTTTAACTAAATAAAAAATACGCTAACTATAATGTTCCTTTTAAGCAGGGCTAAAATTGGGAACATTACCCTATGACATCGCGATTTATCATAAATTTAATAAATTACCTACAACTGAGAAACATCTGGTTCGATCCTCGAACATATAGGCTACTACATAAATATTGTTCAAGGATAGCCACCTTTGAACATAGTGCCTATGGAAAAGGCCAGCAAGAAGGATGTTACATTTTTTTGGGATGACGATTGCCAAAGAGTTTCGAGCTCGAGGAGAGAATGGTATCTACACCTATTCTCATCTTCACTGATTGGGTGGAAAGAATTCCATGTTCACGTAGATGCATTAGGAATCACCTAGGATTAGTCTGATGCGGCTGAAAGAGGACATTGATAAAAAAACACTGATAGGAAACTCCGGGTCACAGGCACCTTCTCTACCGAGGAAAATGGGAGGGCTTGGCTATGGTCTATGCATTACATAAGCATCGTCCTATCTATTAGGAGAAACTTCAAGATGTTTGCATATCATTTTAGATTTAAAGTACCCTGGTGAATAAGCGTGGGTTGGGGGGGGAATCTTCGGTAGCTCTTTGTCATTCCACAGTAGTACGACTTAAGATCATTGTCAAACCGAAGTTGAATGCGCAGGACGGATCAATTTTTCCTGAATTGAGAGTGGTGAGGAACTACACGAACCTAGAAAGATGGATTTGTTGATGCACGCTATTTTCTCTTAAAGGTTTTTGACGTGCACTTCACCAACATCATCCGATTTACGACTATAGGCATATCCCCACTGGGAATATTCGGTACAAGAAGAAAAGAGCGGTAACCCATGCGCAGATTTTATCATGTCGAAGGTCATATGTATAGATATGGGGGCTGATGATGCTGCCGAAGGTATGTTTGGAGCATGAATGGCATGCTATCTTAGCGAGAAGCCATGACGGGGTAGCGGTCGCTACGCGAGGGGAAAAGGAACAACGCAAAGATCTTAAGAGGTTGGATTATGGTGACTACCCTTCATAGTGACTCTCGTTGTTCTTGTAAGACGCGATACATGCCAACGGAATTAGAATGCCATCTCGCAACGAAGAAATTCCCTTCAGCGCAAATGGCCACCAGCATTCGAGAAATGGGGAAATTGATTTTGTAGGACCTATCAACCCACTCGAAAAAGAAGATAGGTGTGCGTTACATTATAAATGCTACGGTTATTAACAACTAGGCGAATTCGAATCACATGTGGTAAAGAGTTGCACTACGGAATCTTCTGCACTTCATCTTTCGACGATTACGTGAATTTGAATATTTGAAAATCTTGATGAGTGATAAGTGTACACTTTGTCAATGAAACAATACAAGCCTTAACGAAGAATTTCAGATCCATCATGCGAAAATCACTCTATATAATCCCCAAGAAAATAGAGTGGTCGAAGATTTTTAATAAAGTATTGGAGCACGCCGACAAAGATGCAGCAACATCGATCGCAGCAAGCTGGGACGTGTGCATCACGTATGTTCTTTAGGCCTAATGAACCACCTGTGAGTTGACATGAAAGCCTTACCTTTTCGACGGTTTATCACAAGGAAGCCATTATGCCTATGGAATACATTCTAGCACACGCATTGGGTCTTTACGAATACGGTGGAGCACAGTGTCATGGAGGAGCGGTTAGCGCGCTTGTGGTTGGAGGAAGATCGCTTCATTTCTAATTTCATCAACAAGTTAAAAATGTACGGGTAAGGCACAACGCAGTGACATATTAAAAAAAAATACCTTTCACCGGAGGGTGAATTATTGCTGCTATATGATAGCGGTTTGCAAAAAACCGAAGTTCGACGACGCGTGGGGGCTGTACGATTAAAGAAATCATGGATGTTCGGAGCTGTTCGATTAGCCACCTTGCACAGCGATATGCTACTTGGATATGTCAATGGCAGCCGACTCAAACCGTATCGAATAAAATGACTATATGGCTGGAGTAACTTTGTATAAATTGGAAGCTCTTATCCACCAAAGAAGGTAAGTGCGGAAAGTACCACGGTAAGCATAGGAAGCGGTTGCGAGTTTGGAAGCTCGAGAGGGTGTGATGAAGGCACAAATCTATGTTCATAACATAGTAGGTGTGTTGAATGCAAAAAGTGCATTGAGCACACGGAAGTCCATAGGGAGCGCGGTGCGATGGGCACAGGAGGTGTGGAAAATAGTAGTTGGAATAGTGAAATAGTCGCAAAAATCAAAAGTTACTAGCAGCGAGAGCGAAGTTGCTGGACATTTCTTATTTACTTGATGAAGAAATTCCAAGTAGGGTTTACCCAACCATTTGTCGATCGCAAAGTCTGTAAAAGGATAAGGATATATCGAGACAAGGGTTCCGTATCACTTCAATATTTTTTTACTTGGCATGTTTTCCTTGATGAGTTTGTGGTGTAAGGTTTCTACACCTATTCGTCTCTTTCATGCACGATCACTTTACTCCCTATGACAATAGCAACCTAAGGATTTGTCTTGGTGGTAGGACGACAGAATGTACTTGCGGAAGCATGGAAGCTGGTGACCTCGGTGGAACGAGAATATGAGGAAGTCATAGAAATGCGAGCCGGAAGTTGAAAAGTCGTCGTACGCCGGGGTCAAGCCCAAGAAGAAGGGAAAAATAACGGGGGTTAGGGAAACCAATGAAATGGGTCGGTTTGAAGCCGTCTTCCCGTGAAATGTAAGGTCCGTGGGTGACACCCTAGGCACGATTTCCCAGATCAACAAAGTGACCTCGATACCTGGGGAGGAGACGCAATGAAATTGCCACGATCAATTGGCTACCACCTTTGTTCGACTCACTTTGTACCCTCCACACGCACATCGAAGAGCCTTGATGGACTGCGCACCTGCTATGGTGCTCCCGACCAAGTGGGGTCCACTGAAATTGGCGAACCTTTTTGGAAGGCTCCATGAGGGTGAAGATTTGATGATCGCGACTTGGAAAATTTGGAGGCCTTCCCTAAGTTGCTTTGAATTGTAACTTGATATAATTTAGGAAGATGATGGGATAAATGTTGTCCCCATGCATTGGGTGCATGGATTGATACTAATCCAGGCTCTTGGTACCGCTAAGGATTCTACACTTCGGCCACTACAATATCACATGCCGTACGGCACATTTATTGGTCACACGGTTCATGATGGATGCTGTGGATCCATGATCGAATCTGCAAATGTTACGCTCATTAACAAAATTACTAATCTTCCCATGAAGCGACCGGACCTGCGGAACGCGTTTGTAAGAATGGTGGGGCCCCTTTAAATATGTGCACAAAAACATACCATGTCGGGCAAAATACTAAGGCTTCATAATCAAATCCATCGGTGACCACCAGTGTGCGATTGGGCACCATGTTGTTGGCATGCAAGATGATGCGAGAAATGCCGGTCACCATAAATGTGCATATGTAATTTAGTTAGTGAGCCAATGCGTGTGTCTCGCCAATTGGTCCCAATACTTGTGCGACAAGTTTTGACGATAATAAAGAAATCCCGGAAGTAGGGGCAGGCCTTTTTGTTATTCTAATTCTTGCTTCTCATTGCATTGGTCACTGGGAAGCACACGAAATCGGTCCTCCACTAGCTAACCCAAGACATGTGTGAGCAGACTGGGTGCTACAAACTTGTGGGACTCTGAGATGCACGGCCCTTGAAGACAACCAATTGATACATGTATTGTTTCGAGTGGGCTCACAACATTTATCAACTCCCCGACGCGTTTCGCTGGCCATTTTACGATAAATATAAAATAATTGTTTCTTTCCAGGGTGTTACACCATTTTTTAGTCATCTAACCTATTACTATTATATGGACCTAAGTACACCATATAAGACCAATTTTACCTAAGTAAAATTGCTTTCACTATGAAAAATAACTTGGTCAAACACCTTTATTAAGTTGTTTATTGTCTAAACATGAAACCTCATGAGGAAATATTAAATAAATCCACATTTGTTCGATTTTCCTCAAGGAATAATTATTTAAAAAATAGTTTAATTAATATTTTTGGTCATATTTATTAAAAAACGGGGATAATTAATTAGATAAGTTATTATTTATCTTATTATTTTTCTAGAAATAATTATTTAGAGCATTATTTAATAATATTCCTTGTTAAATTTATTTAAATAACTCACAAATAGTTAAATAAATCATTATTTATTTAATTGTTACTCAACCACATCCCTAAAATGATAAATAAATCATTTATTAGATATAAATCTTAGGATAATCACATGAGAGTTTTAGGAGGGTCCAAGGCGTTATATCTATTATGTTATGAATCACGAAGCTTGCATAAAAATCATTTATTTATTATTTACGAGATAAAGTTTGAGCCCAATTAAAATTCATTTCCTCCAACAAAAATAATAAAATATTCCATAAAAGTTGGATCTTGATTTGGTTAATAATATTTTAATTGTATGTACCAATACCTAGACTCACTCAATATTTTGATATAAATACAAGGTTTTCCATTCATTCATCACGTTTTGTTGCCTAAGGTCCTGGATGTTATACTTTTGATCTAACTTTGATCCTACATCATTGTCATATTTTCTATCCTTTTGCTTGTGAGCCTTTGAGTTCCTTTTTTGTACGGGTTTTCTACATCAAGAGAAAATTTTAGATTTGAAGTGCGAGGACTTACAAGAACCCATTCCATTGAGAGAAGCGGTAACATCTTTCTATGTTTTCCTCCCGGGTTCCCATAATATAAAATTCATTCAACATATTCTTGTCTTGTCTATTGGATGCATAGAGTAAATCTCATTTTATTTCTTTCATAATTTCTTTTTATGCACCGATATATATTTTTGCGACATTTATCTTAATTAAACAATTGTGATTTGAAGATATTAGTATGTATTTCTTTGTTAGGGTTGTTTTTTATGCACGGCTAAAGTGGTCTTTTTCATACACTTACCAATTAAGATTCATACTAACACGGTGACTATACATAATGTCCAAATTTGAGGCCGCAAGGTTTCTGTATGAGTTTCACTCCCTCGCAGCTACCAACGAAGATTGATTGGTTAGTTGTGCAATGGCCTCCTCTCACAGAGCTTGGATTCAAAACGGTGCGAAGGGCACCGAAGGGACAAGCACATGAAGAAATTCTCCATATGTCATCACCAAGGACAACGGAAGACCCCGATGGAAGCAAGGGGAAGGGGCGTCGGGCCCGGATCGTCGAAGGGTTCGAAACCCGGTGAGTACGGGGGAAGGGGGTGTAGAAGCATAGCGGCGCGAGGAAGGATGCATAGCGGACCTCGGCCTTTGAAGTCGGGGAGCGGAGGGTGCTAATATACGCTGTGGAACAAAGCGAACTAGTGAACCAACTAAAGGGACATGAAATAAGCGACATCTCAACGGAAACCGAACGCGATGAAGCGGCACGCGCTGATGGACCTTGAGAAAATCATAGACGCGGTGAGCGAGGAAAGCCGCGGTTGGCCGCCAGGCCGAGCTCGGGACTTTGGTAGCTGGACATACGCAAACTGGTATGTTTCGGTGTAGATGGCCTCATCGACTAGCGACCCGACACTTGTACAACAAAAATCCACCTTTGTTCCTTACTAGGCACAACCCTCGTGATAATTCACGGCTTGGAGCCTAGGTCTGGCGTGTGCAAAGGCATCTGTTTGGATGCGGCCAAGTTGCCACAAGGCAAATGTGAGCTCTCCACACCTCCTTGTTTGAAAATTTCCAACATGGATCATCGGGTGCACCGGCGGCTCAGCATCACTAAGTAGACAATTGAGGAAAGAACATGCAAGTTTCCCGGTACGGTGCATACCCTCGCCACTATGCGTGAACAAAATGCAAACACTTAATTAGTAGACTGCGTAGATGTTATAGAATAAACCACAGTGTTACCATTTTTTGGTCATCTAACTATTGTCATTAGATGGACCCAAGTACACCATGTAAGACGATTTTACCCCAAAGTATTTGCTTTCAACATGTTAATTAGGGAAACCCCAAAAGGAATAATTAGTTAAACCACCAAATTAATTATTATTCCCGATCATGTTTAACCAAAAACAAAGAAATTAATACAAGATAAACCCATAGTTATCTTATTGTTATTTTCTAAGATAATTATTGTTGCATGTTCCTTGTTAAATATGACCAAATCAACCACCATTAATCAACTAAATCATTATTTGTTTGATTATATCACTCACTTCCTTAAAAAGATAAATAAATCATTTATTTATTTGTTTTTCACTAATCGAAGTTTGACCCAAGTCAAACACCTTTCCCTCCAACAAATAATAATAAAATATTCCATAGAGGGGTGGATCTAGTTGTGATTAACATTATTTTAATCATGCGACCAAGATGCTAGAAAGACCCAATATTTTGTTATAAATAGGAGAGTTTTCCCCTTCATTCTTCACCTTTTGTTTATACTAGTCCTCTTCAGATCTATACATAAGTCTCATTTTCTGCCATTGTTGCTCATTGAGCTCTACCTTCTACATTGGGTTTTCTACATCTGAGAAAGCTTAGATACGAAGTGCGAGGACTACAAAGAACCCATCCCATTGAGAGATTTGGATACACCTTCTTGTTTTACTCTAGGTGCCTTTGTGTGTAAAATTCATTCAAAAATCGTGTTCTTGTCTTGTCTGTTGGATGCATGGAGCAAACTCTTCTTTCTTGCTTAATATCTTTCCATTTATAGATGTTGTTTGTTGCGGCCTTTAACTACTAATTGCGGATACGAAGATGTTTTGTTATTGTTGTTGGGGCTATTAGTTGTACGTAGCTAAGTGGTTCTTTTTAAATACTTCGACAAAAGAATTCATATAACACAGACACGGCCTTTAATCCAAGATCAGGGGTTGGTCACGGTAAGAAGCCTCCGGAGATGGAGATTAGGGTGGTCAAAATTTAGATCGACAAAAAATTGTGAACTTGTGAGCGGTTATGACGAGAGACAACAGCCGGTACGGACGCGGTGGGTACAGTTACGCTACTAAAATGTGATTATAGGACATATTTCTTGGTTCCCAATTGTTGGAGACAACCGTACGATTTATGGATAAAGGTACGTGGCCCGATCTTACGCCAAATCAACGAGACTGCAGCGAAAAGGAAGAAGCGTTGAACCAACTAGAAGACATGATGCCTACTGCGGGTTCCTGCTCAAAGATTAGCACGACTACGAAATAGCCATGCCCTTCGAATCATGTTGATGAAATTCACCAAAAGAAAGACTCTAGGTGACCGTCTTAAGCCATGGGCGTTTGATGAAGCCTCAAGCTCCCCGAGGATATTGATGTCATTGTTAAACAATTGGGTCATAATCTAGAGAGAGTCACGGTGCAACGAAGGACCAACTTTGTGAAGTTGGTAGATATTTCGATGTTGCTGCTCGGTGAAGGAGTGTTACACCCATTGAACAGAGCGATCAGAAACGCTACTTGATCGCGGTGGAGACCCCACCATCCTGGGTGACTTGGGACAAGTCATAAGATTTTATTGGGGGATTGTTGGAATAGGGTCCCATAAAAGGTGTGAATTTTGTACAATTTTATATATTTTTGTTCTTAATTAGTCTAACACGGGGGTTTTGGGGTGGGAAAGAGCCACAAAGATTCATTTTAATGGGTCGAGGGTAGACAAGAGTCCACGAACCATGGTTTTGAGACCATTGGAAGATAGGCTAATTCGATATAAATAGATGAACATTTTGAGTCTTAAGGTAAAAAATAATTAATTCTAATGCTAAATGCGAATTGTTAGATTTGTTTTGGGTCATTAGGGTAGGGACTCCTACGGGCGTATGCGCATAGATCCTCGATCCCTCTGTGTGTGGACCTTCTTTGGTTGTGTGTGCTTAAGTTTGTTGGATTGTATTAGGTTTTGGATCTTTAATATGTGAATATGATTGAAATATTTATGTGTTAAGGATGATCTAATGTATTTGTGTTGATGCGAACTATTGGACCTGTTACGAATACTATTAGTTATCTATTTATGCGTGAATATCTCTATGTTGTGGTATAAACGTAATATGTTGATGATGTATTGTGATATTATGTGCGTGCTTCTTTGATGCGCATTGGATGCGAGTTATTAACTAGATCTATGCACGATAATAGCTGTACATTGTGATTATAATGCTAACTACCACCGCGAACGGATACGCTCACGGTGCGAATGCAGTAGGTTGCGAACGTGGATATGCTTGACACCTGCTCTCTCTCGGTGGGGAAACCTAGTTCGTGCACCCTCATACTACTTTGGGTGAGACTTTGATGCTGTGGCGATCTCCTCTTTGAAAGGGCCGATGTGGTATGGGGTTTGTTGGCAAACCTTAACCTCCGAACACAGGTCGGGACCCCTCGGGCCAGCCGTTAGTATTTTTATGATATGCTAATATACAACGAGTCTTGGAAGGATCACGTTCAATATGTTGACATAATTGCTCAAACTATTGGAGGAGAAACAATTATATGCAATAACCTCCAAATGTTTCTTTGGAGTACATGAGGTGTAATATATGGGTCATCTTGTATCTCACGGGGGTGTTAAGGTATACCTAAAAAATTAAGGCCATTAGAGAATGAAAGTCCCCTCAACAATAAATCAATTGCGGGGATTTCTCGGATTAACGAGGTATTATCGCGGAAGTTAGTTAAGAATTATGGGATAATAGAAGCACCTATAACAACATTATCGAAAAGATGCATTTTCATGGACTCTAAAGAAACTAAGGGCTTTGAACATATTAAGAGAAATATTCCTAGCACAGTCTTAGCTATGCCATACTTCACAAAAACCTTGGTTTTTAATATGAAAAGAAGGAAGAACCATTTCTTTTTAAAGTCATCCAATCAAAGGAAAATGTTTGCAAGACTACACGCACTAAAGAAATGGTGTTGTTATCCATAAACTAATTCTTGTTGGGTTTCTTTAATAGTAAAGTTGGAGTAAATATTTCATGCTAGATTTTCTTTAATGTTAGCCTCTTCGTTCAGAGAGGTCTCTCTCGAGATAACTTATGATTTTTTCAATACATACTCTCTTTTAGATGGCTTTAACTCTATGATAATGAATTGATTGTATATGATTGTAGGTGGACCTTCGGACTTAGGTAAACCTGTTATAAAAATCCATTGAAATCTCCTCGCAACATTGACCTAGAATGGATAAAGGTTGCCAGCTTCTGACAAAGTGTCTTAATTGTCTCAACTTTGTTATGCTAAGCAAACATTCCACACAAAATTTTGAATATCAAATTTACGTGTCCAAAGAAAAAAATATTTCTTCACCATGGTAACTTTTTAAAAATTACGGTGTCCTCCTAAAGGACAAGTGTGCAATTACAAAATAATATTTGTTTTAGTTGGGAATTATTCTGAAGATATAAGCAATGTTGTGCACCATGAAAGTCATTTTTTGAACTAAATGTATCGGTCTTAATGGTATCTTGCTGTAACTTTTGAATGAGTGTCAAAAATTATTTGTCCTTACTTCATTAATTACTTCGGTTAGGTTATCCAATCCTATTAGGATAATAAGAATGATAACAATAAATTCTTCCACCTCTTCATCCTTTCTTGACGATTACATGCAAAGAAAATTTGACATCCTTTTTTGTATGTGATTTAAAAGTCATAACCCAACATCTTTTTGACCTATTTTTTTCTCTTCTTAAGATATTCTTTGTTCCAAAAAGTTTTTAAGACTATCATGATCAGTTTTTACCTTGAAGTGTCATTATGTAAGGTCCATGTTATCACCAAATTGTTTCTGTTAGGGTACACTTCAATGAGTCGACTTGGAGTAACCACAACTACATACCATATTTAGTGAAGATTAGCCTCTTCTGTCGGGGAGAAGGATCCCTCAAGCTAAATTATGATATTTTCAATAAAAAATCCATTAAATGGCTAACTCTATGATAATGAATTGATTGTATATGATTGCAGTGCAAAATGTAGAATATTTGCTACCATTGGGCTTGTGGAGGTGGGTCTTTAGGGAACTACAATGACAATGGTTATCCTTGTAGTGAGCATGTATATATTTAAATGGAGAAAACACACAAGTAATTTGCTACGATAGATTAATTTTCAAAGGAAATCAGAGCATGAGAAACATGAATTTTGAGTAATGAACATTAAGATTTTGAAAGCGAGGATCTTCGAAAAGATATGCAATAGTTTAATTCATGAAGGAAGCGACATGAGAAGCATGAATTTTGAGTAATCGGAAATTAATATGTTGAAAGGAAAGTAGCAAGATACATGAAAAAGTTCTTAATAACATTAAATGAATCTCAAGTGAAGAAGAAAGCCCACAACCTTTGTCTGTACTGATCAGAAAAAATTTGCAATAGTAGTAGTCACAAGTATCATCTTCCAACCCTTTTTATTCAATAATTTTATTGTGGGCTTGACACCTTCACATGAGATCTTGCCTTCAGTTTGGACCTTTGAATCCTTCTCTTGACACCTAATCTAACTAAAAATCCAAATACATGATAACGATAATGGCACCTACTAACTTTAGGAGCTAGAGACCTAATAGGACTCAACTCCCTATTTATTACCACCCCAACTTCTTTAATAGTGGGATAATTACATATTTATGGGCCAAGTGCTCAAATAGAACTCTCCATGACTTTCAGAACATAAATAAACTTTCCAATAATTTAATGTGAGTTGTCCTATTTTTTGAAAGAATCAATAACAACTATAATTTTGTCTTCATGTTGTTTTGTATGAGTGGTACATATGTCCAAGTGATGAGTCTCTGTTGATACGTCTCCTATATGTTTGGATGCCTCCCGCGTGTAACTACAGTCTTCATATGTCCTTGAACCTTCAAAAATCCTTCAAAAAACCCTCGCTGTAAAACAAAGCATGTTTGTGAGTTTCGTAGCTTAATTTAGTAGCAAAATGGTTTGTATTTTTTCACCCTTCCTTCTTCCTTTGCTAGTCAAAAACACCCCAGGTGAAAGTATCTAAATACATGGAACCTTCCTTCTTAGTTCTTCATAAAACTTATTTTAGAGACGAAAAAGAAATCTTGATGCCTTGTACGCATTTTTAGCCTTCAGAGTAGAAACTCACTACGAAACTACTGATTATCGAAAAATTCAAAATTCTCCCTTTTTCTTCCAAATTTCACCTGTAGGTCTGAAAATTGATTTGATGGAAAATATGATAAGACAATGCCTCCTAACCACTCTTTCAAAAAACATCATTTTCACTTTTAACAAGTTAATTTACAAATAATCTTTATTTTCTCAAACAATCAAGTTTAGAGAGGAGATCCTATGTCCCTATACTTGATAACTGTTGCAAATGAATGATGTTTTAGTAGGAAATTATCCTACGATGAAAAACCTCTCATGTTGTTGTGAAAACAATCTCAGTATCCGAATCTTCATTAGAATAACATGTATAAAATAGGAAAATTACGGATTAAGAAATAGGTCCCCGAGAGACATCTTCGAATCTTCAATGCAAGCATTTTTTATGAAATAAGTGAAGGAGGTAATTTTTCATTTTTCTATGTTTGAAAACGCCTCTCTCAGTATTTCTAATTTTTTCTTTTTTCATCCATAATCATGCAACTTTTAAATTCTGCTCACATAGTCCAAAAACACAACAAATTCTCTTGTAGCTCTAGCAGAAATTCAAAAAACTTGAATTTGTGAATGTTTTGAAAAATCTAGGTCCTCTATGAAAAGCTCAAGGTCTGCTGATTCTATCTCGCTAAAGCCTCCTTTATATGCTTTCTCCTTCATGGCCATCTTCCTTTATATCAGCTCCCTTCTTAAACATGCAGCACTATAAAGAAGCAAATTGATAGGTTGTTTAATGGGCTGAACTCTTTCAAGGTAGCCAAATCAATTTTACGAGAGGTTGAAGGGTTAATTATAGAGAGGAACTTGGGTGATTTTTAAAAAAAATTAATTTGACAACTTCGAAGAGCTGATGATGACACATCGGCCACAAAAACAATGATGAGACAAAATATGATCTTGAATGCTTGGGAATTATGAAAAATAACATAGCTAACCTACCATTTTATTCATCCCAAAAAATTTGACACCTCACATCGCTCTGACATGCTTTGTAGGAAAAACAGTTTGTAGCGAAAACCGTTTTGGCGGTTTCGTAGTGAAAATTGTTGATTTACCATATAATGCAACTGCGAAGGCGCGCTAAAATGACCAAGTAGAAATAGTTTGTGATTTAAAAGAATGGGGATGAAAAATAAATGAGATGAGGTGAATTTGAAAATGTATGGTTTGAGGTGGGTTTAGAGTTAGGGTAAACATCACCCAATGCAATTTTTTTAGTTATTTCATGAAAATGACTGTGAGACAACATGAACCTGGGTTAACGACATGTGGAAACCTATCAATGAAAGTGTTTTAACTTATGAGTGATAACAATGGCTCCACTTTGGGGGATGGTGTGCCCATGTGGCACAACAAAGAACATTTTAGTTCCACTTCCATCCTTATTAAAAACAAAACTTCTAAAATTCGCAAAGCCTTCTTCCAAACTCTTCTCCTTCTCCTCATGACTCCAGGCTTGATGACCCTACTACGAAAAACCAAATATGTGTACATCTTGAAAAAATTCTCGATTAAGTGAGCTTGTTTAAACACTGCTCTACCTAACCTAACAAGCCTGCAATCTTCATGCTTGTTTAGCGGCATGAAACCTCCAATAAAGCTTGTCAATAGTGGTCTAATACTTGAACCCCTTGCACCACTTGAACCAAAATCAAGCTGTATTTTGAAATGATAAAGGTAAGAGAAGATGGAATCTGTTTTCATAGTGAAAAAATAATTGAAAGTTTGGACTATATAACTCTTCCATGTAATCAGCTATGGGATCTCAGGCATAATTTCTTGATATCGTTTTTAAGCTCTTAATGACAAATTAATCCTAGATATCTTTTTAATTTTCTTCATCGAGCTTAACCATGATTCCAAATCTACAATGAAGATCATAAACACATTCCTCATTTATACGCAAGTCAAATGGTATACAATTTCCTCCTTTTTTGGAGAGGAATACTTTCAAGAAGCCTTGGGATCTTGGAAATCATATGATCCAATTTGAACATCTGATAGTTCAATTTAATTCTATAATTTTTAGCGACTAAACCCCGAGAAAACAAATTTTATTTTCGGTGTGAGTTGAACGGATTAAACAACGGAATACTATTGTTGAGAAATGTTCATCGATCTAAGGTGTGCTAACTTATCCCTTAAACTTGGTAACATTTCGCTACATATCGAGTTTGCCACATACCCGCGTCATCTTGGATCACCTTGGGTGTACGGAAATCTGAATTCTTCCCCGGTGAAGTCGCTACGAACTTTGAAGCTCGGGATCTTGAAAAATGGATTCGCTAGGTGAATGTTACAACCTTCCTCTGTTTGGCTACGTTGACCATCGAAGTCAAATATGAACCTTGTGGGTCTTGCTGGAGAAAATTTTCACCTTCGTGTCCCCGAGAAATGGTGCCAAATTGTTATCACCAGGTGGTTCTGTTCGACTACTTAAATGGTCAACTTGGAGTATTATTTCATATGACTTTTGGTTGAAGATTAGCCTCTTGATCCGATAGAACTCTATCAAGATAACTTACAATATTTTCAATACAAGCTATGAGATGGCTAAATCTATGATAGTAACCGGTGTATATGATTAGGGTTGAAATTGTAGAATTTTTCCCATTGGGCCCATGGAGTGGTATTGGGAACTCGGCAATGATGATGACTCTCCTTGTGGAAGCTAAGGCATGTAGATATTTAAATTGAAGAACAACACACGAATTTGCTTATTAGATTGTGTTCCAAAGAAAATCGAGAGCATGAGAAACACAGGTACTAAATGACATTAAGATATTCGAGAAAGCAAGATATTGAGAAGGATATACTGTCTTTTAATTCTTGAAGGGCGAAGCATTAGAAACAAAAATTCGAGTAATCAAATATTAATATATTGAAAGGAAAGTAGCAAGATACATAGGACAAGGTTCATGAAAACACTAAAAATGAATCCCGGTGAAGAAACAATCCCAAAACGACTCTCTATTATTGATCGGGCACTTTAAATGGTATTAGTCACAAGTAACATCTTCCAACCCTTTTTATTCGATATTACCTTTATTATTAGGCTTCAACGCCTTCACATTGGTTCCTTCAAAATTTGGACCTTCGAATCCCTCTCTTATTTTCCTAATCTAACTAAAAAGCCAAATACATGGTAATGATAAGCAAGCACCTACTAACTGGGAGTTAGAACCTAAGCTATTGTCATTATCTATTTATTCCTCTATTTCTTTAATAGTGGGATCATTACATAGATAAGCGATCAAGTGTTGTCTAATAGTCATTTTTCATGAAATAATTGAAAAAATTGCATTGGGTGATGTTTACCTAACTCTAAAAACCCACCTAAAACCATGTTATATCTTCCAAATATTCCTCATCTCATTTAGTTGTCATCCCCACGCATTTAAATCACAAAATATTTCCTTGTCGGTTTTACAGTTTCGTAGCGAATTATATGGTAAATCAACAATTTTCGCTACGAAACTACTAATGATTTTCTCTACGAAATTGGGTTTTTCATGAAGTTTCGAGCGGTGTGAGGTGTCAAATTTTAATCAGATGAAGACAAATTTAGAGTCGGTAGTTAGTTCATAATTCTGACATTCAAGATCATATTTTTTTTTCTCATCATTGTTTTTTGTGGTCACATGTGTTATAATCATCTGTCAAATTCAAATAATTATTTAAGAAAATCACCCAAGCTCCTCTCTATCATTAACCCTTCAGCCTTTCCATTTATTAGTGATTTTTCTGCCTTGAAAAGAGTCATCCCATTTAACGAAGCAACTCTCTTGTCGATTTGTTTCTTTACTCGGTGTCACATGTTTAAGAAGGAGCTTGGTTATGAAAACACTAGCCATGAAAGAGAAATCATATAAAGGAGGATTTTCTTATATATAATCCCATGGACCTTGAGATTTTCATGGAGGACCTATCTTTGCTGAAACATTCACAAATTCAAGTTGCTTGAATTTGTTGAAACTACGAGAGAGAATTTGTTGTGTTTTGGGTTTGTGTGAGAAGTAAATTTAAATAGAATATTATGGATGAATAGAGACAAATTAATAAATAATAATAGAGGCTATTGTTAAGAAAAAATAAGAAAAATAACCTCCTTCAATTTTCATCACAGGGGCTACCGAGTTTGGAGATTCAAAAATGTCCTACGGGACTATTTTTTAGAATCAAAATTTTCTTTATTTTTATACATGTTTTTCTAATGCATCTTACGGAAATAGAAATTTTTAAACAAAACCAATAGAGGTTTTTCTTTAGGACATACTTTCCTACGAAAACCTCTTTCCGTTACCACTTAACAACTATAAAGGACATACTGGAGATAGGGCTCATCTCTCGACCCTATTCTTTAGAAAAAACGAGTTATTTTATTGGTAAATTAACCCTAAAGGTGAAAATAAAGTGATTTTTGAAGAGGGTAAGAGGCAAGTTTGTCGATCTCATATTTCATCATATCGATTTTCAGACCTACGAGTGAAATTTGGAAGAAAAATGGAGAATTTTGAATTTTCTCCGAAATCGAGTGGTTTAGTGGCGAGCTACAGAGCTTGAAGAAATTTTGAAAAACACTAAGAAATTTCTAAAGATTTCTTTTGGCCTCTAAAAATCAGTTTTATGAAGAAATAAGAGGGATTTTGAATGTATTTAGATACTTTTTTTCTTTCGGGACATGACCGGAAGAGGGTGGCGAAGGAAGGGTGAAAAGACATAAACTAGTTCGCTACTAAAGTATACTCTGTTGCCTAAACATGCTCCATTTGGAGAGCGAGGGTTTTTGAAGGATTTTTGAAGATTAAAAGGACATATGGAATACAAGAAATCCAAGTAGATAATCCAAACATATATGGAGACATCTTAGCAAAAGAATCATCACTTGACATATATGCCATCATACGAAAAGAAAATGAAGACAAAGAGTTGGTTGTTATTGATTATTTCTGAAAATGGGAAGATTACTAAATTCTTGGGCTTGTGTTTATGTCCTATGTCATGGAGAATTCCATTCAAAATTTATCCTTATCTATATATTGATCCCACTATTGAATAAGCGGGTATTAAACGAGTAGTTGAGTCCCACTATTAGGTCTCTAACTCCTAAAGTTAGTAGTTGTCATTATCTTTACCATGTGTTGGTTTTTTAATTATATTGGGTGTCGAGAAGGATTTTAAGGTCCAGTTGAAGGGAAAATCAAATGTGAAGGTGTTTAATCCTATTAATAGGAAGAATATCGAATAACAAAGCGTTGGAAGATGTTACTTGTGACTAGTACTATTGTAAATTGTTTTGATCGGTAATGAAGCCAGTGGTTGTGGGCTTTCTTCTTGCTTGAGATTCATTTGAAGGTGTTTTGATGAACCTTTTCTATGTTTGGCTACTTTCCTTTCAATATATTAATGTTTTATTACTTAGAATTTGTGTTTCTCATGCTACGACTTCCTTTAAACGTTAAAATATTGTATATGTTTTCTCAATATCCCACTTTCAATATCTTAATTTTCATCACTCATAATTTGTGTTTCTCATGCTCACAATCTCCTTTGAAAAATTAATACAATAAAATAAATTATATTGTCTTGTCCTTCCATTTAAATATCTACATGCCTCGGCTTCCACAAGGAGAGTCACTTGTCGTTGGTTTTCCTGTCTTTGACTCCCATTATTTCAATGGTAGAAAATATTCCTAAAGTTTCTACCTTCAATCATATACAATCAAGTCATTATCATATAGCTAGACATATAATAGATTTTTTATTTAAAATTTCATAATTTAGCTTGAGGATCCCCTCCCTAGGATAGAAGGGTAATCTTCGGTCAAATATGGTGTGAAATAGTTATAAAGTTGACCATTGAAGTAGCACATGAGGAATCAATTTGGTGATAACATGGACCTTCTAATGGCACTTCGGGGGTAAGCGGTCATGATAGTCTTAGACACTTTTTGTAACAAATAATATCTTCAAAAGAGCAACAAAAATGGGTAGAAAAATATGTTGGGTTATGACATTTAAATCATACAAAAAAAGGAAGTCGAATTTTCTTGTAGATGCCTTTGTCGAAAGGATGAAGGGTGGAAAAATTTCTTTGTGTCATTCTATTATCCTACAGTTGGATTAGCGAACCAAGGGATTAATAGAATAAGAGACCAAAAAAAAGAAGTTTGGAACCTTCATTAAAGTTGTGACAGATCTGTTATAAAGTACATTGGGCTGGAAAAATGATTCCTTATGGTACAAATATTGCTTATATCTTTGTAAAAATTTAAGCCCCGAAACAAAATATTCTTTTTGAATTTCACACTTTTCCTTTAGGGAGGGATACTGAGATTTTTAAAAACTTACAACGGAGTGAACAAATATTTTTTTTTTGGGATGGCCTTAAATCTGATATTCAAAGTTTTTGGTGGAACGTTTTCTTTTCTAGCATAATAAAGTTGAGACAATTAATACCTTGGGTCTTACAACCTTTTATCCATTCTAATTCAATGTTGGGAGGATATTTCAATGGATTTTATCACGAGTTTACCTAATTTCGAAGGAAAGAGTGTCATCATGGTTGTAGTTGATAGACTTACCAAGTATTCACCTTTGTCCATTATCTCACACATTTTAAAGCAAGTTCGATTGCTCTGCACATTTATATGAAACAATTCCAAAAGCTACATGGAAACCCAAAGATTATATTGTGACTAAGATCCCATTTCACAGGAAACTTTTGGATGAAATTGTTACTGTATTTGGGTACTGAACTGTCTCATAGCTCATCTTATCATCCTCCAATATGATGGTCAAATAAGATAGTGAATAAATGTTTGGAAGGATATCTTCATTGTTTTGTGTACGATAAACGAACACAATGGGTCGAGTGGTTACCTATGGGTGAATGGTGGGGGCGCAACACTTCCTTTCATCGTAGAAAAATGAACCCATTTGGCACTTTATGGATATCATCCATCCATATCATCTTTAAGAGAAAATTCTAAGGCTCAAGTAGTGGAAGATTACATCGAGCATCAACAAAAAGTTCTCCAACACTTAAAGGATGATCGTTGCTTTAAAATCAAATGAAACAACGAACCAAATCAACATCGCGGCGAGATAAGTTTTAATATAGGAGGCAGGTATTTTTTTACGGCCCTACTGACCATACAAAAAAATGTTTGTCAAGCACATTAAGAAGGATAATAAATTATTTCCAAAGTACTATGGTCCTTACGAGGTGTTTGCAAAATATTGGTCTTTGTGGCATACAAATTTTGACTTCTCTCTTCTTCTGATGCATCCATTTTTTCTGTTTCATGCTTAAATAAGGTTATAGGTGACAATATTAGAGTTAAAACAATATTTCTAGAACTTGATCGAGAGAAAAATCATGTTGGAACCTAAAGTAATCATGGAAACAAGAACTTAGCGATACGAAATCGATTTCGGTATCTCCTTAGTGGAAGAACTTACCTTTGAATATTCCACATGGGAGGATGAGAATTTTTATTACAAAAGTGTCCAAAGCTACTCAAGCATTGAGGACAACATTTTTGAAGGAGAGGGAATATTGGGTCCCTATGTTACTAGCATAGTCCCTTTTTGTTGTTAGTGTAGCCCAAAAATTGTTATTGTTATACTGGTGTAACCCCCATATTGTTATTATTCTTCCCTTACATTATTATTTTTAGGTCATCTAGGATTATATTTTGACCCCATGGACTCCTATATAGAAGGAGGTTTTGTCATTTGTATCATCCAATAATTGTGATTTATATAATGTAAAAGGAGGTTTCCCCCTCGAAGTAGTTGATTTCTAAGATATTGATCTCTCTTTTCTTCTATTTTTGAGGCTGGTTTCATAACATATTTCATTGGTTTATTATAAAATATTTGTGATGCATTTATATTGGCATTTTAATTGTATGATAATGTGTTGATCTATGATGACTGCTATTATTATTGTTGATTAGTCTTCTTTAATTTCATACTATTGATTCGAATCTTACTTGAAAACAAGGATATATATATATATATATATATATATATATATATATATATATATATATATATATATATATATATATATATATATATATATGTATGCATTGTTACTAATATGTCATGCTATTTGGATTTCTACTACCTTTTTGTTTTGGTAGGTATGTGATATATTTATATTATACTACATGATTTTGAGGATGTTAGATGCTCCCAAATATCCTCATTGTGATTTCTTCACATATATTTCTACTTGTAAGTTAGGAAGATATTGTATCATGCTTTACACTTATATTTATTGATGGATATCATGTATTGATAATACATATGTATCATCATTGTCATGAAGAGATCCATATTTATTATGTCATGTACAATATATTGGATGTCAAATGCATGTATGTAATTCATATAGCCTTATTATTTTCATTTATAGATGTAAACTTAGGTCCATAAATTCACTTTGTTGATAGCCATGTATTTTCCTCATAAAGCCTTGAACTTAAATTTCTCACTATAAGGTCCAATATATTCTCATGATGAGCGAGCTAGTGAGGGTCATAGTCATATATTGTAATTCAGGTTATTTTTCTCATCAAAAAATCATATTTTATAGTATTGAAGTTTGTGTAGATAATTCTCTTAGTTTAGTGCATCGATTTTCCCTTGATCTCAAAGGGAGAGAAGGACGTGGTCTTTTGTAGGATTTTAACATCGAGTCAAAGGTGGAGATTGTTGGAATTATGGATAATGTGTTTCCATTAATGTCAACCTAATAATTTTCATAGCCTCTTATCATATTATGTCTCATTATAATTGGTGAAGAACTAATGTGCCTTACTAGATCTTGGATGGAGAATGTCATAATGTGTGTATAGCTGTTTCAAGTCTTATGATACTTACGAGAAGAAGATATAATGGTTTATTGAAGTGCTGCAACTAATATTAATGTTCTTATAGGTGATGCGAGGAATTAAGACTTGTATTGGTATCTTTTTCACAAGTTACATTTGATGTGTATTGAAAAATGTGAATTTTTACATGAACCATACACTACTTATGTGAAGGGAAACTCGCATATACGGAGGTATCGAAACAGGGAACTCATATGTGTTGGTACCCGAGAAAAATATTCAAATATATGCATGTTTCTTTGTAAAGAATCATGTGAATGATCATGCATGGAAAATAAAAACCATGAGTATTTCCCATGCTTAATATTCCACAACTTTGTGTTCGTAAAGTCTATTTTATTCATAAACTACTACCATAAATAAATACAAGGGATTTTCATATGGTATTGAAAATGAAAGGAGAAGTTATAAAAAGGAAAAGTAGATGAATCAGTTTAGGTGACCCTACGCATGAAAGAAAAAAACCATGAGAATTTCCGTTGTAATATCCCAGGTTTGTGTTGGTAATATGTATTTGATTCCATAAACTATTACCATAAAAATTCAAGGATTTTTCTGGTATTTTTGAGGAGAAATGAGATTATAAAAGGAAAATAAGATTAATCAATTTAGTGTGGATTCATAGCTTATTCATTTGTGATTTTTGTCAGAATAGGTTTCCTTTAGGGTGCGAGGAGGAGGCTCATGTACGAGAGATATGAAGATTTGTTGAAAAAATATGGATATGATTGTCATTTTGTTATTAGGTGTAATGGATGGAAAATAGTTTTGATTATTGTTATTTTTTAATTATAAATTGATTATAAATATCGGTATGATTGTGTATCGAGGAATTTCTGCTTGATGAGGGTTTATGTATAAGTTAATGACTTTGATAATTATCTTGATGAATTTTACTATTGTTTATCTGTTAATTAAGAGAAGTATGCTTATAGAGATATATTTAACAATGTATGCATCGACAAGTGTATGTAGGACTTTGAGAAAAAATGTTACATGTATTGGGGTCTTCTTTCACGAGTTGTGTGCGAAATACATGGATGCATAGAGAAAAGTTGTTTTGTAGTGGTGTTTTATAATGAATGAAAACTAGATAATTTTCATGGAATACTATGTAGCACTCTGTTAATTTTAACTTTCATAGTTCTTATAGGTCATTTTGTCGCATTCACTCAAATGGCCTAAAAAACCAGATCAATCGACATCCTTATCCTCTTCTCAAGCATCCCTAAGAATTACCTCTCCAAAAAGTACGGGTTTTGGGGTTAGGAAACTCAGAAATATGTTTTTATCCCGGCCACACCTACCCTTCAATCCACCTAAAATGGTTACAATTTTCACAACTGATCACCACCTCACTTCGTTGCAAGTTTATCACCTTTTCGGGGGCAATGGTTCTGCAACTTTCAGAAAAAATAAAAAATATTTGTAAATCTGTATCATGCATAGCTTCTAGTGGTTTTTTAACATTTATAATTTGTAGAGATATTGAATTATTACTCAATAGGCTACTATCTCTTATCCTTAATCTCATAATATACAATGTCCTCAGCTATCTTTTGGTAAATCGTAAACTTCCACCTTTCTTGGTATAAATGTACGCTATCATAGTATCTTGGTTGGGTTTCTGAATTGCTAGTACCCTCGCACCACTTTTACGTTTAAAGAATAATCCCACTCAACTCCTTACCATCCTCTCGCGTCCTACCATGGATATCCTCCAAAATTAGTTAACCCTTCACCACGATGATATTGAGCACAAGGATCGAGCGAGAGTTCTTTCTGTGTGAGCGCTTTAAAAGATGAAATAAACGGGTCCCTTGAGAATAGTTATTTTCTTGTGTCGAGCTCTTTAAAAAATGAAATAGATCCTCACCAAGTCGAGCCATTGATTAAATATTGTAAATTTCAAGTCGAGTCTTTCATTTTACCTTGTAAATGAACCTTCATTCCAACCACCTATTAATAACCGGTAGTGTAATTTGGTAAGAGAAGCGAATATTGGGGGAGCATGTTCCTAGAATTAAGTCATTACGTTGAGGGCATGAAAACAATATTTTTAACCATATTTTTCTTTGTTTCAATATTGTGTAAAAAATTAAACCACTCTTACTCTAAAGGCTATTTTCTCCTTTTCAAGCATGTAAAAATGAAACCAATTTCAATCATAGGTTCTCATGTTTCAATATTGTAAAATTGAAAACATTATCATACTATCCCTGTTGATTTCCATTTTTTATCAACGTTTTTCTACCATATGAGCTTTGGTTTTGTTGTTCACATCGTCACCATCTCATTTGTCGAGTCATTCTCTTTCACTTGATGTTTTACACCATTTTACGAAGAATCATTTGTGTTAGGTGGTATTGGCAACAACACGACCTCTGTGTGTTTTGGTGGGTCCACCATGGCTGCAACTAGTTTTATCCTTTACACCACTTTTCCTACAAGGAACCTCTTTCAACTCTTTTCAAACTCCCAAACATGAAAATATTTCCTAGAACTTTTATTTTCAAACTCATTAAATTAAATGAAAATACGTACATAGTATAGGTTTAACCCTTTTCGGGGCCAGGATATAATATTTACAAAAAAATAATACTTTATTAAAAAGTGGCCAAAAGGTTCTATAATTATTTTTTAACACCTTTTGGACATAAGGCTCTAAATTTACGAAAATGGAACCTCTTAGGTTTTTTACTTCACTTTTTCAAACTCTCTAAACATGAAAAAGGAGTTGATTTATTCAACACTATAAACTCATATAATTATTAAAGAATGATTGACCCATCGAGTCATAACGAGCCAGACACTCCTTCTCTGGTTCATTACAGTACTCAAGGATTCTTATCAAGGATGAACTTATAGATGAAATACATGGTATTCTCCTCAATATTTTAAAAATAAGAAGGTATTAAACATAACTTCGGTTAGGAAATTGGGAAAATAGGGTATTTTACTTGTTAATAGCATTGATTTTCTCTTGGATATCACACACTTTAACTTCATCTCTGTCTCAGTATTGCAGGTTGGAAAATAGCACCTCTTTGGTTAATCACCACATATCAAAATACTTCGTAATGAGTTTTGAGTCAATGTTTAAAATCATAAGTGTCATCGATGTGTTGAAGTATGTCCTTTGCATGATGTCTCCTAAAATATTCTTAAACCTTCTTTCATGGTTATCGCTCCTAAACTAGCCTTTGCATCAACTTCATTTTGTCTCCAATATTGATACCCGTGCTGTGTCGTTGATGAGGGATACCTGACCCTTCTGTGAAAGGTCGCTTCCCTATTGACATGAACTCATTGTATAGGAGGTTAGTTAGAAAACTTCTTTCTATACCATGGAAGCTTGCATACCTCAATGGAAATTTCCCCTTGCTCTCTCGGTGATAGGTCCTTATCATTTCCTTCGACGAAATATTTTGTGTGGTATTTGACTTCAACTCATTCATTTACACCACACATAGATTGTAGGATAGTACCTTCCCAAATCCATTATCAGTATAGGTAGTTCTAACCACATATTTTAAAAAAATTACATCATTAGGCGGTAATCATATGATCTCTACCATGTTTGACTCCACCTCATTTATTCTCATGGCAATGTTTGTACTATCAAGTGACAAGGTAGTGAAGACACCGGATCTAGTTCTGTCCATGAGGTTTTGATTTAAAAATTCATACAATATTATAAAGTATGATGGGTATGATCATTAGAAGAAAGTTAACAAAGTATGAGTCCACCATTCGTCATCGATGGATGATACTTTGATCATTGTACATGTATATTGGATTATAGGCTAAGTATGGGCTTGCCTACCTCGATAATGATATGTCATGATGATAATTTGTGTTATAATAGATGATTGACTTAATCGCTCTGTTCACAGTCTCAACTTGTCACAAGGTAAAACAACGATCCCAGCAAACGGCGGTTCTAACTTTGCAATTTGAGAAATATTTTACGTCCTTTTGTTCACATTGACTAAAATTTCCTAAAATTTCCTTAATCCCTTTGAAAATCTCTATGAATTTACCTCTCAAAAATGTACGAGTTTTTGGGTCAAGTAGCTCAAAAACTATGTTTTGGCCACAATGCCTGCACTTTAGCCCACACGCAATGGTTGCAAGTTGCGTAACTAAGGGCCTATGTTGGTAGAAACACATTTCTATAATTTCGGGAAAAATAAAATTATTTATGAAACTTCTCATTCTAGAAGCTTCTAAGGTAGTTTTAACCATTTTCCATTGATAGAGAGATCTGATTTACCTCTAGAGGTCTTATATCTTATACTTAGAGCTTATCCTCCTTCATATGCGTATCTCAAGCCTAGATTGGTAAATTATAAAATCTCACTTTTAGCCTTTGGTTACCTCATAAGTCTGGGTTGGTTTGAGATTACTAGTTCCCTCATCTTGCTACTTGCCCAAACGAAATCATGATCCATTGATGCATTAGGGAAATTTCATTCGAATCATTGATTAGAGAGAATATTTTATGCTATGTGGATATTGTAGTTCTCTTAAAGCTAATTTTAGTCATTTTCGAAGTTCCATTTATAGCACTTGGAAGGCTAGGCCGGTGGTTACATGGGGAGAATAGGAGGGCTTATTTCAGATTTGAGGTACGTCATTTTCTTATTCTAATCTCTGTCGGAAAGAAACATCGATCTTTTTCCCTTATTTGTTTGCATATGCGACCACTAAATCTAGGGAGTTCATTTTTGTCGCAAAAATAAGTATGACATATAAGAATTATAATGCCGAGTTTAATAGGAGTTGGTTTTCCGAGATATGGTTATGTTTTATGTAGAGGTTATTAGCTAATTTTTTTTTGTGATATGTATGAAAATTCTATTTCTAAGAATTTTTGTACTCATGTAGATACGGTTTTTGAATAGTCACATATAATTTATAGATAAAGAGAACCACAGTTAATATTTTTTCTTGTTGTTACTTACTCATACTACTAGATGATTAATATGTGCTTCCAAACTTAATGAGGTCACTATGATGTGTTGTTTTTGTAATGTGTGATAAGTAGCATGCCCATAATTATTTGAGAAGTTTACATTGGTATTATTCATAAATAGTGTGTATATGCAAGATTCCAGGCAGTTGCATATATATTAAATCAGATGAGAGTTTTTTATGAAAAGGTTGTTACATAGGTTGTGTGTAGGGTGAGAGGAAAAAATCTTGACAATATGATGTGAACAAATTCTACTATTTCTCTATTATTGAAGCTAATATTCTTTCTCTTGGTTTCCTATTGAATATATGTTACCTTGAGTTTTTATATGACCATATCTCATAGTGTGATAATAGTTTGCATGGCTATTTTTAGGTCAAAATTTAGCGGTATTGATTGGCGAGGTTTGGCTTGGCATTAAATGAGTAAGAGGATATTTTATTCATGATCATGATGGATTTATGAACTCATATTATCATTATGGTTGCATTTATTTAATCGATGGGATAAATTTGCATTTGTTTGATAATGATAGATTTTTGGATTAGTTTGATAAGCAAAAGAGTTTGAATTAGTCGGTGTTGTTTAAATTTGACTTACTATGTCATAGATTTGGTTGTAGAAAGGATTTTTTAACCTTGGTGATTATATACCTTTGAACATGTTTTTTTATTAGTGTTTGGTTTTCAAATAATTTATTGGTATTCAATGATTGAGCTTAATAGTTTGTGTCATTCCGGTATGAAAATTGGATGAAACATGGACTACAAGTTTTTTTGCTGATTAGTTCAATTGGATCAAGTGTTAATGTTTAGAAATATGGCCATAGAGGTTTTGAGGGCTGGAAGTTGTTAGTGAGGGAGTAGAGCTTTGTTCGCTTGGTAGCTAATAAACTTGACGAGGTAGGATCTTCCTACGAAGTGAGATGTTTGGTAAACTTGATTGGGGTAGTAGCTTCGTTCCAATAAGGTTTGGGAGAATTTTGGAGGATTTAGCCTCATGTGGGTGGGATATTGTATCTTGGGCCCATTTCTGGTACAAAATATAAACTATTTTCTTTATAAAAATAATAGTTATATTTGTGGTAGTGGTGGTTTTACCCAAAAATTAGGTTTCAACCTAAAAGTATTGGTGTCCATATGTATTGATGTCTTAATTTTGTGTTATGGTTTATCATATGTTATGTTGAATACTTCTCATGGTTACTAGTGAATGTATAGGTATTGAAATAATGATAGATGAAATCGATGAAAATAAATAATATGCATACATTATTTATGTTCATTAAAAGTGCATGTAGACATGATTTTATTTAAGAGAAGTCGTGTATAAAATTTTGAATGCGAAATTGAACATTAATTCAAATGAAATATTGGTTCACCTCCCCCCCCCATCAATATTTCTAACGAACCCGATGAATGAAAGCTGAAAATGTTTCATTTTTTTTCTTAGGAAAGATTCTTTACATTACACACACACAACACTAAATGGTTTTGTTTTATGGAAGGTCATTCACTATAGGTGGTAGAATCATACATAGAAAAAAGGTATACTCAAAGAGTGTGACCAAGACAGTGATTTAACCATGGAGATATTAGATGTTATTAACATTGAATACCCTAAAAATAAATCTTTTTTACTTTGGGAAATATAGATCCTTCCCATATTTTACAAACGATCAAATTTTTTGCATGACACAATCACCTTTATGACATCACTCATTACTTTTTTACATGTTATTTATTAAGAAAAAATTCTCTCTTTTGTTGATGTTTGTAATCTGGTAAATAGAAAGAATATTTGGTCCAACAACTAGAAAATGAAGAACATATCTAAATAGATTTGTATCAATGATGAAATTGCCAAAACCTACAACTTCTGTTATTTAGTTGTTGTCTAATTACCAATTTTGTCATTGTATTGTTATTTTACAATTCTAGAGAAAGTCCTTGTGTTTGGCTACTGGCAAAATAGGCGTTGTGACTTCAATGATCCCAGGCTTAAAGTTTTGTGACCCATATTTTTACTTCTGAATTTATTTAAAATAATTTATTGCACTCATTTCAAAGATATTTTTCAATTTTTACCTCAGAAAGATAATATGTATAGTTGGTTGGGAAATGCATTTTGTTGATTGAGGGAAAGGAAGGTGAATCGGTATGGAAAATTTTCATTTATTAAATATTGAAGAACCATAATACAAATACCATAATTAGAACGTGAAAAACAATGTATATAAGTGGAAACCTGTCAAAATCAAAAAGCCCCAAAAAATATTTATATATTAGCTTTTTGTAGTTTCCAACCTATTATTGAAACAATTTGTAGGTAAAAAACTAATAGGGAACAAAACCCCCGAAACCCAAAATTTCTAGTCACCAACCCGGTAGAGACAACGATTCCCCAGAGTTCAAAAATTTTTGAACCAACCTATTGAAGAACACAAATCCCCTTTGTTACAATTTTTTTTAGGCACTAACATATTGGAGACACCAATCCTCTGTCATATGTCTATAATTTATTCGGCCAGTCAGTTTGCCTCTATTAGTGTAATATGTTATTTAAATATATTCAATCACCCCTCACCATTTATTTGAACAAATAGCAGTTCAATAAAAAAAAAATTCAAAAACTATATGAAGGCACTATATTGTTTGCTTGCTAAATAGTAGACTCCAACATATACATTCAAATATTTTAGCTATTTAGGAACTTCTAAGTCCCTATTTTCGGAGACTTGGTGCTTATATGCCTTGACTCATATTCGCTTGTAATGGATCCAAGAGTTTATTTTCCTTGTGACAGTTGCCCCCAACTTGGGTTTTCAGGGCCAAGAACTTAATTTCCGTGAATACTCATGTCAAAAATAATTTCAATATTCCTAATAGTAGAAAACCTGGAAAAACGTTCAGCAGCCCTAGATGATAGCAATATTATTCTCCCATTTATTTAGGTTTTAAAACATCATATTTTGAAATATACCATGAGTTCAAATAATTCATCAACCATATGTAAAATCATATCCTATACTATAAATCATCACACAATCAAATAAAGTTGAAAGACATGTGATATCGAAACACCCAGAAACTTAATCAAAGATCATAAACAATCACATAAGAAAGTTGAAAGCTCCTAAAAAAAAGCCGCTGCGGGAAAAGATAAATGGCTATCAATAACAACAAATAGGTGGTGAAAAAAATCATTGTATAATTCTAAAATGATGTTTTCCATTATTCCAAAAGAGATGTTAAAAAACCCTACTAAGGGTGAAAATATATTGAGTGATGTCTCACCCTCATCTCGTCCTTAACGAGAGGAGAATTATCACTGCTTCCTTCTTAGGATGTGAAATACGCATCATCGTCTCCACTTACACTGCTACTCTACGCCAAGCCAATGTCCACTCTCGATGTGGTACCACCACAACAAAAACAATTTCCTCTCCTAGCATGTGGCCCTGACTTTTGGGATTTCTAGCAAGATTGTATCCATCCTTTAAAGGACATCCATGTCATGATCCTTGAGTGCCACCACCAATCACATAGTTGTGGATCTCTACATCATGTGAGTCATTATCCCTCACATTGTACTGCTGAGGGAATCCTTTCCCCTATATTAAAGTGTCCCCACTATGGAAATTTGGGTCCCATCTATCCCCTCGTTTGACATGGTAAAATACGGTAAGGCCCCACCATAGTCACCTTCGCTGAACCATCATACCAATTGAGACATTGCATACTTCTTAAATCATATCTATGAACACAAAAAATGTGTATCAATATGTGTACGATAATGAAAAATGAAAAATTAGAAATAAATGAATGTAATCAAATGTGTACTAGTACAGCCCTACACCTTTCTCGTAGGTAATATCAAAGAATTGCCTAAATTCCATCACTACATACAAAACTCTTTCAATATCTATAGCATGCAAAGCCACAATTGGTGGATCTGCAAAGTCCGGAAATCACCCAAAATACCCTTATATATACAATCTGTGTGGTCACCCCGCCCGTGATTGTAAGCAACTGCCGGGGATCATGCCTGTGGATACTATGGTCACAAAAACACCATTTGTTCAAAAAGGAAAGCTGTGAGAGAATCTTGAGGTCAACTCATTTATTTGACCCTCGACATTCTGATCATGCTGAAATTAGGCTCTTTGTAGTAGGTGTTCCAGGTCATGAAGAGTACCCCCATTATCCTCTATATTAAACCAAGTTTGAAACCTATATAATTTTTGAGGCCCCCCCCTCAAGCTTAAAAATCCTCACCTGCACACTGGAATATGTGACTTTCACTGACTATGCGGATCCAAAAAAATAAATACTTCCGCCTTTGCTTTGTATAGTGTTAACCATTCATAAGCTGAAATTATACATGGTCCCAAGGGCTCTGGGGACCTTGAATTAACAATATTGCCAATCCTATCAAGAAATAGATATCTATATCTCTTGCAATGTATAGGTCCACCACTTGGACCTTGAATACAACCCTATGAGCTGTGGTGGCTCACTTGGAAAATATGAAGCTCATATCACTAGATTAGGATGCAGAAAATAATGAAATATCTCCCTTTTGGATGCCTCTATAAGGGATGGTATCTCATGGCTCCTTTGATATACATAATATTTTTCCTTAATTATAAATTAGTCATCTCAGTGTTCAAAAAAATTGCCATGCTGAACTGCCAAGAAGCCCAACTTGTTGCACCTTTCCAATAGAACCACATATAGTTATATTGTGCATGCATATGTCTCCCATCGGTATTCATGGACCCCGCCATCTCTCTCTCGAAAAATGCATGGAACGTTGACATCAATATCGCCCAAGCCTGGCATCTCCTTATTTTAAACAGCAGAAGTTGTAATTAAGTATTGTAACTTACCTGGCTTCTTAGAAATCACTACAATTGTCGCCTCTTTAGGTACACAATGCACTCTACATTTATTTCTTTTGAGTTTTTGTTAAAAAATACGGACAAACTAAAATATGGAGCCTGTGACTCAAAATAAGTCATATGCTGATGTGGGAGCAATAAAGAAAAAAATGGTTGTTGTTATACCTTTAATCCCTTAATATAATTTAGAAAATGTAGGGATAGGAGTTAGAGACTCAATTTCACTGACATGATTCCAAATGGCACTTAAAGCCATAGAATAGGTCTTGATCATAATCAGCTTCTTACATTCTCCACCTCCCCAACATACTGAGGTTTCATGGCGGTCCACCCCTTTTGTGTGCTCCATCATGTGTTCCTTTACACCATTTATTAGCCTAAGGTCATTTCAAATTGTTTATAACCTTGGGATGAAAAAATTCATTTTAAAAGCATTAGCTTCAGCTACTTGTCGAAACGTTCCCTCGAGGCCACTCATCACTCCTCGACATCTACTAAAGTTTTCGTCATTTATCATTTCATGTTAAAAAATTTACTTAGTTTATTTCATAAACTTTGGTGCTCACTTGGGGTTTCATGCTTATGCTAACATGCTCAATTTTCTCCTGCATTGTTCACTCAAATACAAGGTATCATGCACTTGGTAAACATCTACATTCGATCTCGATGGTTAAATACATGAGGTATGTCACATAATGGCCTTAAAAATACAAGGGTGACACATTCTCTCCTTTAAAACATTACTTCAAATCAACAAGTGTTCACATAATAACCCCAACCTCATGTTAAAGCTACCTTCCCTTGCTATGAGTGGCTATGAAACAAGCTCACAAATATCTAATAAAGAATCAACGCCTTAGAAATCAACATGAAACCTCATACCACATTGCATAAACTGAATAATTCTTGGATTGTTCAGAGTCTAGCTCTACTTTATGTATGTAGGAGTCCATGGGGTCACAATATAATCCTAGGCAGAAAGCATAACAATAATAACAGCAGCAAGGGCACAATAATAACAATAGTGGGGTTTTATGGGGCTCCGTAATAACAATATGGGGACTACGGTACATAAAAATAACAATGCAGGGAATCACACTAACAACAATAAGGGCCTACACTAGTAATATGGGGACCTAACATTCCCCTCTCCTTAAAACAAGTGTTTGTCCTCAATGCTTGAGTAGGCACATACGATGTACCTTAAAGGTGTCATCCTCACATGTGGAATCTTTAGTTGGTAATTTTAACACTTGATGTGATACTCTAAAATTGATCCCATTCTAGTTGCTTGATGCTTGTTTCCATGATTGCTTTAGGTTCCAATATGATTTTCCTTTCTAAGTTCTGTAATGTTGCTTGAACTGGAATTTTTTCCTAACATTGTTTAAGCATGAAACATGGAAAATTGGGTGCATTCAAGAAGGCAGGAAAACCAGTTTTTATGCCCATAGTACCAATCTTTCATGACACATGTAATAGCCATAGTACTTTGGAAAAAAATTGTCATACTTCTGCTTTCTGGGTAGCATTTGTTTGTATGGTTATGCTTGGTAAAAATGCCAATATCCTGCTCTTAACATCTCTCAACACGGTGTAGATACGCTGTTGTTTCGGTAGGTTTTATTGCTGCATTGGGTTATCCTTCAAGGTTAGGAAAGGCTGTTGTTGATGCTGGGTAGTGTTCCCAAAACTTGAACCCAGAACACTATATAGGTAGTGTAAATATGGATGGTAGATGATATCCATAAAGTACCATAAATAGGGTCGTGCCCATGGGTATGGAAGGAAAGTGTTATACACGTTAAAAATATACTCCAAATCCATTCATGTTTGTTTATCAAATACTAAACAACGAAAATATCCTTCCAACCCATTTGTTAACTATCTCGGTTTAACGGTAGGATTGAGGATGATATTGGGCTATGAGCTGGTTTTAGTACCAAACGAAAATAACTCCATCCCAAAAATTTCCGAATGAAAATGGGATCTCTTTCGCTTAAAAAAATATTTGGGTTTCTGTAACTTTGAATTGCTTCCATAAATACGATACTTAACTATACTTTCTTTAAATGGATAATGCAAAGGTGTGCCTGGACACTTAAGTGTCAACTACCACCATGATGACACTCTTTCATGGACAGTGAGCTTTGTGATAAAATCATGAAACTACTCCCAACATTAACCTACAATGGGTAAAGGTTTGTGAGACTGAGGTCTTAATTGTCTAAACTTTATTTTGCTAGAAAACCAAACATTCTACCACAAAATTTGAATATCAGATTTCAGACCATCCCAAAAATTATTTATTTATCTTGGTAATTTTTTAAAAATCACGGTGTCCTCCGATGGGAGAGGTGTGAAATTCCAAAAAGAACATATTTTTTAGTTGGGAATTCTAAAGATATAAGATATATTTGTACCATAAGGAATCATTTTTCCAACTGAAGGTTATAGGATATTAACTTGGATATTACGCCTTTGTTGAATGAGTTCATACTTCTTCATCGTTTTTCCATTTCCCTTGCTTTAGTTGTCCAATAATATTGGATAATAGAAGTAACTTGAAAATATTCCCTCCTCATCCTTTATTGAGGTGCCATCTTTTAACAACATTAAGCTTCCCTTTTTGTAGATGATTTCAGTCATAACCCAACATGTTGGTGACCCACTTTTTTTGTTCTTGAAAATGTTTGTTTAAAAAAGTGTTTAAGACTATCATGATCAGCAATTTTACCTTAGGTATGTTACCCTGTGAAATAGGTCTTCATTTCCTGGTATCTAAGTATTTGTAACTTTTCCCTTCTCCTCAATAGCTTTATGTAAATACTTTCCTTTGATTGGAAGAATTTGAAAAGAAGTAGGTTATTCCTTGCATTAGCTTAACTTTATTCCATTTTTGGGTGTTCATTCCACAATAAAGGTTTTTGTCACGTTTGGAGTAGCTAATACTGGTTATGAGCATGTTCCTCTTAAGATATTCAAAGGCCTTAGTTTCTCTAGAAGTCCATGAAAATGCATCTTCGTTCAAAAATTTTTGTTAGATGTGCTTTGTTCTCCTATAATTCTTAAAAAAATTAGGCAATACCCTTTTAACTTTTGAGAAATATAACAGCTTGTGTGGTTGTGGGAATTTCCATTCAACAATAGGTATAAGTTTTTTAGGGTCTACTTTAACACCTTCACCAGAGACAATAGCAATGGAAATATTGCACCTCTTATACTCGAAGAAACATTTGAGGTTTTGAAATATAATTGTTTCTCCTCCAATAGTTTGAACACCATGTTAACATGTTCAACACCGAATCCTTCAAGACATAACGTAGATTAGTATATATTAAAGAAATGCTAACAATTTTTCTAAGAAGGGTATAAAAATGGGGTTCGCCGACCCTTGAAATGCGAGAAGGTGCCAGTAAGGCCAAAGGCATGGGCTTTAAATTCATAATGCCCTCATGAGTTAGAAATGTTGTTTTACGGAATATCTTTAGTATTCATTCTAATTTGGTGATATACGAATGATCCAACTTGGTAAAATAAATTGCTCCACAATAATTCATGTAATAATTCATCGATCACAGAAATAGGAGAATTTATCTTTAATAGTGAAGATTATTGATCTCCTTATATTACGGACACATGTGCCATGATCAAAATATTCTTGTGCACTAATACTCTTTGGAGCGGATAAAGAACTTTGACTAGATTGAATTATACCACCTCTGTGCTTTGCAATCATATGTTCAGTGCTTTCTCTTTTGGACATAAGGATATTTGTAAATACTGATGTTTGGAGGAACACTTCCTGGAATCAAATGAATAACATGATCATGATCATGAATAGGTGGGAATCCTTTTGGAGTTTCAAACATCTTGGAATGATTGTTGAAGACTTTTTGGATGTACGGAGAAATAGATGATTTTATGTTGGAACTTATAGTGAGCATAATTATTCAATTAGGCCTCTTGTTGTTCTTTATTAGATCTTTTTCATGGCATTATATTTTATTATGTTCATAGCTTCCCTACAATATATAGCAATTCCAACCCCCAGCACTACATGCAAGAAAAACGTTCTGAAAAATTTCTTGAAAATTAAAAGGTATTGTCCCCAAGATTCATAACCATTGTACTCATAGTCTGACATGACACCTCATTGGAATGGGAAAACATTGGAATATTCAATGCATATTCCCCCCATGGTTAGCTTGATGTTATACACCAAATTTTCTAGAGAAAATTTATGGTCCTCATTTGCAACCATCACTTGAGGTGCTGGTGTTGGGTATAGGAAGCAATTCAATTCCTTGGCTACCTTAAATAGATAAGAGTGTGGCTACTACCTTAATCTATCAGAACTATTACATTTTTCTTGGCTGATATGTCCTTCTATCTTGAGATTTTGAGGAGTGGCAATTCTCACCTTCAATGCATTACGGGATATGGTCGGACTCATTTCTTCTTTCTCTAGGGTTAGGTCTTATTGTATGTCCTCTTTTTTTGAAATTTCTTGTTCATTTTCTTCCTCCTCTAGTGTATTTTCTATCACAAATATAGCGAAGCCCTTTTTTCTCTATTTTCTTCCTATTGTTGTGTTGTTTATCGACCTTACAAGTTGTGAAAGTCTACGGTAGCAACACTTCCCTCTTTATAGATGTGAGTGCTAGGCTTCCATGTCGCCATAATTTTACTTTCAATTTTTATTTCCAACCTAAACTCCTTCTCCGATGAATCGGTTCCCCAAGGAAAACAACCTCATGTTGGATATTATCCTTTAAATTTTCTGTGAATAGATAGTCTTGTGTTCCTCTGAAATATTAGTTACCCTTATATTCAATTTGGAGAAGTCCTCAATGTCACCCATTTTCACCCTTTGTTGTGATTTATCAATTGGATAAATAAGGTGTTTATCATACACTGTATCTTCATAATTTTCTATATTTACTCCCATAAAAATTGACAAAGTGGCAATTTCTTTCTGAGCAAAAATACATCAGTATTACATACAACTCTGTTTTGTTAAATATAAATTTCAATACTTACCTTTGTGTTTTTTCACATTATGGAGGTCAAAATATTGCTCCATTTGTAGTATCCATATTGTGAAATAATTGTCGTCAAAATTCCTCATATCCATCTTTGGAATATGGTGGGTCTTACATCAACATTAGAGTTTGTGAAATCACGATTAACATTTATTTTTTCTCATCATGGAAGTTTCTGTACTGCCTTTTGCCATTAGGAATCATTTCTTGTATCAAATTTGTCAAGCCCTTCCTTCAAACCATGTCTTCTTTTATGTCATTATTAATGGCTTCCATGTTAGCTTCCATGTCATCCATCTTAGCTTCATGCCATTATTCAAACCATACATTTCCATGCCTTTCTTAAAATCATCCATATTAGCTTCCACACCTTTCTTCAAACCATTCATATTAGCTTCCATGCCTTTCTTGAACCATCCATCTTAGCTTCCTCCTTTCTTCAAGAAAACTTCCATTTCACTTTTCGTTGTACTCTTTACCGAAGCTAAATTTGGTCTTGCTGCTCTTACATAATTTGATATATCATATTGCACTTCTTCCTATTCATGAGTCATAGTGAGCCATTATAAGGGATTAATGGATGTTGAATTCCTTTTAGGAGAGGCATTTTATAACCCAATACTAATATATGTTATTGAAAATTCCCTTGGAAACACTTCAAAGAAATTTGATTTTCAAACAAGACTTATGAAATTTGAAAAAAGACACACACCTTTTCTTGCTTGCCCAGGAGACCGATATTGAAGCGGGTATCTATGTATTTGGAGCCCCAAGAATTGATATTCAATCCTGTAGTGAACCTCTAAGTCTTCTTGAAATGCCATAGGTCTTACGATTTGGATTCTTCAAGACAAATCTATACCCAATCTCTGACCTAGTTATGGATTTGTTTCGATGGCGGTGTAAGTCATGCCATGTGTCCTTTTCCTCCTTTGGCTTTAGAAAATTGTTGCCATAAAACTACGATCTGTTTAATTTCAACTTACACTTTTTAAAATTCTAATGCGGTGCTCGAGAGAAAGTTATGTCGATTTTATAAGGTACGACTCTTTGAGATGAAATTCGGAAGCCTGCAAAACCTAACTTCCACATACCATATGTACGGAAACTATTACAAACCAAGATATGAAAATTTTGCGAACTTCCTCATGATTGTTTGCAAATGAGTGTTTGCACCAGCGTCTAAACATTCGTCGAAACAAATTTATAGTGAAATTTTAGGGATGACCTGTTTGACGATGAAACCCTAGAATCCAAATCTTTTGATACCAAATGTTATGAAATAAGTTCCCAAAATAGAAGAAAAGAATGTGAACGCATTATCGTCAGCCACTTCGAGGGGGGCAACATCCTTTGCATTACCTAAATAATTAATTATTAGATAGTTCAAATGATAAAACATCCTTTCTATATTGAAGTTCATGGGGTCAAATATAATCTTAGCCTACCTAACGATTTATAATGTGAGGGCACAACAATAACAATTGTGAGGGTTTATGGGGCAAAATAATAAATATATGGGGACTACATGAGTACAAAAATAACAATAGAGGGATACACTAACAAAAATAGTGCTACGTTACTAATATAGGGACCTAATAGGAAGATATCAATTTTATTGTCATTAAATATCCCATAACATTTTTCATATCCTCTCACATGTCTGAGAATAGTAGAATATTTTCACAATCGTCATTGATTCATTACCCCTAGTCCATGACTATCGATAGAGACCTACCCTCTGCAATTACTCCCCTACACACATACAAAAGCTACCACAAATTCATGTGCACACATGTCCATGTTTGTACATTCCAAAACCATCATCATATTCTTTTTCAATACACACAAATTCTTTGGAAGTAAGAAACTGTACCCCCTATATTATTGCATATCAACTTGAAAATAGTCCTTTGTTCCCATAGTTGGAAGGCTTATTAATTTCATCCCATTCACTTAATATTGGATTAATGTCATGACACTCTTTTACCCTTATCCATCACACTATCCCTATAGGCAGTCCACGCTTATTAGTCAAATAAATTGTTTGTCACACTTTCGTTCCTTCGACTTTCGGGATATGCATAACACGGTTTATTTTTACTAGTGCCACCACCAATATACTCCAACCATAGAATTTTATTGTTTTCATTTTCTATTGAGATCATCCACCATAGCCTATACACCTCATTATGTATTAATATTTGAATTTGTCTCAAGAATATTTCTTGAAGAACCTCTTTGTATGGAAAATTATGCTCTTCATTCTTACGAATATCGGCTCATATTCTAATAGTGGGTTAGTACCTTGGTTTTCATTTCCACATTTCAATTTTGAAAAACATATGGAGTTGTAAGGTTGTGATTTCCCAAGTAGGTCATTGACCTATAATTGAACTACAACGATGTTTCATAGTGGGATGTTTAATAATTTGTAACATGTGGGTTTCCTATTGTTGTCAAAGACCAATAGGCAAGCTAGAATCTCACTTTATAAATATATTCATTATCACCAATTACGACTAGTAGATGTGAGCATGTAAATCATTATTATTTCCTTGTGTCCATGATCCTTGAAGAGTGAAGCATTGATGTACTTTGGCATCAGCAATCATGATATCAACATTTTGTAGCAAGACCATTATTCCATGTACATGTAACCATCCTTGTAATAGCCATGATCATTAATTTAGGATATTTTGGCTTGTAGGTATGTATTATATATTTCCTTTTGTGATGGATTATCAAGTTATCCTACGGTACACTCTCTCTTGAACAAGGTATGTCTCTCAAGAATCAACAAGGCTCATATTGGTAAACATGATATGTTTTGACTATATATTTGATCCTAACCTCAAACATTAGGGTGAAATTGTTATCACATAAAAATTACCTTTGAAATGTGTGAATTAAGGGATCACCCTCCAAGGGACTCACTTGTCTTCGATCGATTCGGAGACCCTTTCAAACGTAAAATATCATCGGTGCTTAAAGCTTGGTAAATCCATGGATGTTACCTATAAATACCACTCCATTTGGGACCATTTTAGAGAAGAAAATCATTAAAGGTGCGTGCTACCCAAATTTGACAATTTTCCCTTACTTTGGGTTCATGGAGCTCTCCATTCTAATAACATCCATAAAAAATATTGACATAGGATCCATACCTACATGAGGGGGAAGGTCGACCTTCCAGGCCCAAGAGAGATCATGGAAACATTTTATCGATAGCTCCCTCTGATGTGTATCTAGGATATTCTATCTCATTTACATCGAAAAGGGTTATTTTCTCAAGGTATTTTTATTTGTTGTTCTTGTTTTGCATTTATAGTATTAATATACATATTGTATTTCATAAACTTACTTTTTATAGTTTTCTTGTGTTCCTAGACCAATTATGAGTCTATATAGGGAACAATAAATTTTGGAAGATATTTTAATTTGTACTCCAAAAATATCAAAACATTGGAAGTTGTTACAATGTAATTAAAAACACATATGATTTTTTTTTCCAGAGAAGACTACATTGAATTGATAACATCCAAACACTCAGATGTTATTGAAGATTATATTTATAATTTTGTATATCAGCCACAATTGTGGATAATATAAAGTGAAAATATTTTTTTGTTAACTTACATTAGTGCATGAAAAGAATTAATTAAACATGAACTTTTCTAAGAACATCATGAAAATATTATAGAATTGCTGTAATATATTTGTCATAATTAAGCTAGGAATAAGGATACACGGACTAACGGACTAAGATTGTTGGAGTAGGAAGTAAAGATCATATTTGGATATTTGGGTTCACAAAGATAACCGTACCCAAACCTATTTAGAAGGACGATATGTACAGAAGTAGAAAGAAAAGGGAATATGATTTAATTGGAATAAAAAAATGTCCAAAATGGCATAAATGTCAGCAAAAAAAGTTTGTATCTTGATCATGATGGGGACGCAATGGGAAGCATCTAGACAAAGGAATGCGCAAGAACTTGTCAACTTAAATAACATAAAACACTAGATTAAAATTGTGCACGTCGTTGATTTAGATAAATTTAGCATTGATTTAGATATGTGCAACATATATTTTCATGCATTAGAATGTTAGGAACTCAACTCATAATACCCAAAATTTCATTAGTAAAAGGTTTGTAGATCACCTCAATTTTTTTTATATACGTTGACAATATTTTTAGGAAGAATGATGAGTAGAAAAATACCATAAAATTAAATTGAATATGGGAAAATATAGATTTGAAAGCCAAATGTGTTCTATTCTTATTAAAAGTATAAGTGTTCCTATAGAGTTCAATTGTTGAGAATATTAGGTATAGAAAAATATCACAAAATTAAATTGAATGTGGAAGAATATAGTTTGGAAAACCCAATGCATTCCATTCCAATTAAAAGTGTAGATATTGTTCCATTGATTCAATTAATGCTTGTCCTGAAGTATGATTTTAAAGATGAATTGAATTATTCATCATATTTTAATTGCAATAAATTCAATATAAACATAAATAATAAAATAAACGCCTTCTTTATCATCTCTCATATAATAAAATAACTCTAAAAAAATATAATGAACAGAGTTTTGATTGATATTATTCTGTGAAATTTCAACAAGATTATTAGTAATTTAAATAAATTAAAGCACAAGTTGGATAGTATACATACTTTATTTATAGTATAAAACAAGAAAATATAATTTTTTTTAAATAATCAACTTAAAATTATTAGTATGAAATTACATTCTCCACTACTAATGGGCTCGTTATAGTTATGTTATCATTAAATAATTCATTTATAGACAAAAATAGTATGTTATGGTACTATTATGCATTTAATTTTTTTTAATATTATATTAAATATATTTAATATGTGTTTTTTAGTAATGTTTATGTCAAATAATTCAAAAAATATTTTTTTTATAGTAAATAAATTTTATTTTTCTAGAATGAGGTGCTAATCCTGTGTCAACTCATATGTATAATCACAATAAGCATGTGAGGACATTTATAATTTACAATGTCCTGCTTATGATTCAAACCTAAATGAAAAAGGTAATAACTCAACCACCCAAAATTGTCCCAATTACTTTTCTTTTATCTTTTACATTCATATATATATATATATATACATATATATATATATATATATATATTTGGCATGTAATTGTTAGTGAAATTGCATTTTTGAAATTTTTGCAATCCTAAATTCTTTTAAATTATAATAAATTTTAACCAACATTAATTAAAAAGTATAATAAATAATATTATAATAATTTAACCTTAGGGTCCAGAAAGCTCACTTAGAGAGACCAAATTGATATAGTGGTCCCCTTCTTTGTCGAAAATTTAGGAGGATTTTGGTAGCCATTTGATTGGTCATATTTTACCTAGATCTACATATTCTTTATTTAGCCCAACAAATAAATTAGAAATTAGTGAAAGTTCTTATAACACTAATTTATTTTATCATCTAATAAAAAAAATTAAGTTAAATCAAATAAAATCTTCTTTTGAAATAAATAAATTAAAAAGATAAATTTTTTTTTTTTAATTACTCTATTAATATATGGTACATTGAATATTTTATTAACTAAAACAAAATGTCATATAATATCTTATTAAGTCCTAGTTACTAAATATTTGAAACAAAATCCCTATATTTACTCTATGTTTTACATGTTTTAATCATTTTAATTAAATTTTAATTTTTATTAAATATTTAATTTTTGATACAGTATTATTTATATATAATTTTAATTAATTTTTATTTATATTAAATATTAAATTTGGATATAATATTGGTCATTATGTATTTTTTTTTTTTAAATCACTCGTTCAAAACTAAAGAAATAAAGTATATATATTGTTAGAGTCGGTCATGCATTATAGTGGAGTGATCATTTCGTCCTTTTGCATATTCATTATTAGGTGTCTCGCTGGTTCCACTTCGTTGCATTTCACTAGGATCATGCCATGAACTGACGAAGGGGTCTGTCGTCCTATGTTTCCTCATGTTTATACCTGCAGTGCTATTTTAAAAATATTTCCTCAAAAAATTATTCATAGTCATTGTCATTATATATATGGTCATTAAAAATGTCAATAAGTGTCCTAGGTCTTGGTGTCTGGGGTTTTTGAGTCATTTATATACTAGTCATAAAGCCTGCAAGGTGAGGAAAGTCCAGTACTTGTGATTTCTATTTTTATTATCATCAGCATTTAAAAAAAATATATTTCTAGTCCAAAACTCTGTTTTGGAACTAGAAATTTGTCATTATCATTTTGTAATAAATTGTAATTGTTCCGCCATGAAAACATTGTCAAAAGCAGACCCCTGGTCTTTTCTCTAGCCAAGATAGCCATATCCCTGCAAGAAGACAGCAAAATCATTAGTATCGACCTCAAAGAAGCCAAAGCAAGTTTGTATTTGAAGAAGCCAAAGTGAAAATTACAAAAACATTTGTAATATGGGTTTGAAATTAGATTTGAAATAAAATCTGATTGTGAAGATATTTGTGAAATGTATAAAGGACAAACAAGTTCATTTGAACCGATTTCATTGCTCCCAAATCGTGTTTGCAAAGTTGAGGGCCGATTTCAGACTTTTGAAGGGCGTAGACAGAGTTTTAGGGCTGCGCGACCCACGTTGAGGAAGAGCGACCCACCTGGGCTGCGCGACCCACGCAGAGTCAGTTCAACACTGTGGGTTTGCAGGTGCGCGACCCACCTGGGCTGCGCGACCCACGCAGACACAGAGTTTTGGAATTTAATTTGAGCGCCCAGATTGCCTTGGAAACGACTCCAGCTGCCTTCAAAACAGGTTTTCATCAATTGCTTGGGTTTTTAAACACATTTGTGGCATCATGGGTGGTTTCCAATATTCAAATGGAGGTTTTAAAACCCCACAGTCATAATATCATTGTTTTCAGGGTTTGAAATGAAAATGAATGGTGGAAAGAATGTGTTTGCTATCTTAAGGCAGTGTTATGGCCAGCCTTCCATATAACATCAAAATCAATTTGCTTTCATACCCATTATACCACTGCAACCATTGCTATTGTTATACCATGTTTAAACCCTTTGAGTCACATTGCCCATGTTTGTAATGAGTCACATTTCCCAATGTAAAAATATGCTCATGTCTTTGTTTCAAATGGCCCATTGAAACCTTTATGGTCATTACTCATAGACAAACATATTACTATTAATGCCATGCTCTCCTTTGACTAGATGTGTTCAAACTTTTGAAAGTTGCCTGCTCCTATTTGGTCAAAATTTCATTTGCATCCAAAACAGAGATGGCGCCTTTTTCAGTCCATTTAAAGCTGAGATTTTATCCATAATTTGATTCCTTGATAGTGCTTTGACGATGGGAATATTGGTTGAGTGTTAAACATACATCCTAATTTTTCTTTCACTGCATTCATATCAGTGTACACATTGCCAAAAACTTGATCAGAGATATGTCAGAGACAGAGTCAGAATATGAGCCAGGGTCAGGCAGTGATTCGGTGGCTGAAGGTAATGTGCCACGAGGTTCCCGCAGAGAAAATAGGAGTGGTGATCATCGCAGAGAGGAGCCTACTTCTTTGGCTCGGTTGCAGGCATGTCCATTAGCTATGGATTGTTTTCGATTCTTGTCATGTTTCAGATTTTGTGAGATGGTTGCACAAACCCGGCCTCATCGTGAATTAGCACGTCTGTTTGTTCTTCATTTACGGGGTGATCGGGTAAGCCTTGTTGGGGTTGATTTCATTGTGTCACCTTTGACTATTGCTCAAGCCACTGGTATACCGAACATGGGCGAGGAATGGAACAAGGGTCAGCAGTTAGAGAAATTTCACTATGAGCCATACATTAAAACTGGATATAAGGCTTACTTGAGTAGAGTTTTTCCATTCAGATTCTTGAGAGATGAGTATGCACCACTCATGAGGCTCATCATTCAGTATTTTAGTTGTGAGGGCAGGTATGCTCGTCTTTTCTCATATCATGTTCGTTTGCTGATGCACTTCACAAGGGTGCGTATGATGAATATTGCGTGTTAGAGTAGACAACATAGAGAGATGGTGCATTTGTGAGAAGAGCGAGCCCGGTGCGGCGATGCGAGGAGTATATATCATTTCGCCCTTTGATCAAAATCTTGGTGTCACATCGATTTAGCGAGCGAGACATCGCGGGAGGATTTCATTTAAAGACTTTTCGATTACCTGTGACCTCGAGGGCGGACATGATCAGGAGAGCCCTCACACCGGCCGGACATGCTGAGTTTGAGCATGTGTTCCTTGCTGGTTCGAGACATATCGGTAAGGCCACGGGCCTTGTTGCGGCGGCGGGTCTGTCTCCACGTGAGGTGGAAGGGTCTGCAGGCTTCATCGACACGGCGAGTATTATCTCCACGTGATGTGGAAAGGGTCTCGCTTTCTTCTCCAGTGCAGGTACAGGTACAAGACAGGGGCAAGAGGCCCATGCATGATAAGGGCCCATCAGGAGGCCGGGACACCGATATGACAGTCATTGATGTTGATACGGGCTCTCCTAGCTCGAAGCTGAGGGAAGTCATCCAGGAGCAAAGGGCCGAGAATGACCAGCTGAAAGACCAATTGCAGAAGGCTCAGTGGGTGATTAACTATTTGAAGCAGCGCAACAAACAGCTCGAGGATGAGCTCACATTTTATGAGGTGCGCCAAATCCGTGAGGACAGGCAGTGGAATCGAAAGAGGCCCGGTGACATGACACCAGCTGACAGAGATACTGTACTCACGTGGGTGAATATACATCTGGATAAGCTGTTGGCGAAGGCCAACCGAGACAAAGACATGCTTCGCCACATGAAAGGCCATTACTGGGCTCGCATGCATGTTTGCAAAGCGAGGATGAGGATCATGAAGAGGAGGTTGCGCAAGGCACTTCAACGGCGGAAAAGGCCTAATCCACTCCGGATTTTGGCCGAGGCTTCATTGACTGGGCAAGACACATGATGGAGGACCTCCGCTCCGAATTTGGGCAAATTCGGAGAAAATTTTGTCATTTCCAAATTTTTGGTCTAAAAAACAGGTTTTGCAGCTACGTGGGTCACGCGCTCATGCGCTCGCATTTTTTTGAGACACTTGCTGGAGGAGATTTTTACATTTTTGGATTTTTCATGGTTAATTATGCATCCTCTGAAGTCAACTTGGCATTTCAACAAAATCTGGATGGTCAAACAGCTCAAAAACACCATGAAAACCACCTTGCTGCCACCTTTTGCACCAGCAGGAAGTACCTCTGGGAGAATGAGGTTTTGGAGGGACAAATCAACTCCAAATTCCGAAATTCCACTTGGGTTGGAAAGTATACATCCAGGGCTTTCCAACGAGCTATCATGAGCTCAATTTGGATGTCGGGAGCTACCTCAAAATCAGCCTGGAACATGAGCGACCCACGCAGTTTAGGAGCGACCCACCTAGAAATTTTTCTGAATTTTCAGCTGCCAGCTCAGTATTTCGCCTATTATGGACCAGTTTTGCTTATGGATAGAATTTTTGGGTTTTTATGATGTAAATTCATGTTTGGCATGTAACTTTGGCTTGTTTTTATCTCTTCTAGAATATTCACTCTCAAATGAGTAAAAAATCATGTAATGGATCAGTTTCCACTCTTTTAGAGGCAAGTTGTTAGCTGCCTAGATTGTAGTTCCATGATTAGAATTGGTTGAACTGATCCCTGAAGAGGGAATTCGACCCCTAGAGGTGGGGAAAGGTGTTAGAGTGATCTATATATTGTAATTTCTCAATCATTTTCAGAGGTTGGAGAGGTTGGACTCTTGGGATACTTTTGATACTATTGTACATACTTTCATATTTTGGCTAAGGAAAGATCAGGGGTTTTGCGGCACTTGTTGGGATCCTTGTGGTGTTTTGTTCTTGATGGTGTTTCTTCTTTGTTTACTGTAAGTTTCTTCATGTTTAATATATGCCATCCTTTCATTAGCTTCTGAACTAAATTGAATGAGTGATTAAGGTTGAATCAATTGTTTACAGTGCTTAGCCTTTGAATTCAGTTAGTTCTATATGTTTTCAGCTGTTTGGAGAGGATCCAAGTTCTTCTTTGCCCTCTTCAGCTCCTCGTCGGTCTAATCTATCCATAAATCCAATTTAAAGCATCAAGATCATCACCTACCTCGCCCCAGCTCGAACTCTGCAAAGGTCTGACCTTATCCCCGGACTCAAAATCTGTTTTCCCATTACTCCAGCGAAAACCCAAAAAACCAAAAATCAAACAAACCTATCTCTTTACTAGCCTAAAATCAGTTCTTATTGTAAGTCATCTCGCATCCTATTGCTCATTTTCTCGAGATTGACGGAGAGAGCCCTCTCCTGTCCTCGTAGGGCTAGCTACGAGACTGAGCGTGGTTTGATGTAGCCTTGAGTTTTACTTCATTTCAGCCTGAGGTAGATTCGAGTGCTAACATAGTGGCGACCATACTGGGGAACAATCTCAATGGTTTGCTTGTTGATGTGTTTGTTCCACGAGTCTTAGACGGAGTCTGAAGTCACGCCAGGTAGCTTTCGAAACGCTTTTGTTATGCATAAGCGGAAGTAGATAAACGCTGCTTCAGTCGATCTCCGGTAAGCTTGTGTGTGCAGTACTTGATTTGTAAATCACCCCGGTATACTTATTCGTTCTAGACCTTTTGGATGATTGAGTCTAGAAGTCGAAAGGCTGAAAATAATTGACTGTGTTCCTTGAAATTTTTCCCGAGAAGATCAATACACTGGCTTCAAGAAGGAATACTAGGGCGAATCCTGACCCTGATCCACCAACAATATTCGAAAATCCGAATCTGATTCCAAGGACCCTTAGAAAACAAGGAAGTCAAGAGAGTTCTGAAAGAGAAAGCCAATTGAGTTTTGAGAGTTCCAGAGTGCTTACCCGATCTACATCCTATCCTGTCAAAATCATATATGTTGATGAAATCCCCTTTGATGCACGGTTTGAAACATCCTTGTTTGTGAATTTTTCCGAAACTGAATTGTCAAGATTAGTCCCAGATCCATTGTTTACTGAAGATTTGCAATATAGATTTGTTTCACAGTACCTGGATAGACAGCTGCAAAGTTCTGTTGAGGATACTAACACTTTTGAATTTACTGAATCTGCTTCACAAGTTCTTGACCCATCTGAAATTGCATCAAGTTCACGGATCCCTACTGAACCTCCTTTTGTCCCTACCATTCCGGTTCAGCCTGAGTTTTCTGATCAGCAATCAATAGTAATTTCTCCGTTTCCATTGAATACATCTCATAGACCTACTGCTCCTACTCCTCCTGTATCTCCTCGACAACAGATTGTTTTCAATCCACCAAGAGCTATGGCTGCTCGTTTTGCACCTCTTGTGTTACCCCAGCAGTTGAATGATATGCCCACAGACTATCAGAGTAAGATCCCGACATTTGATGGCACTCCACAGAGTCTTCCTGCACAACAGCATGTAGACAATATGGCAGATTTCTTTGATCGTTTCGAGATTGATGAAGAAAATGTGACTATGAGGCTTTTTGTGCAAACCTTTGGAGGAGAGGTACGGAAATGGTTCAGAGCCTTGCCACAAAGAAGCATTGATACATTGGCAGAACTTCAGAGGCAGTTTTTAGACCGATGGGAGATGAAAAAGGATCCGCTGCAGATTACTTTAGAATATACAAACCTCAAACGTAATCCTGGTGAGTCTGTTCAGGATTATATCATTAGATTCAATACAGTGTATAATGCTATTCCAGATGACTTGAGACCCTCCAAAAAGTCTGCTCTCCTTAAAGTCCCGGATGGCTTTGATCCGGAGATGGCTTATTCCCTTCGTGATAGAGATCCACCTACTTTAGAAGATATGCAGAAGGTCGCTGTTAGTGTTGAGGCAAATTTGAATGATAAAAGAGCACGGTTGAAAGCGGAGAAAAGAGTGACAATAAAGGAAGAGCCTTCTACATCTATATCAGAACAACACTTAGCTCGTGAGTTGGAAAAGGCTTTAAGAAGAATAAATCTTGACAAAGCAGAAACACAGTTTCGGAACCCAAATTTCCGTGGCCAGCAGCAGCCACAATTCAGAATTAAGCAACGTGAATAAAGAGCTCAAGAGCCAGCAGCCCAACAGCAAGTTAAGACTCCTCTTTTGCAGAATTTTGTGAGTCATGATTCCGATGATGATGATGATGTGTCAGGTGAGCAAAATCATTTCTTCACTCCTGATGATTTGCCTATTTATATTACTGAGGAAGAGGAGTATGGTGAAAGTTCAGTTGTTCGGAAAGATGAGGATTTTATCCTAACAAATGATGCTGATTTAGAAGAAGAGTCAGATGAATACCAAAGAGGATATTTGAATGCATTGACTGCTCAGCAGAAACAGTATTCATTGAGAAATCGAGATGTGCCTATAAATCCCATTCAGAAAAGAAAGGAAGCTTCAGCACCGAAGACAGATTCACCAATACCACAGAAAAGAGGGAAAGAGACAATTGACCCCGCAGCAATTAAAGTATCATCAGCTGAGAAGGTAAATCAGTCAAGTATAGTGAAAGACAAGGCTGAAAGGAAGGAAATTCTAGTTAAAGAGGTCGAGAAGGTTTCAGCATTTAGCTTGGAAAATGAAATTTCCAAACTGAAAATATCTATTCCTTTGACGGAGATTATGAAAAACAGCAGCTACCGTAGTCAAGTCACCAAAATTCTGAACTTTGATCCAATGATTGACACGGTAAATGTTGAGGATGATCAGCCGGAATTGATTTTTGGGCCTGCATTAAATGGTGAGTCTCCTGACAGTAATGTTCCTCCTTTTTACATCAGTTTGAGGTTGCATGAATATATATTGCATAATGCTGTGCTCGATTCGGGTGCTTCACACAATTTGATGCCAAAGGCAATCATGGAAAAGTTGGGATTAGACATTGCAAGAGAGTATCATGATTTGTATTCATTCGATTCCAGCCGGGTAAAGTGTATAGGACTCATCAAAGATTTGGTGGTAAGTTTGGATCAAATTCCAGCGAAGAATGTTTTGATGGATGTGGTGGTTGCTGACATTCCTCCACGTTTCGGAATGCTCCTTGCAAGATCTTGGGGGGCAAAGTTGAAAGGTACACTTCAATTAGATTTCTCTTATGCTACAATTCCAGTCTTCGGTCGAATGAGAAAGTTGTATCGTGAACAGAAGATGAAATACATGATAACTAGCAAAGAGAAGCCAGTCAATCATCCTGTGAATTATGTACATACTGATTTAGAGTCGTTTGTGTTGCTTGCTGATAGTTTTAATGACGTAGAAAGTCAATTAGTTCAGGCAGAAGACATACCAGAAATAAATGAGAATTTTAGAGAAGTTTTGCAAAAAGAAAGAAGAGAAAAACAAGTTGTTTTGGAGCAATCAGCTGAAGACAATGGGCAGCAAACAGAAAAAACAGAGCCGACACAGTTTCAGCATTTAGAGGACGATGAAAATGGTCTTTGGACCATGGATTTTGATGGTGCAGTGGGCAGCGATGGTGCTGGGATTGGTGTGTGGATTCGAAGTCCATTTTCCGCTGCTGATAAAGTTCCGAGCAATGTGAGAGTGTGTTCTTACAAGCTGGCATTCGATTGTTCTAATAATGAAGCGGAATACGAGGCTCTTATTGCTGGTCTTAAGATTCTCAAGAAGCTGAATGCGAAAAGGATTGCGGTATATGGTGATTCAGAATTAGTGATAAAGAAAGTTAAAGGTGAGTTTCAGGCTAAGCATCCTCGCATGAGGGCTTACCGAAATGCAGTTTTGGATATTCTGAAGTTATTTTCTGATTATACTTTAACATGTGTGCCCCGCATACAAAATGGTGTTGCTGATGTACTTGCTAAGGCAGCAAGCAATCTTAAGATTCCAATGAATTCCAGCAACAAGTTTGAGATACATGTGAAACACCGACCCACCGTTCCAGACAATCAGCGATGTTGGCAAGTTTTGGAGGATGATGAGGAGATTAGTGAATTTCTGCAGAATAAGGGTAAGTTTAAAGATACCTCCATAGATACAGAATTTGATGATGGTATTGATGACATACAGATAAATCAAATGGATGTGCTGCAACTGAAGGATAACATCATTCCTAAGGGATTGATTCCTTTGGAAGAGTTGTTTGATCAAGATGATGTAGCCCGCAAACCTACATTGAGGCCAACAGACAAAGGTGTCGAAGAGGTAAATATTGGGACAGCTGAGAATCCCAAGATGGTGAAATTGTCAAAGTCATTGTCACCGAAGGTAAGAGCAGAATATGTGAAATTGTTATCTTCATTTTCTGATGTGTTTGCGTGGGATTATTCAGATCTTAAAACATATGATACCAATATCATTCAGCATACTATTCCCATCAAACCAAATCAGAAGCCTTTTCGTCAAAAGTTGAGGAGGATCAATCCAAAGCTGCTACCATCGATCGAGAAAGAGGTAAATAGGTTGTATAAGTCAGGAATTATTGTACCTATTCATTTTTCAGGTTGGATATCAAACTTGGTGCCCGTGAGAAAGAAGACAGGTGAGATCCGTTTATGTATTGACTTCAGAAACCTGAATAAGGTATCACTAAAGGACAATTATCCGCTGCCAAAGATGGATCACATATTGCAGCGAGTAGTTGGAGCATCAAGGATGTCACTACTCGATGGATACTCAGGTTATAATCAGATTTTAGTGCAGGAAGATGATCGTGACAAGACTGCATTCACCACTCCTTGGGGAACATTTCATTACGCAAAGATGCCATTCGGTTTAAAGAATGCAGGCGCTACCTTTCAACGTGCCATGGACATGGCTTTTGCCAATGAGAAAGATGTGTTTTTGGTTGTTTACCTTGATGATCTAACTGTATTTTCTAATTCTGATGAGGAACACTTATATCATCTAAAAATTGTTTTCCAGAAGTGCAGAAAATATGGCATTTCGTTGAATCCAAAGAAGAGCCTTTTCGCCATGGATGAAGGAAAGCTCCTTGGCCACATCATCTCGAAAGATGGCATTCGAGTTGATCCTGCACGTGTTGAAGCCATTCAGCAGATTGAACAGCCCCGGAACAAGAAAGAGATACAGTCGTTTAATGGCAAAATGAATTTTTTGCGTCGTTTCATTCCCAATCTTGCAGAACACCTTAGAGAAATCACGAACATGCTGAAAAAGGATAGTCAGGTAAGATGGACAGAAGAGGCAGTTAAGTCATTCAATTTGGTAAAGATAGCTCTTTCTTCAGCCCCTATTTTAATCAGCCCCGATTACACACAAGACTTCATTTTATTTTCTTTCGCTTCTGAGCATACATTGGCAGCTGTTTTTATGCAAAAAAGGGATGGAGTTGAGAAGCCCATCGCTTTTTTCAGTCGGATCATAAGAGATGGGGCATTGAAGTATAATATCATTGAGAAACAAGCACTTGCGCTTGTAAAGGCTTTGAAGGATTTCCGTGTGTACATATTGCATTCCCACATTACAGCATATGTCCCTAACGCAGCAGTTAAGGATGTTTTGGTACAGGCAGATCCAGAAGTAAGAAGAGGTAAGTGGATCGCTGCATTGTTGGAGTACGATGTGGAGATTAAACCGACCAAGCTGATCAAAGGACAAGGACTCGCCAAGCTTATGGCTGAAACAAATCTGCATGCTCTAGACATAAATTTGATTGCTGCCATGTCTGATGAAGAAGAGGAAAGTGCGTCTGTTCAGGTATCCGATATTTTTGTTTCTTCTCCTTGGTATGCTGACATTTTATATGTGCTTCAGAATTTGTCTACACCGCCTGGTATGCCTCGAAATAAGAGTAGAACATTGAAGTTAAAGGCTGCTAAATTCTGCATTTTGAATTCTGCATTGTATTGGAAGGACCCTGGAGGTATGTTGTTGAATTGTTTGGTAGAGGAGGAAGCTCAAAGAGTTTTGGAGGATTTTCACAAAGGTGACTGTGGAGGTCATTTGTTTTGGAAGACCACGACGAATAAGATCTTAAGGGCAGGGTATTATTGGCCTTCTTTGTTTTCTGATGTGTTCAAGGCTGTTAAAAATTGTCATGAGTGTCAAATATTCGAAGGGAAACGGAAACTACAGCCTTTGCCTCTAAAACCAATCGAAGTTAATGCACCATTCCAGCAGTGGGGATTGGATTTTATCGGAGAAATCCACCCAGCATCTTCCGGACAACATAGATGGATCTTGACAGCTACAGACTACTTCACGAAGTGGATTGAGGCGATTCCCACTAGACAGGCCACTGATGCGGTAATTATCTCTTTCCTTGAAAACAATATTTTGTCACGCTTTGGGTGTCCTAGTAAAATAATCACAGATAATGCAGCAGCTTTTAAGTCTAAGAGGATAGTTGATTTTTGTTTTAAGTACAATATTACCTTGGGACATTCAACCGCATACCATCCGCAAGGGAATGGCTTGGCGGAATCTTCAAACAAATCCTTGGTGAATATCATTAAGAAATTGCTGGAAATCAACAAGAAGGCCTGGCACAAAAAGTTGGTAAATGCATTATGGGCTGATAGGGTAAGTCAGAAAAGGTCTATTGGTATGTCTCCTTTCGAGTTGGTGTATGGGACGGATACAGTTTTTCCTACTTCACTTGCTGTCCCTGTGGTCAGATTGCTTCAGGAGGCTGGAAGTGAAGAGGATCCTATGCAGCGGAGGATTAATGAGATGATTCATTTACAGCAGACACGAGAAGAGGTATTTCAAAATACTTTCAAGTTGCAGGAGCGCATAAAGAAGATCTACGACAGAAAGGCAAAATCAGATAAGTTTCAGTTGGATGAAGTAGTTTTGAAATGGGATGCTCGAAATGAAGATAAGGGAAAGCACGGCAAATTTGAGAATTTGTGGAAGGGACCGTTTAAGATTGCAGCGTATCGGGGGCAGAATGCATTTCTTCTCAAAGAAATGAATGGAGATGATTGTCTTGGTGGACCGATCAATGGTCGGTTGCTGAAGCGCTATTATTTCTGAGTACTTGCTGCTGATCTCATTGTCATTGTATATATCATTTTACTTTTGTTTCATTGCAAGTGTGCACTGATCTATCATTTTCAGTCTGGGGCCCGGAGCGAAGGCTATAATTCTGGAAATAGAGGTTGGTTGGTTTGAGATTGTAAAGTTAAGTTTTATCAGTCTTCTTGTTTAAAGTCATGTCAGTTTGAGTCTAGTCAGTTTTGGTCAAATTTCAGTCTATCATTAGTCAAATCTGCAGTCAATAAAATTGTCCAAAGTTTGTCTTGTCAGTTGAAATAATGATTCCATCGCCCAATGGATGAGAGGCACTGTCTGACTCCCCCAGAAATTTGCTGTTCTTGGCATCTCCATGGAGCCACCATCCCCATTATGTTAGAGTCGGTCCTTGCAGCCCTCCGTCAGTGATCATTTCGTTCTTTGCATATTCATTATTAGGTGTCTCGCTTGTTCCACTTCGTTGCATTTCACTAGGGTCATGCCATGAACTGACGAGGGGGTCTGTCGTCCTATGTTTCCTCATGTTTATACCTGCAGCGCTATTTTAAAAATATTTCCTCAAAAAATTATTCATAGTCATTGTCATTATATATATGGTCATTAAAAATGTCAATAAGTGTCCTAGGTCTTGGTGTCTAGGGTTTTTGAGGCATTTATATACTAGTCATAAAGCTTGCAAGGTGAGGAAAGTCCAGTACTTGTGATTTCTATTTTTATTATCATCAGCATTTAAAAAAAAAATATATTTCTAGTCCAAAACTCTGTTTTGGAACTAGAAATTTGTCATTATCATTTTGTAAAAAATTGTAATTGTTCCGCCATGAAGACATTGTCAAAAGCAGACCCCTGGTCTTTTCTCTAGCCAAGATAGTCATATCCCTGCAAGAAGACAGTAAAATCATTAGTATCGACCTCAAAAAAGCCAAAGGAAGTTTGTATTTGAAAAAGCCAAAAGTGAAAATTACAAAAACATTTGTAATATGGGTTTGAAATTAGATTTGAAATAAAATCTCATTGTGAAGATATTTGTGACATGTATAAAAGCCAAACAAGTTTCATTTGAACCAATTTCATAGCTCCCAAATCGTGTTTGCAAAGTGGAGGGCCGATTTCAGAGTTTTGAAGTGCGTGGACAGAGTTTTGGGGCTGCGCGACCCACGTTGAGGGAGAGCGACCCGCCTGGGCTGCGCGACCCACACAGAGTCAGTTCAGCAGTGTAGGTTTGCAGGTGTGCGACCCACCTGGGCTGCGCGACCCACGCAGAGCCTGCGCGACCCACGCAGACACAGGGTTTTGAAATTTAGTTTGCGCGCCCAGTTTGGCTTGGAATCGACTCAAGCTACCTTCAAACAGGTTTCTATCCATTGTTTGATGTTTTTCAACGCATTTGTGGCATCATGGGTGGTTGCCAATATTCAAATGAAGGATTTAAACCCCCACAGTCATAGTATTATTGTTTTCAGGGTTTGAAATGAAAATGAATGGTGGAAAGAATGTGTTTGCTATCTTAAGGCAGTGATATGGCCAGCCTTCCATATAACATCAAAATCAATTTGCTCTCATACCCATTATACCACTACAACCATTGCTATTGTTATACCACGTTTAAACCCTTTGAGTCACATTGCCCATGTTTGTAATGAGTCACATTGCCCATGTTTGTAATGAGTCACATTGCCCAATGTAAAAATATGCTCATGTCTTTGTTTCAAATGGCCCATTGAAATCTTTATGGTCATTACTCATAGACAAACATATTACTATTAATGCCATGCTATCCTTTGACTAGATGTGTTCAAACTTTTGAAGGTTGCCTGCTCCTATTTGGTCAAAATTTCATTTGCATTCAAAACAGAGATGGTGCCTTTTTCAGTCCATTTAAAAGCTGAGATTTTATCCATAATTTGATTCCTTGGTAGTGCTTTGACGATGGGAATATTGGTTGAGTGTTAAACATACATCCTAATTTTGCTTTCACTGCATTCATATCAGTGTACACATTTCCAAAAACTTGATCAGAGATATGTCAGAGACAGAGTCAGAATATGAGCCAGGGTCAGGCAGTGATTCGGTGGCTGAAGGTAATGTGCCACGGGGTTCCCGCAGAGAAAATATAAGTGGTGATCATCGCAGAGAGGAGCCTACTTCTTTGGCTCGGTTGCAGGCATGTCCATTAGCTATGGATTGTTTTCGATTCTTGTCATGTTTCAGATTTTGTGAGATGGTTGTACAAACCCGACCTCATCGTGAATTAGCACGTCTGTTTGTTCTTCATTTACGAGGTGATCGGGTAAACCTTGCTGGGGTTGATTTCATTGTATCACCTTTGACTATTGCTCAAGCCACTGGCATACCGAACATAGGCGAGGAATGGAGCAAGGGTAAGCAATTAGAGAAATTTCACTATGAGCCATACATTAAAACTGGATATGTGGCTTACTTGAGCAGAGTTTTTCCATTCAGATTCTTGAGAGATGAGTATGCACCACTCATGAGGCTCATCATTCAATATTTTAGTTGTGAGGGCAGGTATGCTCGTCTTTTCTCATATCATGTTCGTTTGCTGATGCACTTCACAAGGGTGCGTATGATGAATATTCCGTATTTCATACACCGCAACATAGAGAGGATGGTGACATTTGTGCAGAAGAAGACGAGCCCAGTGCAACAGTACAGGAGTATATATCATTTCGCTTTGATCAAAATCTTGGTGTCACATCAGTTGGCAGAGCAGGGCATCACTTGGGAGGAATTCATTTCTAGAGACTTTTTGATGCCATAACGGCCCTCCAGCGATTCATCGTGTAGAGAAACCCTACCCGGCCCCGGACCGCGCGCCGGGTTCGAGCATATCATTACTCCTTTGGTTCAGACATATCAGCGAGGCCACAGGGCCTTATTTGCAACGACACGGCGGGTACTATCTCCACGTGAGGTGGAAGGGGTCCTGCCGACTTCATCGACACGGCGAGTATTATCTCCACGTGATGTGGAAAGGGTCTCGCTTTCTTCTTCAGTGCAGGTACAGGTACAAGACAGGGGCAAGAGGCCCATGCATGATGAGGGCCCATCAGGAGGCCGGGACACCGATATGACAGTCATTGATGTTGATACGAGCTCTCCTAGCTCGAAGCTGAGGGAAGTCATCCAGGAGCAAAGGGCCGAGAATGACCAGCTGAAAGACCAATTGCAGAAGGCTCAGTGGGTGATTAACTATTTGGAGCAGCGCAACAAACAGCTCGAGGATGAGCTCACATTTTATGAGGTGCGCCGAATCCGTGAGGACAGGCAGTGGAATCGAAAGAGGCCCGGTGACATGACACCAGCTGACAGAGATACTGTACTCACGCGGGTGAATATACATCTGGAGAAGCTGTTGGCGAAGGCCAACCGAGAAAAAGACATGCTTCGCCACATGAAAGGCCATTACTGGGCTCGCATGCATGTTTGCAAAGCGAGGATGAGGATCATGAAGAGGAGGTTGCGCAAGGCACTTCGACGGCGGAAAAGGCCTAATCCACTTCGGATTTTGGCCGAGGCTTCATTGATTGGGCAAGACACATGATGGAGGACCTCCGCTCCGAATTTGGGCAAATTCGGAGAAAATTTTGTCATTTTCAAATTTTTGGTCTAAAAAACAGGTTTTGCAGCTACGTGGGTCGCGCGCTCATGCGCTCGCATTTTTTTGAGACACTTGCTGGAGGAGATTTTTACATTTTTGGATTTTCCATGGTTAATTATGCATCCTCTGAAGTCAACTTAGCATTTCAACAAAATCTGGATGGTCAAACAGCTCAAAAACACCATGAAAACCACCTTGCTGCCACCTTTTGCACCAGCAGGAAGTACCTCTGGGAGAATGAGGTTTTGGAGGGTCAAATCAACTCCAAATTCAGAAATTACACTTGGGTTGGAAAGTAGACATCCAGGGCTTTCCAACGAGCTATCATGAGCTCAATTTGGATGCCGGGAGCTACCTCAAAATCAGCCTGGAACATGAGCGACCCACGCAGTTCAGGAGCGACCCACCGAGAAATTTTTCTGAATTTTCAGCTGCCAGCTCAGTATTTCGCCTATTATGGACCAGTTTTGCTTATGGGTAGAATTTTTAGGTTTTTATGATGTAAATTCATGTTTGGCATGTAACTTTGGCTTGTTTTTATCTCTTCTAGAAGATTCACTCTCAAAAAGTAAAAATCATGTAATGGATCGGTTTCACTCTTTTTAGAGGCAAGTTGTTAGGCACTGAATTGTAGTTCCATGATTAGAGGTCGTTGAGCGGTCACGAAGGGGTCGACTAGAGGTGGGGAAAGGGTTGAAGTGATCTATATATTGTAATGCCACAGGAGCATTCTACGGTTGGACTCTTTGAGGATACTTTTGATACTGTGTACATACTTGCTATTTTGGCCTGAAAAGGGAAAGATCGAGGTTTTGCGGCACTTGTTGGGATCCTTCGCATTTCTTCTGTTCTTGATGATGTTTCTCCTTTGTTTACTGTAAGTTTCTTCATGTTTAATGTATGCCATCCTTTCATATGCTTCTGAACTAAATTGAATGAGTGATTAAGGTTGAATCCATTGTTTACAGTGCTTGGCCTTTGAATTCGGTTAGTTCTATATGTTTTCAGCTGTTTGGAAAGGATCCAAGTTCTTCTTTGCCCTCTTCAGCTCCTCGTCGGTCTAATCTATCCATATATCCAATTTAAAGCATCAAGATCATCACCTACCTCGCCCCAGCTTGAACTCTGCAAAGGTATGACCTTATCCCCGGACCCAAAATTTGTTTTCCCATTTCTCCAGCGAAAACCCAAAAAACCAAAAAATCAAACAAACCTATCTCTTTACTAGCCTAAAATCAGTTCTTATTATAATTCATCTCGCATCCTATTGCTCATTTTCTCGAGATTGACGGAGAGAGCCCTCTCCTGTCCTCGTAGGGCTAGCTACGAGGCTGAGCGTGGTTTGATGTAGCCTTGAGTTTTACTTCATTTCAGCCTGAGGTAGATTTGAGTGCTAACACATCTCATTCCAAAAACCAAAGGATCCTGTGGCCAAGTTAGATTTGCCCTCTGATATCCCATATCCATTGATAAGTATGTTATGACCTCTTTTTGACTCCATTTCCCAATGAACCTGATGTTTCTACATTCTATATATCTTTCCTAGTCCTTTCATATTCTGCTATATCAATTCAACCAAACAAACAATCAAACAACCTGCACTCAATAACTAGTCTAAAATCCATACTCTAAGCACACAAGATAAACTTTTGCAAACAAACATTTGAGAGATCCCTCTCTGAGAACAGGAGGACTAGATCCTGTAACTCTAAATATTGGTTCTGATGTTGCCTTGTCTTTTGATTTTCCAAACTATTAAAACAGAGGACCCCAACAGGTTGTTTGATTACTAGTTGTAATACAAAAACTCTTTGAAGTAATACATAGACTGTTGAAGTTGAAGAAGAAATTGAAGTCTTGGAAGCCCTGATGATATTGTTGCATGCTTGTTCCTGAGAAGGCTCTATCATTGGATCCATGAGCTTGGATGATTGGTGAAGTATTCTGAATTGTTTAATGTTTTCCCCTGTTTTCATTTTGTTCCATAAATTCTTACTACAGTAGGATGAAAGTTTTAGGCTAAGAAATGACTCTTGGAAGCACCTTAGACCTGTTTATCCTTCACTTTTTTATGTTTTCTTCTGCTGAAGTATTTTAGAGTCTTTAATCTCTCTCTTTAGTCTTCATGCTTGTTTATTTCCTTAATAGTTCGAAAAGTTGGTTTCAACATGATTTATGGTTTTCCCTGCTTGCCTGCTGCCACTTGAAGACTGTTATTGAAGTCTCCCTTTGCAGTATCTTTGTTTACAGTGAGCGAAGGAGGTATGTTCTAATCATGCCCCTTGTCCTTTCTTGAAAATTTGGATTAAAGGTCTTTATAGTTGTGATCATAGATGTATTTAGGTGTTCCCTCTTCTATGACC